>OX382265.1:5637976-6237976 GCA_947507595.1 Pyralis farinalis | reverse complement strand
ATACAATTCCGATGGGGCAGTTCAAATCGCCTTCAAAGTTTTTAATCATTCTCGCTCCCATAATTTTTCAGCAATGGAATGGAATGAACTACCTATATACAAAATGGCGAATGCTGCGGGATAGGCACAGAGAACCGAACACCATATGGCTAGGTGCTAGGTCCTTACACATCTCACTCATGTCTTTAACATTCATAGTATCATTTCTATGTATAATAAGTATATATTTACATAAAAAAAATGTATTTACGTATGTTTATCAGTTGTCTAGTACCCATAACACAAGCTTCGCTTACTTTGGGGCTAGGTGGCGCTGTGTAATTTGTCCGACAATATTTATTTATTATAGCACTTCAAATGCACTTTCTCCGATTTTAGAGCTTCTGACGTCATCTTCTGACGAAACACGATCAATTTGGTTTAGGAAGTAAGTAAGTCCTGGCGTTCTTCCTGTATTGTATGTATGCATACCTCTTCTTATTTTAACAGCGACACTCTTTCAGACCAACTACTCCACAAATTTTGTGCAACGTTTGCATTTCAACCGCGTTCACACTATTTCCAACACTCACTAGTTTTTCCCACATCTGCGGTGTACCTTCTATCCCATCTGAAAGCGCATCCAAGATATACAATCTCATTCACTTGTTCCAAAACTTCATTATCAACCGTAATCCTTACATTGGTTCTGGTTGCTTCTCTTCCAAATACATTATCTTTGTTTTCTTCACATTCAGTAGTACCTAAGCCCTTCTCCACGCTATATTTATTTACTTTATTTATATAGATAGAAAAATATTATTAGCTTTTGCGCCTTTTCTATATATAGTTCTCGAGGCGCCCTACATACACTATGTTCAAAATATTATTGCGATATCGGGTCTATGTACACCGAGAGAAACTGAAAAGCGAGCGAGTCGTCTGACAAACCGCTGTATTGCAGGCAATGTTTACCGTGGCTGATAGTTTGCGAGGGGTGAACTTCGTGTTCATAATTACATACATCTACATATAAATATAGGCACGTATAGGTTATATGTGTTGTAGATATATGTTTCATTGGCCGTGAATTGCATGTTTTGATATTAAAATAAGAATCCTTCGATAGAAACTCATATATTCGGCGACTTCTGGAAGGATTGCGACATAAAATATTAGAGTGTCGCACAAGTGTACCGTAAACGCAACGCTGTGTATATTAGCATGGTGTTCTCCTACACTAGCAGACAGAGAAATCGCGTGTTCTATATAGACCTATGTCCTTCTCGGGTTCTAGGCTACCTTCTTACCGAATACCTTATTTTATATATCCAACGTTGGGGGAGGTATACATATATACGGTCCACCTAATGTGATGTGGTTACCGTAGTCTATGAACGCGTGCAATACATTTGCTTGATTACGTATCAATCTCGCGATTCCATCTCTGCTGGTAACACGGCATCTCTTTAGGAGCTTACTGGTGACTTTACTCACACGAAGGAAAACAATAGTCCTCTTGGGAGTTGTTATTAATTTGCGGTTTTCTGGTATAGGTACTTCCCCATACGCCCTAAAAACACCCCGACCAAGATAAACGCACAAATGTTTGTCCTGTGTGCGAATCGAACCAACGAGCGTTAGTGTCAAAGTAGCGTTACTAACCACTGCGACACCGAGTTCGTCAAAAATTACGATCAGTTCAGTGCATTAGTAGTATAATGTAATAAACAGACAATTCTAAAGAGTTACTTTCTCATTCATAATATGGGTGTAAATTAACTTTACACGTTCTATGTCTGCGCACGGCGCCGCCGCCGACCTGCCCGCACGTCGCAGATAGACAGTGACTCATTGCCCTCAAAATAGCACATACGGCACCGCTTCTACACCCTCGTTTGCTCTGGTCACCGTACTAAATAAACCAAATCCATATCCTCGCTTTGAGAATTCCAATTGTTTATTATTTAAAGAGAGCTGACGAGTTATATCGTAACATCATATAAAGCCACCCTGACATTTTATTTACATTGTTAATTTGACTTTTAATAAAAAAAAAGTACATGATATCTGGTCCTTGACCCAGGTTCCCAACGCAAGCCTCTTGAGATGTTGGTAGAGCCTCTAGGCTATTAAACCATTCTATTAAACCGTTGGTCGTCACAACAATCGGAATAATGATTATTGAATCGACATCCCACGTTTTTATTTTATACTAGCAGAAGCCCGCGGCTTCGCACGCATGAGATTTGGGCTTTTAGTAGCCTTTATTTCTCTGTAAACATGAAATCAGGGTCGTAGATGCAACCATAGAGCGATTCAATTTTCGTACAGCGCCATCTATTGACCTTTACAGGAGGCAACGTATATGTATTTTATTTATATTACATAAAAAATGCGTAGTTATTTTATGTTACAAAAAATATGTATTCTATGAAAATAAAATTGTACCGAAGGGGAAGATATTTCCCCCTAATTTTAACAGATTTTCATTTTTTACGCAGGAACCCTAAATATTTACGGGATAAAAAGTACCCTATATTCTGCTCTGAACAGTTCTCTACCTACCAGTGAAAGTCCCGTTAAAATCGATTCAGCCATTTCGAAGACAAACAAACAGACAGACAGACAAAAAAGTTAAAAATGCGTATTGAGGCTTTGGTAACCTGAAAATAATAATATGAGCTTAAGATAAAGGCTTTATTTTGAAATCACAGACAGACACTTCAATTTTATTTATATGTACCTATAGACTACGTCGGAAGGCGTGCAAGCATACGGCCCACCTGATGGAAAGTGGCTACGGTCTATGAACGCTTGAAATACCTACATTAAGTATTACTCGCGCGTAGCCACCTCTGCACCTCTTTTCTTTTTTATCTGCTAGAATTTCGGAAATGACCATTGGCGAGAAAAAATCTCTTTTAAAATTGTCAATTACCTAGATATTACAATAAATTCACATTAGTATATTGGTACAATAGTGATATCAAATCGTAGATATAAAAAATGATTAAGGACAAGACCTTTTACAGAGGGTATATTTAATGTGCTTTTTGAGTACATTGTCAGGAAAAGTCAGAACTGTTTCAGACAACTTTTTATAAAATCGAATACAATTTACAAGAAAAAATCTACCAGTCCTAGCAAGGCGATGTATACCCGGGATAGGTACACAACTTATTTCTACTTTATCGCTGATAAAAATTGTTTCAATGTCAGCCGCTATTCCCCGCAACAGTAAACCTACCTACTACATACGATGTGATGCTGTGAAAGTAGCGGAAATGGATTAAGCTCGGAGTAACAACATCCGTCAATTGTCTTCTATTATATTCTTTTACTGCATATGCAGCGGAGCTGAGCTTACGGGCAAGTTTGTTTATATGGAGGCTCCATTGTAATTTGGAGTCTGCTGTAATTCCAAGAAACACGGTATTGTTAATAAATTCTAATTTATTACTCCCAATGAGAACATCTGTATTGGCAGAAGTCACATTTGGAATACCTACTAAATTTGATACATTTGGTTTTAGCCGAGTTTAGGAAAATATTATTACATGTGAACCAGTTTAAAATAGCAGACACAACACCATTTACCTTGTCAATATTTTAACACCGGCGGGCCACATTAAAAATTAGAGGGGTATCACCAGCAAATAGTAGATATTAGGTATATCTGTCATTTTCTGCACAAGACTATAGGTAAGTACTACTACTTATCTATTTATTAGATTTATTATTAGGTTATATTCTTAAAAAGTTAATAATTATTAATAATGTGGACTTAGATACCTTAGGAAGATTAAATACCCTTTTCCTTTCCTTTGACTTTGGGGCAGTGATAGCCCAACGGATAAGGAACCGGCCTATTGACCAACTGGTCACCGGTTCGAATTCTTGCGGGCATGTTTACTACTAAATTCATGTTTTCGGATTTATGTTTTGTTATGTCTTCACCGCAGAGCAAGCTCAGCGGTGAAGAAAAACGGCGTGAAGAAACTCACACGTCCAAGTAATTAAGTATATAAGGCGTGAGACCTAACTGAGAAATTCATGGTATTCCCTTTGGGTTGTCGAGATCTGACGGCAGTCGCTCCTTGTAAAAATCAGTTTCATTGTCAAATCCTTAGGCTTCGGTAGCGGCCCCTGCCT
Source organism: Pyralis farinalis (assembly GCA_947507595.1). Classification (NCBI taxonomy): domain Eukaryota; kingdom Metazoa; phylum Arthropoda; class Insecta; order Lepidoptera; family Pyralidae; genus Pyralis; species Pyralis farinalis. The sequence continues at coordinate 6,233,842 of OX382265.1, read as the reverse complement.
ATCCCAATGGAAACGGGATAACGCGAATAAGAGGAAGATTAATAATAGGTTAATAATTATTATTAATGCTGTGGACGTTACTTTAGGAATATAAAACACCCTTTGACATTCAGGTAGATGTTGTCAAGACAATCAACTTATATTCGTTCTGATACCTATATAGCTACATAATATCGCAACAGACTTCAAAGTTAAGCAAATAAGCCTTGACATTAAATTAAAATAAACCTTATCGGCTTAACATTATGACATAAATTCGCAGAAGCAAGCAAACCACCCATAACGAACAAACAAAGAAGGCTTTGTACAGTACACTATTGTCTAACAATAAAGGCGGTTATTCTTTGAGGTTGGCAAGCAAATTGTAAGCATTTGAACCTGAATTCGCGATACACTGCAAGGTATTTCCATCCTTACGGTAGCATTGCTATGACAGAGGGGAAATAAAAATATTTTTATGAAAGAAATACAGCATGGGTCATAAATAATGCACAAGTTTAGTTTTGTTTGCAAGAGGAAAATTCGGTTTAGGCAGCTTTGAAGGTCCTTCGTCTTTTTAACGGTTTTATTCGAGCATGCTTAAACTGTACAGGCAGCATTCTAAATGTGCAGATTAAATAACTACTTGAAATTCAGACTTTATTTAATTATTTTTTTTTAATTTCCATTTTAGATTGGGTAATTATAATTAAATTAAATTAGGGTTAATTACGTAGAATTAATTTATTTAGGTTAGTCAAAGTCAAAGTCAAAATCTTTTTATTCCGTAAAAATGGCTACATTTGTTTGGAATCGTCACAATTTTTTCCCCTACCGTGCAGTTCATGACTAGGTGAGGACTGATAAAAATACTGCCAAAAACTCAGGCATCCCTCTTTTGGTATCCAAACAAATTTACATAATTTATTAATTACATTATAATTGGATCGGCTCAATCCCAGGCATTTTTATCATTAATGTAGTCAGATACTTTATAATATGCCCTGCTAAGATCCAGGAACCGGCGGATCCGTGCCATAGGAATGCCAAAGAAGCAAGCAAGACGTGCAAGGATTTTGACGTGAAGATAGCGATGTAATCGAACGAAAAGATAAAATTCAAATTTTAATAATATTTACGTTCCAAGATCGTTTTACGTCATTTTTAATCGACGACAAAATTCGTATGAGTACCTAATGTGTTTCCCTTTTTGAATAAATTCGCGTAATGGACAATTTTATTAACACGTGATTAGAAATAATACCCGCCAAGGATTATTTATATAATACCTATAGATACTTGTGGTAGCGTCACCAGCATCTTTGGCATAATGTCGCTTTACTTTAGGCACCTTTTTTATATTTAAGATATTATATATATATATATATTAAGTTTCAAGATATAACGTGGAAATAGAAGGATGTAGGAGTCGAGGAAGGCGAAGACTCATTTGCCATATGAGCGTGCATAAGAGAGCTGTGAATGTTAAAAAAGCGAGTGAGGTGTGTAAGCAGCGAGTCATGTGGCGTGCGGTTCTCTCTGACCATCTTACAAGAGATTTGGTGTGATATTATTGATAGACATATAATGTTTTCATATACACAATGAGAAGGAACGGTGAGAATATTTATTTCCTTGATCTATAGTGATCATTTGAAAGCTATGTCATAAATAGATCAAATAAATTACTTTTTCGCTAAATAAATCATATTTCAATGTTAGCGCCTTTTCCCCAAACAACACAACATTTAACCATAAGGCATAATGTGTGTAAATAGCTGAATTAGACTAAGAGCTCAGTAGCCACATCCATCAATTGCCTAATTCTCCAACCTTCACATGTGACGGAGCTGTGCCTACTGGCAAGTTTATTTATGTGTGAGCCCCACTGCAATTTTGAGTCTACACTAATTCCAAGAAATACAACATCGGTAATATGTAACCTACACTGTAATTTATTATTCTTGTTGAGAACTTCTGCATTGGCAAAAGTTGCATTTACAATACTAAATAGGGTACATTTGATATTTGATTGCAGCTGTATTTTACAAAAGTTACATGCATGCAAAGCGTGCATCTTTTGTTTTACCAAATTATTATTACATTGCATAAGTACTATTTCATGATGCCGTATATTGACGAGCTCGGTAGCGCAGTGGCGAAACGCGCTGTTACGTTACTTTGATACCAATGCTGGTGGGTTCGATTCTCATACAAGACAAACATTTCTGTGTAAGAACATGCCTGTTTGTCTTGGTCTGGGTATTTTTTGAGAGTGGTAGGGCGCATCAAAGCAGCCCGTCTGGGGAAGTGCCTCCACCTCATAGAAAAATAACAAATCTCTAGAGGGTTTTTGTTTTTCTGCGTGTGAGTGAGGTCACCAGTAAGCTCCTATGGAGTTCCTATGTTAGCAGCATAGGTGGCATCGTGCGAGTGATACTTCATGTATTGCAAGCGTTCACAGGCTACGGTGACCGTATTACATCAGGTGGGCCGTATGCTTGTGCCTCCCGACGTTGTATAAAAAAAAACCGGCCAAGTGCGAGTCGGACTCGCGCAAGAAGGGTTTCGTACCATTTTCTATAAAAACGGAAAAAAAAAACACGTTTGTTGTATGGGAACCTCCCTTAAATATTTGTTTTATTTTAATTTAATTATTTATTTTTAAAGTCAATATATAACTAAATATTCTGTGAATATTTCAAGCGTCTACCTGTGGCCGTTAACAATATAGAGCAAAGTCACGTTTGTTGTATGGAAGCCCCCTTAAATATTTATTTTATTCTGTTTTTTAGTATTTGTTGTTATATCGGCAACAGAAATATATCATCTCTGAAAATTTCAACTGTCTAACTATCACGGTTCATGAGATATAGCCTGGTGACAGACGGACGGACGGACGGACAGCGGAGTCTCAATAATAGGATTCGCTTTACCCTTTGGGTGCGGAACCCTAAAAATGGCGTTCAGTTACACGTAATAAGTTAATAAAAAAAAACGTTCTTTTGATGAGTCTGAAACTATCCATTAAAAATCTAAACTAAACTAATCTTGCAAGAAAAACTTTACTCTTGGAATGTGCAAAATTGGAGTCTAATCTTGATAAGATCTGTTATTCTATCTATAACTTCACGCCAAATCCCTTGCGGAGTAGGCAGAGAGGACCGAGCGCCACGTGCCCCGATCCTTATACACCTCACTCGCTTCTTTAACATTCATTGCTCTTTTCATGCACGCTCGCCGGTTTCTAAGGCTCCTGACATCACCTTCTGATAGAATACGACTAATTTGGTTACGGTAGGTAAGTCTTGGCCTTCCTCGGCTCCTACATCCCTCCACTTGTGTGTTGTATATCTACTATATGCTGTACATCTGTTATTCTAATTATATTTATGTACAATGTGATTTAAAATTAAAACTCGTACTTATCGATAGAAAATAGAAAGATTCAGATTCTTTCACGAAACTATGGTCAAAATTATCATTAGCTTCCTTACCGTTTGAGATTTTTTGTTGGTTAGCTTTAGACTCATCAAAATAATGTCTTTTCTAAATCTATTACGCGTAACTGAACGCTATTTTACACAAAGTCGGGAGGCATACAAGTATACGGTCCACCTGATGTAAAGTGGTTACGGTGACCTACGAACGCTAGTACATACATTAAGGAACACTCGCGCAATGCCACCTCTGCTGCTAACACAGCAACTCCTTAGGAGCTTACTGGTAACCTCACTCACACGCCCGAATGCAACAACCCTCCAGTTAGTTTGTTATTTGCCTGCGGTTTTTTGTGAGGTGAAGTTACTTTCCTGGGCGGATTGTTTTGATGCCTACCTCTTCGTAAAACTTGAAACTTTCACGCAGTGTGTTCTTATTTGACTGAGGTGGAGAAATACTTTCCCAAACTGGCTGCTTTGATACGCCCTACCTTACTCAGAAACATCCAGGCAAAACATACAGACATGTTCATGCACTCAAATATTTGCCCTGTGTGGGACTCGAACTCACGACCGTCAATGTCAATGTTGCGTTATTAAACGTGGCGCCACCGAACTCGACATAATTCGATATGTATCAAGTATCGACAGGCGATATATCAATCAGTTCCCGTGCTTCCGCTTATCAAAGTATTTATGGTATATGGCGCTCCGCATTCTTGCTAATATAGCGAGATCGTGCATCATTTTGGGTGTAAGTTTATTCGTGTAAAAATGTCGTTTTGACGACCTTGGTGGCTCAGTCGTGAATGACGCGACTTTGACACCAATGCTCGTGGGATCATTCCCACACTGGTCTGGATGTTTTAAGAGAGGTAAGGCGCATCAAAGCAGCCCGTCTGGGGAAGTACTCCACCTCAAATAACAACTCCCTAGAGGGTTGTTGTGTTCCTGCGTGTGAGTGAGGTCACCAGTAAGCTCCCAAGGAGTTGCTGTGTAAGCAGCAGAGGAGTCGCGCGAGTGATACTTAATATTTCGCAAGCGTTAATATACGGTACCCGCTTTACATCAGGTGGGCCGTATCTTTGTATGCCTACTGAAATAATATAAAAAAAAATGGTGCAAGATCTCGGTACACCGAGATTGCATTCTCTACTAATATCTAACGTGGGTGTGTGGTACTGGAATAATTCTAAAGAAACATCTCGAAAATCACGCTCAAATACGTGTTAACAGTCTAAGCTAAGTTCGCAATCCAAACAGTAATTGGTATCATCGCCCGACCTTGGGTAGAGCGAGAGAGAGAGCCAAAACGCCAAATGCTAAAAATAATTTCCAGTGCAAAATAAAATTTTGATGGATGGATAGACTTTTTTATAAACTTCTAAAGTACAATTTACGTCAAGTGAAAGCGTCGACCAAACGACCCAGAAAGTGAATTTTGTTCTACCCTGTGCAAGAGATAAGGCCGGTGCTAGTCACAACTTCCTTCCAGCTAGCCATTAACGTTAGCGTTCCGGTTGTTCGCTGTCTCGAGCTTGAAAAGTACCAATCCTTGTGCTTATAAAATAATAAATATTATAAACTGAAACTCGACTAGGAAAGTAGAAAACAAGCTAATAATAAAACACAGGTATCGGGCAAAGAATTGTAATGCCTCCGTCTGTAATAAGCTTGTCGCTTCTTAGTCATTGATATTCGGCTTTACAACTGAACACCACTTTTACAATTCAGTGTTTGAAGCTTTATTTTAAATTCACTAGTTTATTTTATATTTTTCCGTAGCACGATATTAGTTTATTAACTGTTAATTTTTGCTTTTTCGAAAGTGGTGTCAGGTGTTACAGGAACTGGCGGGCGTGTACGAAAAGAGCTATGATTGTTTAAGAAGCGAGTGAGGTGTGTAATGACCAATTCGTGTGGCACTCGGTCCCTACTGCCTCCCCCGCAAGGGACTTGGCGGGAAGTTATGGATAGACATATTATGTTTTTTGTTGATCAATTTCTTTACCGGTTGCAATTTTATAATCTGGTCAATCCTCATATTGATAAACGATTTTGGAGATAACATGTTTTTTTTAGTATTAAGGATACAAACAATTAATCCAGAGTTTTGACTGTGGTCAATAAAAGATAAAGATAAAAAGATAAAAAATCTTTATTTGCCATTTGGCCCTCGCGGGCACTTAGACACGTCTTACATTTTTTGAGATATAATCTTATTGTATCTTATTAAATTCTCTTATTTTACTTTTTTCCTTATTTTAATCTAGTAGCATAAAGTAGAAACTCAGAAAGAAACTTGCCAAAATAAAATTAAAATTGTCAATTAGATATTACAAAAAAAATATACATAAGCATATTGGTACAATAATGATATCAAATGGTAAAATTAAAGATTATTAAGGACAGGTAGTCTGTGCTGAATTATTTCCAGACATCTTGTCAGTTACATATTCATAAATTCTATAATAAGCCCTTCTACAGAGAGTTTTTTTTTGTGCTTTTTGAATACATTGTCAGGAAAGGACAGAATTGTTTCAGGCAATTTATTATAAAATCGAATACAATTTACAAGAAAAGATCTACCAGTCCTAGCAAGCCTACGTAGCGGCATACACAACTTATTTCTACTTTTAAGTTTTTCAATTTCAAGTTTTCGAGTTTCAAGTTTATCAAATGTTATCAATACAACAAAAACCTGACCTGCATCCTAATAATTTATACATCGTCTACGCCTACGAAGGAAATAACCAATGAAGAGCCGATGAGACCGTTATGACGTAGTAACTCGATTTGTCGCTATGGGTCGGAAGGCGAAGTTGAACGCGCAGATCTTATTGACTATTTCGCCGATTAACATCGCGGTACTTATCGACTTAAAAATATTTTCCCATTGGTCAGTGTTCAGGAACACCGTTCCTATATGAATTCTATAGGTTTGTCTGTACGTTTGTCTGTCGCTTTTTTTCGAATATTCGAATTTTGACTTCAGATTCGGATTCAGCATAAAAAAAGTAGAATAGGAATGTTCCGGAACACCGTTCCTATCTCTTAAGGAACATGGACAAAATGGCCGACAACATAAAAAAAAATTTTGAATTATTATATAATTGATGAGCCAGGTGTTCCTCTGGCAATGCAAGCTTGCGCATTATCAACTGGTTATTATATGCTAATTATCAAAATATAAGGTCATCTAGGTGGTACAGGTAGTAGAAAGTTTAGAACGACTGAGGATACCTACCCTATAATAGTTATAATAGTTACGTTATTGATAATTACTGCACAACGTGTCGAGACGAAGCAATGAAATGCAACAAGCTTTTCATTGCTTCGTCTCGACATGTTCTGCAGTAAGTTAACATTCATAGTTGTACTTAAAAATTAAATGCTCTTAGAAATATCTGCTTAAATCGTTCAATGAGTAAACATAAAACCATATAGGCTAGCTTGTATTAAATCGTATTGATCTTAAATTAGCTTTGAGCTCCAAACAAATAAACGGTGTCAATTGCGTTGATTCAGAGGCTCATTGTAGAGACAAAACCGGGGCCGCGGCACGTAGGCGTAATATAATCAATCAGACAGGTCAAAGCCGCCCTGCCACAAAGGCGAGTGTCACAACCCATCTACTATTGCTATGTAGGGTCTCACTGTCAGCGGAATCGTTTAAAAAGTTAAGGTGCATTATATAGGGAGAAATGAAAACTCAGGCGTGTTTGCTCGTAACTGAGAACGCGACATCGTGCAGCGGTGAAGTGACGTGTTGTGTTGTTGAGCGCGTATCCCGTGGTATTAACACATAAGCGGAGAAAAATCGGTACAGCTTGCATTGCTACTGATATATAATAAATAAATATTGTCGGACAAATTACACAGTGTCATCAAGCCCCAAAGTAAGCGAACCTTGTGTTATGGGTACTAGACAATTGACAAACATACGTAAACACATTTTTTTTTGTAAACACATACTTATACATAGAAAATACCCAGACCAAGACAAACAGAAATGTTCATGCACACATATGTTTGTATTGTGTGGGAATCGAACCCACGACCGTTGGTGTTAAAGTAGTGTAACAGTGTGTTTTACCATTTAGCCACCGAGCTCGTCAAATACATATGCATAGAACAAACCAACAAATCACTTGACTACAATGAAGACACCCCGCGCTCACAAAAATGTATATTTTATCGCCTAAATATCTCTGACTTTCGAGCCTACTGACCAATGGGAGAATATTTTAACCCATAAGCCGATGAGTGCCGCGATGTTGCTCCGCGAACTAGCCAATAAGAACAGCGCGTTCGACTCTACTAAAATAGATCTCGTCGGTCCTCCATAGGTAATTTCCTTCATAATGCACAGATATATAGAGTAATGCCTAGTGTTGCAAATACCAAAAGATTACGAAGTTTACTTACCATCTGGTAGGCTGTATCTAGTTTTCCAACTTAGTTAATTGTAAATATATCTTTGACATAATACAATTAGCTCTTCTAAGTCCAAGATATACATATTAAGTTTATTTGGAACTTTATGTAAGTACTAGTATGCATAATTTTCTTAGTATAAAGTAAAAGATGATTTGTTAATGTCATTATGTCGCCAGTAGTTATTTGAAATGCTGGTAGATTAAAAAAGAGAAATCAAAACTATGAAAAATTAATAACATACAATAATGAGAAAAATGAAGCGTCTAAATGCCCGTTAGGGTCTAAAACAAATAAAGAATTTTTATCTTTATCTATTTCTTAATTCATTAAAAATCTGTAATTTTTTACTACCGATACGTACGGAGAAAGAGAACAGGTTAAAAGGAAAAAACGGTATCCTGGTTAAAGTTACAAAAAAATATTTAACATGAACATTAAGTACCTACCTATATAAACATTTGACTGAAAAGTCGAATATGCGATAATACCGTATATTGAACGAATTGAACTAAATGGTGTTCTCTGAAAAAGAAATTATACATTTAAAAAGTCATTACATAAAACTTTTTGGGCAGAGATGTATATTAATTGTTGTTTGCTGCATTTTCTTAATAAAGTATCCTCCTATTTGCAATAAACATAACCTACAAAACCTTGTTCTTTCTAACATCGAAAGCCAACACTGAGCCTTTATCCTAATACTGGATGTCATCGCTTGATGTGGGGCCACGCATCTTCATTAGCTATTCTAACTGAGCCTGTCTACGCAGCCAGATATTGCAATGGTCTAGCTTTAGGCCAGTATTAGGACCCCGTCACTTAATATGTCGCATTTATACGTTGACATATGCGTGAAGTGTCGCCGGGATTATTATATATCTAAGTGGTAAATAACATCTACATATCAGTATCATAATTATGTGCAAGAATACAATACAGATCAAGAATTATAATACAGATCGTTTACTTGCGGGCATGTCTTTTGCTTGATTGTTGGTTGAGTTTCTTTTTTGTATTTGTTCTTATATTTTGTGCGTAATAATAAAAGCTTATGTTTAATTTGTAATTATAGGTGTAAATATAATATACATTACTACATATAATTACACATTACTACATTCTAATCTACATTACATATATCCGCGGCTTCGTTCCCGTGACGTGTTTGAATAATATTAATAATAAATAATAAATATTGTCGGAAAAATTGCACAGCCCCAAAGTAAGCGAAGCTTGTGTTATAGGTACTGGACAACTGATAAACATACGTAAATACATTTTTTTTGTAAATACATACTTATTATACATAGCACATACCCAGAGCAAGACAAACAGACATGTTCATGCACACAAATGTTTGTACTGTGTGGGAATCGAACCCACGAGCGTTGGTGTCTAAGTAGCGCAACAACGCGTTTTACCACTGCGCCACCGAGCTTGTCAATTATTACAAAAGATTTGTCTGTCTATATCTACACGCCAAGTCTTTTGCGGTGTAGGCAGAGATAACTATGCCCTACATAACTGTTTTCGTCTTTCAAAAGACATAGAATGAGAAATTCACACATTGGACTGAAAGCTACATTTATGCATGTTTGAAGTCTTCATTGAATTCTCATATTGTTTCTTACTTCTCGTCGTTCATTCTTCTAGTCTATGGTAGAAGAAACAGGTGATTACAATACTGGATATTCGAGAATAAAAGAAACTAGATGTTCAAAAGTAGAGACGATTGATAACACACACACACACAATAAAAAGGAAACTACAAAATATAGAAAAACATGTGTGTCATAACACAACTATCAATAAGGTGTACACACATGTTGGAAAACACGGTTGACCGTGTGACAATGCTGTTTTTCGTCAGGCTCTTAGTGACAATAGAAAACTCTAAAAGATATTTATTTTGGAAAAGGATGGGACTTGTTTAGGGTCGCCCAGGTCCGCCTGGAGATGTGCGATGTAGTTCCATAGTCCGAACGTGAACAATGGAAAGGCATGTAATCTAGTTGAGGGATGAATCCTTACTTTTGTACTTTTGTGGGAATATGCACACTGCTTAAAGGTATTCGAGCCTGTATACACCTGTAATACAGGTAGGCGTAGGCGTAGGCGCGTTGCCGTTTCTCTCTCCCGCTTCTATCGTTGCTGCTAACGGCTGCACTTCATTAGGAGCTTCCCAGTAAGTTTACTCAAACACGAAAGGTACAAGGCTTATTTTTTTACGCATACAATTATACATTATTGTAACGTGTTTACCGTCGTGTCAGTAAATCCTTATCAGCTTACTTGTAACCCCACTCGCTCGCAGGAACACAACAACCATCGAAGGAGTTATTGGGCTACGATTTTCTGTGAGGTGGAGTGGAGAAGTTCACCAATTTAGTTGTTAAATGCCCAGACCAAGATTCTAACCAAGAACCAGTCTACTCGTATCTATAAACAAATAATTCATTTGTGATTAAAGTGGTCCAAAACAAATGAATTGAATTCTAACCAAGAACCAGTCTACTCGTATCTATAAACAAATAATTCATTTGTGATTAAAGTGGTCCAAAACAAATGAATTGAATTCTAACCAAGAACCAGTCTACTCGTATCTATAAACAAATAATTCATTTGTGATTAAAGTGGTCCAAAACAAATGAATTGAATTCTAACCAAGAACCAGTCTACTCGTATCTATAAACAAATAATTCATTTGTGATTAAAGTGGTCCAAAACAAATGAATTGAATTCTAACCAAGAACCAGTCTACTCGTATCTATAAACAAATAATTCATTTGTGATTAAAGTGGTCCAAAACAAATGAATTGAATTCTAACCAAGAACCAGTCTACTCGTATCTATAAACAAATAATTCATTTGTGATTAAAGTGGTCCAAAACAAATGAATTGAATAAACAAATCGGTTGCGGCCTGCGAACGATTCGCGCACTCGGCACCGTTACGACGCATCCTTAGTCATAAAAATGATCGCGCACATAAATCCACTCATAAAAGTGTAGATATCATAATACTTGCCGGCTCGCGGTGTGATTCGCGCGCTTATAAATAATTCCCAGCGCCGCCATTTTTATTTATTGCCATTCGTATCAGAAGAACGGGAACGTTGATCGAATCTGTGGTTAAATCAAGTATTTTGTATGTTTATGTATGCAACAGGTTGCTTATCACGATTACAGCCGAATCCTCTGTTGAACTTGGCTTCCTTCTTATACTCCCATAGAATGTACATCCATTTGCTCCAGCGATATTCACATGATCGTCAGTCCATCGTGTGGGAGCCGTCGTTCCATTTTTAAGTTCATGGTCGCTATTCGTGAATCTCCAATGGCCATTAGTTCATCGAGCTATGTGCCCTGTCCACTGCCACTTTAGTTTGCTCTTTCTTAGAGGCTTAGAGTAACTCTAGTACGGCTACGGATTTATTCATTCCTGACTCTACCATGTAGTGAAATTACGAGTATGTCTCTTCCCATTACAAGTTGTGCAATCTTGAGCTTCCATGTGAGGCCTATAGTTAAATACCACCTGCGCTGTAAAGCCGACCATCGCTGGCAACACAAACATATGTATATAATATATATGTTTGACGAGCCCGCTGGTGGAATGGCTAGCGATGGCTACTTTAGTGCTAAGGTTTATGGGTTCGATTTTCACGCAATGCATGTATGTGTGTGCATGAACATGTCTGTTCGTTTTGGTCTGAGCGTTTTCTGTGTATGATATATATGTATTTACAAAAAAAAAGGTATTTACGCATGTTTATCACTTGTCTAGTAGGTATCCATAGTAAAGACTTTACTTAGTTTGGGATTAGATGGCGCTGTAATGTGTCTGAATATATATATGTCTTTCCAGAAATAGCGCAACTTTTAACAAAATAACATACAACGGTCACTCAGGTACTTATTTACACGGTCTTTTTATTACCGGCAATGGTAAGCAGTTACCGTAGCCTATGCAATACGAGGTAGGTATTAACTGTTTGTATATCCTTTCCATGACCTAGTAAAATTAATTAAATATTTCCATGATATAACCTATGTTCTAAATAGCAGCAATAACTTTTCGTAAAGATGTAGCAATTAAAAGAATATAGGCATTTTACTGATGTGGACGAAGCCATCAATTATGATTATTGTACTATTCTGGCTGGTATTTTTTTTAACGTGCCAAACAAGTACGGTCTGAACGGTAAGCTGTTGCCGTAGCGTATGGACACTTGCAAAAATAGAGGCGTCACTCACGCATTGCCACCTATTTCAAAGAACTTCATGCTGCATTCCCTTGGAAAAACCTCGGTGCCTGCCATTTCATTTCTGGAATTAAAAAAGAAAAGTATTGTTACAATTGCGGTACCAGTGTGTAATAATGAATTTGATATCGTCGGCGATGTCATACCCTCAAGCGATATAGATTAGAGATATTAATTTGTAATAATGAAAGAATGAAGGAAAAAAGAATCACGATACAGGTATAGGACGAGAAATAAGAAGGATGTAGGAGCCGATAAAGGCCTAGACTTACCTACCATGACCGAATTGATCGTGTTCTATCAGAAGAAAACAGCGAGCGTGCATGAGAAGAGCTATGAATGTTAAAGAAGCACGAGGTGTGTAAGGACATGACTCGGATGTAACATTCGGGTCTCTCTGCCTACCGCACAAGTGATTTCACGTAAAGATTGTAATTCAAATACTGATACAGATTGTAATTCAGATTGTAATACAAACTTACTATATATATGAATAGAGTCGAAAAAAATATGGAATGTACTCTTACAGTGTTATCAGGTATTGACCTGGGTTAGTGTCTTTCTAAGTTGGTTAACATCACGGTAATCGCTATAATTGTATTTAAGGACAGATAAGTATCATCCACGCAACCAAAATTGCGGACAATAGCCAACTACCAGAATCAACATAAATTTGTAGTTCTGAATTCTATCGCCGGTCCCAAACTCCTTAATATGAACAAGTATAGCCTATATTTGTTGCTAATGGTCGAATATCCATCATCAATCGAATGTTGTGTGAATAATATATGTTTTTGTTCATCGTTTAGTCGAACTAACAACTAAACAATGCGCACATGCCATATGACTTCTTTATTAAGTCTTTCTCATACAGCAGAGATGCCGTTCATGATTGAATTGGCTTTGACAAATTCATGTTGGTACTAACCTAAAATTCTGTTCACTTATAAATTTTAAAACTTTTATTGAATGTTGCAATTTCAGACCCAATTTCAGCGGGAGCATAAATACGCCTAACTTCCAACGAACACTTGAGAAAACCTATTAAGCAGCAAGATGTTTGTATTTTAATAACTGAGTGCACGACGACGGTGCTTGGTAAACTTGAAATTAACTTGGGACCTCTGGGAACACTATGCGAACTGCCATGAATACGGCGACCTATTGTTAGCTAGCGCTCTAAGCACCAATTCGTTGGGAATTTGTGCAGTCTAAATTAGAACTCTGGATTTTGGATATTTTAAGACTGTGTTAACATTGTGGTAATGGTAAAGATAACAAATCTTTATCTGCAATTGGTTCCTTGCGGTCTCTGAAACATGTTTTACATTTGTATGTATGTATGTATATCTTCACGCCAAGTCCCTTGCGGGGTAGCCAGAGAGAACCGAGCGCCATAAGACGCGGTCCTTACGTACTTCACTCGCTTCTGTGACATTCATAGCTCTTTTCATGCACGCTCGCCGGTTCCTGGGGCTCCTGATATCACCTTCTGATAAAACACGGCCAATTTGGTCATGATAGGTTAGTCTCGGTCTTCCTCGGCTCCTACATCCTTCCACTTTTGCATTGTATATCTGTTTCGCTGTTCTTTCATCCCGCATTTTACATTTAATAAATAAAATCTTATTCGTTTCTAAAAGGTTATTTTTTAAATTTTGGTAGGTTTAAAAAATAATAAAGTGATAAATGTTTGTCAACTAGATATCTCTATATAGTATAAAATAAAGTTGCTTCCCGCCGTCTGTGTATACGCATAGATTTTTTAAACTACGCAACAGATTTTAATGCAGTTTTCATCAATATACAGAGTGATTCAAGAGAAAGGTTTATAACTATGTATAATACATGCCTATTATGGTAGAGAAAAGCCGGGAATTTCAGAGATTTGTAATGTGATGTCGTAAAAACATATGTTTGTACGCTTACATTGCAAACCTTGCAAGATAGTATAATGTCCTACGGAACTGCATATCTTAAAAAGATCTACAAAAATGTCCGCGATGGTATATGTCTATCTCCTAAGGATAACCCACAGTTACCACTTTTTTCTTTTTCACATTATAAAAAAATAATACGTTATATACGAAGCTATTTTCAGCAATACAGTGTTATTCCTTATCCAATGAAATACGTTATAGTCCGGTCAAAATAGACATTTCAAATAACAAAAATTCCTACAGAGCTTAAATTTGGTGGAGACCTTGGGTACACCACTAAAAATAAAATAACAAAAGTCTCCATCGATCCCATATGTGGTCGCGTACTGTACGGTTCCTGAGAAGCTTTCTACCGAGAACTATTAAGTTGTGGAATGAGCCGAGGTATTCCCGAGGGACTACAGTATGGGGTTCTTCAAGAAAGGCGTGAAAAGGTTCTTACAGGGTCGGCACCGCAAGAGTGACACCCCTGGTGTTGCAAATGTCCATAGGCTACGGTAATTGCTTACCATCAGGCAGTCCGTATGCTTGTTTTATATTGTTTAGTGGTATATAAAAGAACACGTTAACAAAATACGCTAGGTACACTACCTCACAGGTGGTGTGGAAATGTGGAAACTTTTAGAATCGCAATATCACAGAAATGGTGATTCTCACACAAAAAGTATAAAGACAATTATTGTAGATAATTTTATAATCTACAATTTTTGTCTAATCTATTTTTTGATGAAACTTACCGTTTACGAGAAAAATCCAAAAAACAGAAAATTTTGACCTTAGACCTTGAATAACTTTTTTAGCACACATGGGATCGATGGGGACTTTGGTATTTTATTTTTAGTGGTGTACCCTAGGTCTCCACCAATTTTCAGCTCTGTGGGAGTTATTGTAATTTGATCACTATTTTTCTGTCTATTTTGACCGGACTATTAGACACGTTGTGCCAATCAAAATCATTCCACACTGAAAACAAATCGGTATCTACATTGCACCCGTGCGAAGTCGGGGCGGGTCGCTAGTTTATGTATAAAAAGGAAAAGTCAAAATAGTTCAGTACTATTTTCTCCTCAGTTTGTCAACCGATTTTGTTTTTATATATTTTTTAGTCGATATTGGCGAGCTTTAGTATCAATGAAAAAAATTAATCATAGGAAAGCTGTGATTTTCGGCACGCGTTTCTTTGTTAGTGGAATATGACATTAGTAACAATGTCATTTGACGTCGCCTAAGTTAAGTGTAAGCTACGGAAGTTATTCATAACGTTGTCATCGGTCTTTGCAGCATCATATGGCCCTTTTACGTTTGTTATGTAGAGATTCTGACGAGCTCGGTGGCGCAGTGGTGAAACGCGCTGTTACGCTACTTTGACACTAACGCGCGTGGGTTCGATTCCCACACAGTACAAACATTTGTGTGCATGAACATGTCTGTTTGTATTGGTCTGGGTATTTTCTGGGTATTATAAAGGGGTGTAATTCAGTATAAAAATTATATCCCAATATTCGCCCGTATCTAATGTGAAATAAACAGTTCAAATATGGACTAAATCGTATTTGACAAGCAAATAATTATATGATATATATGCTGCGATCATGTCTCTATTTTTATATTACAAAGTCTTTTACTTATCTCTTCTCTTTAATCACGGGTGTTAACCCCGGTCTTTTGATAGCCCCCCCCTAGAAAAGATTGATGTAATGTATTATACCCGCTGTGACCTGCTCTAGGAGATATCAATGGTAGAATATACCTACGAACAGGTCACAGTCAATAGTCAATAGTCAATAGTAATGGGACTATTGCAAATGTGTCGGAAATAATTGAGCTATTGAAATGAGATCTGGAGGGATTATACAGAAGAGAGACGGACACCTGCCATAACTATAAATTTTATTGAAGTCCATATTTTCTCTGAGTAAAATTTAAACATTCTAAGGTGCCAGAGTTTGTGGAGAACATTTACTAGAAATTGCCTCAGTTCTGTAATGTTACTCATAGCATTATTGCATTCTATTTCAGCGACGTTTGTGACAAGAGAAGCGCCTTCTAACGCGCATCTAGACTAGATTGGACGTATAACTGAAGAAAACATGCACTTTTAGACAGGGCGTAATTCCATACTATTTTGGCGCAAATACCCTCTCTAAGCGAGATATATTTAAGTTAAAGAGTCGCTTTAGGTATATTACTTACAAAACTACGAATAAGGGATTCGGAGAAAAGATTCATTAATCAGTGTGCAAAGAGAGACTTTTGAGCATTTCTTAGTTATTTATCGAATGTCTGAGCCCTAATGACGTTTTTTTTTAACTTAATAGATAAATCAGAAATAAAATGTTGAAGAAGACCAGACAATTCTCAGACCAATGTATGAAAATGATGAAATAGGCAATTGAAAAATACGATTATACCTACATATCTAGCCTTATTACGATTTACCATTATGGTCAATTACATTTATATTCACAAAAGATCACTTCTTACTCCATATAGAATCATACAGCTTGCATAAATTCCAGAACTTGACTGAAACCATTCATGTTCGTCACTCTAAATCCCTACATAATAAACGTAAAGGGGCCATATGATGCTGCAAAGACCGATGACAACATTATGAATAACTTCCGTAGCTTAGACTTAACTTAGGCGACGTCAAATGACATTTTTACTAATGTCATATTCCACTAACAAAGAAACGCGCGCCGAAAATCACAGCTTTCCTATGATCAATTTTTTTCATTGATACTAAAGCTCGCCAATATCGACTAAAAAATATATAAAAACAAAATCGGTTGACAAACTGAGGAGAAAATAGTACTGAACTATTTTGACTTTTCCTTTTTATACATAAACTAGCGACTCGCTCCGACTTCGCACGGGTGCAATGTAAATACCGATTTGTTTTCAGTGTGGAATGATTTTAATTGGCACAACGTGTCTAATAGTCCGGTCAAAATAGACAGAAAAATAGTGATCAAATTACAATAATTCCCACAGAGCTAAAAATTGGTGGAGACCTAGGGTACACCACTAAAAATAAAATACCAAAGTCCCCATCGATCCCATGTGTGCTAAAAAAGTTATTCAAGGTCAAATAAAGAAAATAAACGTGATACCAACTCATAGACTATAATTAAGTACTATATAAAATATCAATGTGTAATTATCAACAGCCAGTATAAAATGTGGTCACGTTGTATGTTACGGCAAATGGCAAGAACCTTTTTTTGAATATTGTTCTGAAAAATTTGTTTTTACAAACCATTACAACACAATTTTTGTTCGTTTGTACGGGTTTGGATGATATTTAGGATATTGGCACACGTTATGCTTTATCTTCATTTCTCCGACGAATGTTTACGTATAAAAATTATATAGTATTTTTATACGTAAACATTCGTGCAAAGCCGAATCACACAGCTACGATAGATTGTTATATAGGTCTAACACATACTGTTACACTGTTTTGTAGATCTAAATTTACCTATATATTCACGTAGATATATTGTCGCGGAGAGTACTCGTACTAAGTACTCGTCGGTGTTAAAATAAGAAGAGGCATGCTCCGTTGGCTCGGACATGTAGAAATAATGCAGGATGAAAGAATGACGAAGCAGATATACAATGCAAAAGTGGAAGGATGTAGGAGCCAAGGAAGGCCAAGACTTACCTACCATGATCAAATTGGTCGTGTTCTATCAGAAGGTGATGTCAGGAGCCCTAGAAACAGGCGAGCGTGCATGAAAAGAGCAATGAATGTTAAAGAAGCGAGTGAGGTATGTAAGGATCGAGTCGCGTGGCGCTCGGTTCTTTCTGTCTACCCTACCTACCTACATTTTCTTGTATAAATTTATAAATAAATATGTACTTGTTAACTCAGGTCGTACTCTTGGCAAAGTATATCATACGGTAGAGGTCATTGTGGCACATAGCACAGTTACGAAAATATGACAAAGTCGATCCAATCCTTATCCAATTCAGTTTTCCAAAAGCATTAGCCGATGTGTTTATCGTTTAAAAGTAACGAAGCCCAACTGATAGCCGTGGTTAGAAATGATAAAGAAGTGAGTGAGGGGTGTTTTTTTTTTGTTTTATCATACACCCCTGCCATGGGCAAGGCGCTTTATACAGTACTATATATACGTATTACACACTATTTAAAATCATTAAAATATAATTAAAAACACATTCATACATCATCCTTTCTTTCATTCCGCATTTCATTCTTCCATTCATCATCTTTCAGTTTTATTTCCTAAAAATTCTCATTTTCCCCATTTTAGAACATCGGTGAAACAATAATGGCTGTTTCCAAACTTCCCTCCCCATACTGCGTCAGTCCAGACACGGGCGAGAGTGAGGTGTGTTAGGATCGAGTTAAGTGACGCTCGGTTCTCTCTGCCTATCCCACAAGAAATTTGGTGTGAAGTTATAGATAGATAGCCGGGGTCAACAAATAAAACAGATGACAGTATCCAAAGTAATGCTAAAGTCAAAATAGGCATTGAAACGTAGTATGAAAGACGAAGGGACTTAGTGACACATTATACAACACCGCGACTCTCTCTCTCTTTCTCTCTCTCGCTTTGTTAAAAAACCAATGTTGAAGAATGTAAATAAAACGTCGGCGTAGTAAAAGCCTTTAAAACGTTTGAATTTTGTTGTATTTGGAACTGGTATTTCATCTAAACCGGGATTTTTGTTTCCGCATAAATCGGCTTTGTGGAATATGAGAAACATCATCATTTTCCTACTACAATAACGGACGTGAACAAATATGTATTACTCGAAATAGACAAGGAATTCAAACCACCTCGAACATAGTAATTTCTGGCACATTTAAATATCTATCCAACTAACTCATGACTATTGAGACTGGGTATCATGCTGCCCATTGTCTTTTTCGTACATAAATCAAACGGTCGGTTTCTAGTTAGCAAGATTGTTCCTATTTTCCAAATCATCTATCTATCTATGCTGGAATCGTATGTATGAATGAAGTGTGTAAGAATCGAGTCCCATGGTACTCGATTCTATGCCTACGTGGCAAAAGATTACAGGATATTTCAGAATAACTATTATAGATAAGAATACCTAGCTGTTACAATTTCTTCAAGATTTCAAGCGTTACTAGTAGTTTAGCTGGAATTATTGACAATAGATTTATATTGACTTTTTCCCTGTCCCTTTTTGTCCCTGAACACATTGCTTGTTCTAAAAAAAAAGACTTTGAGGTCGAAACAAACAGTAACAATTTCTTCGTCATGATCTTGTTCAGTCGAAAATGTAGCCGTCTTGCATGCAAGGCTAGACACCAGGCAACAACATGTTTTTTCTTTCTTCCTAGCATTATTCCGTTTCTTAATCCCTTCGGATTGACGCTACTTAAACCTAAGGATCTAGCAAAGATACAGTCCACCACAACAGAGAGGCATAATCAGATCTTTCTGAGTGTGTCTTAACTCTCAATCTCGACATATAATATCTGGGACTTGCAGATTTCTTCACGATGTGTTCCTTCACTGTCGAGCAAGTGATAATAACATGTATGTACATAAATCCAAAAATACGAATTTAGAGGTTAATAGTCTGGCAGCCAAATGCATGTGATGTGTTTCGGGGATTTTAACCACTAAGCTGAATAACAACCCTCACCGATTATACCGCAGTAGGTAGTTACCATAGCCCATATACACTATTGTAATCAAATTTCACTATGACATATTATTTGTACGCAGAATACAGAGTGCGATATAATTAATTGTAACATCAACTTACAACCTTTTTTCACAAATAAAGATATTTTGATTTGATTTACACCAGGAGTGTCCAATAGTACATTGCCGTCCCAGTAAAACCTCTTTACGCCTTCAACCTATGTTGTAGTCTCTAGGGGAAATCTCGGCAGTGAATTAACTCCACAACTTTGAAGTTCTCGGTAGAAAACTGCTATAAAATCTCACAGTACCAGACACTTACGAGTACTTATCTTGATGTCCTTTGGGCAAGGTTAATGTTACTATTTTTAAAATGTATGTATCTTTTCCATACCAACTTCTGCCCGTCATTTCGTCGATGTTCTTCTTCTTCTCTTAGGGTTTCTATGTGCTAGTTGTCATTATCAATCATCTTAGAGTTTCGTCGTGAATAAACAATAAACAGACATACGAATGGTTATAGTTATTTTCGCATTTATCATTACTGTGAACTAATTACACCAGTAGTTATAACTATGTAAACGTAAAACATATTTGTACTTTATTACAACGTCGGGAGACAAGAAGGATACGGCCTGATGTAAAATGGTCACCATAGCCCATGACACTTGCAACCCAGGAAGTATTTCTGGTGCATTGATAAACCAACTTCTCTTAAAACACCCATACTAAAACAAACAGATACATTCATGCACACAAATGTTGTAGCTCGTGTCACGCGACGCTCGGTTCCCTCTGTCTACCCCGTATGGAACTTGGCGTACAGTACAATACCTATGTTTGTCCTGTTTGGGAACCGAACCCTAGAGCCTTAATGTTAAAATGGCATTGCAACCACTCTGCCACCGGGCTCATCAAAAATTACTCTAGTGAACACCATAAAACTTATACGGGATGGAATAAATCGGACGCTACTACCTTATAAAAGGATTTTGACGAGCTCGGTCGCGTATTATTGACGAGCTCAATGGCGCATTATTTAATGACGACCTCGGTGGACAATTTTTAATGACGAGCTCGACGCAGTGGTTAATGATGAGCTTGGTGGCGCAGTCGTTAATGACGAGCTCTGTGGCGCAGTATTTAATGACGACCTCGGTGGACAATTTTTAATGACGAGCTCGGCGCAGTGGTTAATGATGAGCTTGGTGGCGCAGTCGTTAATGACGAGCTCTGTGGCGCAGTATTTAATGACGACCTCCGTGGACAATTTTTAATGACGAGCTCGGCGCAGTGGTTAATGATGAGCTTGGTGGCGCAGTCGTTAATGACGAGCTCTGTGGCGCAGTATTTAATGACGACCTCGGTGGACAATTTTTAATGACGAGCTCGGCGCAGTGGTTAATGATGAGCTTGGTGGCGCAGTCGTTAATGACGAGCTCTGTGGCGCAGTATTTAATGACGACCTCGGTGGACAATTTTTAATGACGAGCTCGGCGCAGTGGTTAATGATGAGCTTGGTGGCGCAGTCGTTAATGACGAGCTCGATGTAAAGCAGTTACCGTAGCCTATGAACGCTTGTAATACATTAAGTATCACTCGCGCGATGCCTCCTCTGCTGCTAACACATCAACTCCTTAGGAGCTTACGAGTGACCACACTCACACGCAGGAACATAACACCACTCCAGCGTGTAATCGCTTCAAGACAAAACCAGTCAAATCCTTATATAGCTGACACTATCAATCTCAATGATTTAGAAAACGGAATAACGCTAGAAAGAAGATAAAGCAAGACTCAATTTATTTACACATTTTATTCCGTATATATATTCCGTTTTTATGCCATCAAGCCCTATAATATTGAGATTGTTTTTATTACATCAACTTTCTACACCCTATATCTGATAGCAAAAACATACTCTATCCCGAATAACGCAAGAGTACGGTTATCAATCCCACTAATCGTAGTTTCTGTTCCAATGCGACAATATTTTCCCTACTCTTGTATGCGTTAAAATATCGCCCGAAATGTACTTATCAACCAAGCATCGTGACCGGACACTCTTTAAACTGGCGAGGGCCGAAATGCGTGACCAGCCGTGGGAGTTGGCACATGTGCGGCCAATGTAAAACAATACCGTAATAACCAAATAACAGTCCACAATTTGCCGCCGCGAGTCTCCGTAAAATCGATACGGAAGAGTTAGGGATGGCGAGAACTTTTACTAGCTAAACAAGTCAAGGAATAAATTAATTATTCATTTATTTATACGTATATACGAAAGCGTATAGACAAAGGACACACGAAAGAACTGTATCAGGTAAGAGCATATATGAAGATGTTGATGCGAATGGAAGAAGTGAGAGAAGTATGTTTAGATAAGTACACCTGGCGGTTCATAGTCTCTAGCTAGCCCAATAGGCGACAAGCGTGATGCTATGTATATATATTATAAATTTATGTTGATGAAATAGCTGCTATAAGCGTTATTTAAATCAAATTATTATTACATCAAGGAAACTGCAGGAACGAATTGGATGAAGGTTGTGCAAGACCAGATTAGATGGCGTAATCTGAAGGGGCTGACACTAAACTGGTTGAAAATGGCAGAAAAGAAGACGAAAGAAGAAGCGTTATCGTTAGAACTGCAACTAATAGTCACATCGATAAAAGACGCTTGTATGAAGATATGCTCAAATTGAATGCGAAGAAAACAAAGACAATGGTATTTGAAAGATATAACATGTAAAAGTTAATTAAAAAAAAAAACCCACCCATAGATATTGACAGTTTAATGGTTGATGTCTATTATACGGGTTTTGTGTTGACGTCATATTAGCTATGCATACCGAGGGACGAGGGTTTACGTTCGCCATATTGATTTTTGCTGACGTCACATTGCCTATGACACTCGGGTGAAGAATCCGAATTTAATGACACACCATTCTTCAAAATCGGTCAAGCCGTTTAAGCTGCAGGGGACAAATGCAACGGGCATTCATGCGCGTGAGAAACATTACTCTCCTTTTAGGCCAGTCGGGTAAAAATAGAAAGAACACAAGTACTTGTGGTATGTAGTGTTGAAACAATTAAACGCGGTAGAGATGATAGCATTGCGTCTGTGGCGTAATACATGTTGACCGCGTCTACCATAAAGTGAGTTAGTCGGAAAGTGTCGGTGGTTAGAAAGACATGAATCATTGGTTTAAGCATGTTGAAAGAATGCTGGATGAAAATCTAAAGAGGAAGGTTGTAGGAACGGAGGGAGGCTGAGACTCGCTGAACGCCTTATTAGTGAGATGTTAAAGACCGTGGCGTACGGCTTTACCTTTGCCTTTCCTACCACGTAAGGAACTTGGCGTGAAGAAAATGCTTTAACGTCTCGGAGGCGAACCAGCATTAATTAAAAATTTAGAGCACTTGCATTTTTAAACTTACTACTTTTTAAACTTACTTATTGCATGTTTTACTGGCTAACTATCTACACATCTACACCCCTCATTTGCTTCTTTAACATTCGCTGACAATTCAGCTAAGCATTCAGCTGTTTTCAAGCACTCTCGCTGGTTTCCAAGTCTCCTGACATCACCTTCTGATAAAAAACGATGAATTTGGTTATGGTAGGTAAGTCTTGGACTCCGTCGGCTCGTACATCTTTCAACTTTCGCGTTGTGTACCTATCGGCTTCGTAATTCTTTCATCCTGCCTTCTTTCTGAATGTCCGAATCAACGGAGCATGCCTCTTCTTATTTAACGCCGGCACTCTCTTTCGGACTTTATGGTATTTTTTTACGGTCATGTAAGGAAAATATACCGTGGACCGTGGACAGAGTCCTTTAGAAGCCGATACTCAAAACACTTACGTAATACCATTTGTGGCAGGCGTCGTGCCTTGATTGCTCCTAACTTTTATTGTCTCACTTAGAAACTTGGGACTTCCAGTTGGAAATTACTTGACATCAAGGAATTTTATTGAAACTGCAAATACTTTTTAGTTGCATGGTCAATAAAAATGTTGGGGCACTGTCTTTTATTTTCGCCTCTTTCAGTTATGTAACATAATTAATGCACATAAATATATTACTAATGAGAATTATTTCTGGGATTAATTATACAATTACATCTTTTGTATTTAGCACAGCATCATAGTTTCTTAGACGTGCTGGTTTTCTCTGATAATGTGAATTATCGCTTGCTAGGTGGTGAACCATCAAATCCGAAAGTACGAATTTGTCGGTGCATTTCTACATCAGGATTTAGGTTCTTTATCCACTGAGCTATTACCGTTACTACGGAATACTATTTCTATTATATCACTAGGTTACTAAACATGCGTGCGGTTCACCTGATTGATAGTAAGCAGTTATTACAGTCTATAGACGCCTGCATTTCCAGTAGAATCATTTGCACGTACGTTTATCAGTTGTCCATGTACAATAACACAAGCTTCGCTTACATTGGAACTAGATGGCGCTGTGAAATTTATGCGACAATATTTATTTATTTATTTAACATAATAAACGTAAACATTATCCATTTAATTATATCCATGGCTAAACTCATTGTTAAAGATAGGTTTGATAAGGATTGGTTAGGGGATTGGTATTGGAATAGACTTATAAATTATCTAATAATACTCGTCTATTGGTTATTCTTATGCTATAGTAGTATAGTAACCGAATTTAGAGTCAGTGGGGTTGCACCCTTCGCCCGTTTGCTGGTCGCTATGAATGTTACAGAGATAAATCAGACAATTCATCCGAATTCAACGAAACGCTCAAAGTTGCCGCATTTACACTGACAAGACGCTATTATTAATTCGCTTCTAAAAGACTAGTCAAGTTTTATGTAGAGCACTGTCCACGACCCTCAACCAAGTTGTCTCTGCAAGCGGAATATCTTACGGCTAGGCAAGATCTGACATAAGTCACCTTAATTTTTTTTTTTATTTTTTCTTATACTACTAAGGTGGCAATCAAGCATACGGCCTGCCTGATGTTAAACAGTCACCGTAGCCTATGGACATTTGCAACACCAGGGGCGTCACTCATACGTTGCCGACCCTCTAAAAACCTCTTCACGCATTTCTTGAAGAACTCCATGCTGTAGTTCCTTGGAAAAACCTCGGCTGGGAGCTCATTCCACAGCTTGAGTGTTCTCGGAAGAAAACTTCTCTGGAACCGCACTGTACGCGACCATAGCGGTTCAAGCGTGTGAGGGTGAACTCCCCGCCGTCGGCGAGCGGTGCGGTCATAAAAAGTAGCCGTCGGCATCATTTCGAACAACTCTTCAGAACACAACCCATTGTACAATCGGTAGAACACACAAAGGGAGGCAAAGTCTCTCCTTAAACTTAAGGATAAAATATGACGCGATTGCCGTCAGACCTCAACAACCCAGAGGATAACCAGACCTTAAGATTTCAACGAAAGACGTGAAACCCGAAGTAGTAAATTAAGGGTAAATAGGAGACCGAGCGCCATAACTCGCGGTCCTAACACTAACCTCGTATGCTCGCCGATTCCTAGAGCTACCTTCTGAAAAAAATACTGTATTGTATTGTTTTGTATTGTAGTGTTAGAATAGTGATTACTTAGTAGACAAAGAACCGGCCTATTGACCAACTGGTCCCCGGTTCGAATCTTGGCGTGTTTTCGTATTTATATACATATATGTAATTATCAATAGCTCAGCGGTGCAGAAAACCATCGTGAGGAAACCCGTACGTGCAAGAAATTATGTTGCCAAAGACGTGTGACACAGCCTAAGAAAGGTTTGGTTTTCCCTCTGGGTTGTAGAGATTTGACAGCAGTCTCTTTATGAATGAAATCGTATTTTTGTCAAATCCTTAGTCTTAGGTAGCGGACTCTGCCAGTCCTAATGGATTAGGAAACGCGATAATGTTCAGAAGAAGAAAAATATTGTATTGTAGTATAGTAATGCAGTGAATTGGTACAAGGGATACCAATAGAATAATACATCGTAGCAAATCTGGCGGGTATTAGGACTACTGCGACATGGCAAGCTTTTTTTTAGCATTATTTCGGAGTAGAGAGACTATATTTACAAAAAGCTGCTAGGTTAAATAAAAAAGAAATGTTTAAAATTAATATATTCATTATAAAATAATTAGTATTTATGGAGTCAGAATGAAAGATAGAGTAAGAAATAGTACGATTCGAGAAGAATGTGGAATGAAAGACGATATAGTGGCAAAAATTAAAAAGGGTAGGTACGCTGAGATGGTTTGGACATTTGGAAAGAATGAATGACAAATGAGTTACGAAAGATGTATGTCGAGCAAGAGTGAGTGACATTGGCAGGGGCCGTCCTAGACGATACATCTACCAAAAATGGCTAAATTGAAAGCACCCGAATATAAACGAAGCCAAAGTGGTATGGTTTGGATCGGTGCACCTTACGTTCCATAGTCTCTGCCTACACCGATGGGAAACGGGCGTGATGGTATCTATGTATACGTTTAAAAGGCACTTGTTAGCCTCCATCTTCCTAGATTGCCAAACAAGTTTGTTGACGCTCGCAACACCACGAGGAAGTTACTCGCGCAATGCCAACTTGTGACCTAACGATGTTTCATCACAGTACCCAGTAATTTCTCTGCCATATCTGCTTGGCGGTAGAAATAGATGAGACAGCGGTACCCACGCAGACGACGACTGTACAAAGTATCCCTCTTGTAAAATTCTAAATTCACTCTGGTAAATAAGTCGTTGGTATTGACCTTATTTGCGCAAGTATGTAAGTTAGTTGATTAGTAGTAGCTAATAAAGGATGTTTTAAGCAATGTTCAGCATTTTGCTAGTAAAATGCGTTCAGGCAGTCGAGATAAAGAATATAAACAAACATTCAGGGGATCACAACATATTTTTATGGAGTCTTCTTTCTCCTAGTGTTTCAACCGCTAGGCTGTCTCCACCCTTTTATTTAGTGTAACTTATTATGTATTTACTTTAACAGAATATATGCTACTCGTTTATACAGCGACGTATGAAAAGGTAGACACGTTGTACACCAACATTATTGTATTTTAAAATGGCGCAAGTAGTACTACATATATCTACGTACGGTTATTTATTATGACACTTTGCTCTAACAAACAGACAAATGATATAGAAAGAGATGAATGTATATCTTAAGACATTTATGCTTTGTCCCGAAATACGTACAGACGCGACGCGAGAGCGTGGCCAACTGAATGCGAGTTGGGCAATTACCTTTTCGTAATGCCATTCTAGAGCGTGTACGACGTATCAATAAATATAAAAACATCTTAGGCTATATATATATGTGTAATAATTTAAATTATAAAATTTAAAAAACGCGTGCATTTGCCAGTTTGTGTCTAATTACATAAATACTTCTACGACCTTTTTATAATATCTATCTTTTTGCATTTTACATTGCTGCAATGCACATGTCTGATTGTGAATTATTAATCTTTAATAAAAGTGTATTCATTTGTTTCTATTCATTTGTAACCGGCACTTTATCATTTATATATTTATACAGAAGTGTGAATGGAGCCGTGAGAAAGTTATGCATATGTGGCGTAGCGCGTGATATTAGTTTCACTTTAATATATACGCCCTTTGACACGGACAGAAGGAATATGGGAATTATTCCGGGAATATTTCGAATAATATTTTCTAACATACTCGTGTTCTAACTGGAAATCCCCAGGTGTGAACAGTCGGAGCTTTGGCTGGGAAAAGGCTAGGTTCTATACCCTTTGGTATGTTCAGTTCTAAGTCTTTAAGTAGTAACAATCCCGGTATCATATGGAAACTTTTTCTTACTTTCGTACTTTTTGCATGGCTTTTAAGGGCCGTATCGTGATATTGATTAGCCTATAACCTTCCTCCAGAATTGGACTATTAAATGCAAAAATATTTTTTCAAATTCGACTGGTAGTTCCAGAGATTAGCGCATTCGAACAAACAAACTGTTTCCCTTTATATTTTGGTATAGAATCTTCTGCACTCGAGTATCATTGATTGATCCTTTCACTCTTGCATTGTATATCTGTTTCGTCATTCTTTCATTCTGCATTCTTTCTACATGTCCGAACCAACGGAAGCATGCCATGCATTCTCATCTCGACCGCATTTGTTCTACTTTCATACTCTCTCTGCCATACCCAGCTTTCACTTCCATAAATTAGCGTTGGGATTAGCACCGCGTTGTGTACAGCGAGCTGTGCCTTCTGGCTTAGATTTCTGCCTAAAAGTTTACCCCACGCTATTCACGCTATTCCCTGCACTCACTTGTCTCTTCACATCAGCGGTGTACCTTCCATCGCTGCTAAAAGTGCTTCCAATATATACAATTTCATCCACTTGCTTCAACACTACATTATAGCTAGTGTTCGTTCTAGTTGTCTCTCTTTCAAATACCATTATCTTGGTTTTCTTCGCATTCAAATGCCTTTTTTCATACAATCATATTTCATTACTGTAACTAGTGTTTGCAGTTCGGATATATACGGATATATACTCGTAAACATAACATTAGACTACTTATATAAGCAGATTATAATTAAAATAAAGGTTTGTATTATCCAGCCGTGGCCACACTTCATTACTAAATACGTAATAATGCCATGAATCTGATTTTGATTTCATAATGCATGTACCTACATGATTTATGTTTGTATTTGATGTTTACATGTTAAATAAATAAAAGAAAAATTTAAACCGGCATAGATTACGGGATTTCTTGCTTTATTATTAGTTTATATTAAAATTTAATTAAATTTCGACTCGATCATGTAAATATTACTTTATCTGCCAAATTAATTAATATTCAGACATGACTCCCGTACCAAAATTTAAAGACAGTGACACTTTGCGACAGTTAGCCGCCGTGCCTGCCTGCGAGACAAAAGCACGGGGAAACTTGTCGCTTGATTTGTAGCGAAACACAGTAAAGGGAGTGTTTATCATTTTTATCTCGTCCCGTTGAACGCCCTTTACTTATCGCTAGAATAGGTATAATTATGTATAAATATATAATAATGGTCTGATTGTGTGACAGATCAAAGAACAGCATATACTGGTGATCTGCAATCACAAACGACTGATTTTTGACGAGCTTGGTGGCTCAGTCGTGAAAGGCGCGACTTTGACACCAACGCTCGTGGGTTCGATTCCCACAAAAGACAAACATTTGTGTGCATGAACATGTCTGTTTGTCTTGGTCTGGATGTTTTAAGAGAGGTAGGGCGCATCAAAGCAGGCCGTCTGGGGAAGTACCTCCACCTCACAGAAAAGCGCGGCCAAATAACAACTCCCTAAAGGGCTGTTGTGTTCCTGCGTGTGAGTGAGGTCACCAGTAAGCTCCTAAGGAGTTGCTGTGTAAGCAGCAGAGGAGGCATCGCGCGAGTGGTACTTAGTATATTACACGCGTTAATAGGCTACAGTAACTGCTTTACATCAGGTGGACCGTATGCTTGTATGACTCCCGACGTTGTATAAAAGAACTAATAAACTACATGACTGCGCATGAAGGCACCCCACGCTCTCAAACTGTGCTTTAGTGCCTAAAATCTCAGCGATTCGAGCCTACTGACCAATTGGAGAATATTTAAAGCAATAAGCCGATAAGTGCCGCGATGTTGATGCGCGAACCAACCAATAAGAGCTGCGAGTAGCGGTGAGTTGAGTCACTACGTGATATCCGTCTTATAGTTTTTCCATTACGTCTGCAGTGTTTTTTAAACGTAATTAGGTGAAATTAGAAAATAAATGATTAAAGTAGGGCTAACATATAAAAGCCCGTGTAACGCCTAGGTTTAAGACTCAGACTGCTGTCAGCGACAGATTCACGCCAATAATCAGACAAGCGGTAAGCTTGTTTGTTTAATTTAAAAGAAAAATAAAAAAAAAGTTCTCTTAATTGCGTACCGTCCGTCTTAGACGCGTCTTTCATAAAGCTAGAAACGCTAGAAAGCTAGAAACGACATATGCTGCTCAGGATTACTGACCTCGCTGTAAAAGCAGCGGCTCCTCCGTGACTTAATCCTGATCATACGAAGGAATGACAACCGTCCAGCTTTCTGTAAAGTTACTTCCTCAGTCGGTCGCTTAATATCCCAGCTCTTAATTAATATCCCAGCATGGGGCTCTTCAAGAAAGGCGCGAAGAGGTTTTTAGACGGTCGGCAACGCATGAGTGACACCCCTGGTGTTGCAAATGTCCATAGGCTACGGTGATTTGTTACCATCTGGCAGGCCGTATGCTTGTTTGCCATGTTAGTGGTATAAAAAAAGTTGTTCAATTATCTTACATACAATTTCTTATTATACATAACTTGCCTAAGAGTTCATAGACCCATGAGACTAATTCACATTAAGCTAATCCAGAATCCCCTGAAGTCAATAGGTACTACCATTGATGGTGCAATCTCAACATATGCGTGTTTAACCTACCGACTTCTGTTCAATACTATGAAGCTGAATTTGAATTTTTGAAGTGAAAACTTCTTAGCACGTGTTAAGCTGAATGGTGCTGAAATACCTGTTTCTGCTGAAATTCCTTTGCTAGAGCACCGTTTGCTAATCGGCAAGGTGCATTATGTGTAGATTATGTTGTCTTTCGCTTTAAAATTGATAGTTACATCAGGTGGGCCTATATATGTGTGTATGGTTGTATGCCTCCCTACGTTGTATAAAATATAAAACATTATCTATCTATAACTTCACGCCAAATCCCTTCCGGGGTAGTCAGATGGAACCGAGACCCACATGACTCGGTCCTTACATACCTTTCGTACTACTACATTTATTGCTCTTTTCATGCACGCTCGCCTGTTTCTAAGGCTCCAGAATCACCTTATAAAACACGATCAATTTGATCGTGGTAGGTAAGTCTTGGCTCTTACATCCTTCTACTTTCGCGTTGTATATCTGTTTCGTAATTCTTTCTGCATTCTTTCCACATGACCGAACCAACAAACTTTTATTTCTTAACAATAAATTACGCTAAATTCTAATTATCAAGATAACTTCTGTACTTATTAATATATTATTCGTAAGTAACATACCTGTTTGACAAATCGGTGGTGGATGGCAATTCGATGGTAATTAGCCACACACGCGGTGGCCACTTGCAATGATTTGGGGACAGTACTTCCGGTGTCCGGCACGCAATTATTACGCTCTCTATGGTCAGTCATCGACAACATATGGCTCTGAAATTTTAATTCAAGTGTCATTTGATACAATGTACTTATGTGATATTAAAAGTATATTTCTGTCTTGTACGCTTCGCAATTCGACTCGGTTACGGGATATATAATAATATAAATAATATTCAAATGGCAGTGTGTGCATGTTTGGATGTAGAGGATAGTTCATGGAACTACTAACATGATTTTAAATTATTCCAGTAATAGGAGGACACATCCATTCTTCTTCTTCTTCTTAGCATTATTCCGTTTCGTAATCCATTAAGATTGGCGAGATCCGCTACCTGACCGTAAGGATTTGGTAAAGATACTAATTTTGGCACCGAGCGACAGCCGGCCAGATCTCGTTGACCAGAGGAAAAATTAGACTTTTCTTTGGTTAGGTCACACATCTTTCGAAATATAATTTCTTGCACGTGCGGGTTTCCTCAAGATGTTTTCTTTCACCGTCGAGCCTTTCCGGATTTATGCACACATTTGCAATTATGTATTACAAATGTGTGTATAAATCCGGAAAAACCGAATTTAGTGGTACATGCCAGGATTGGAACAAGGGAAGTTCAACTGCTGCATACTACCGTTACTTATATCTTAATAATTGACTCAATATCAAAGACGCCGACACACACGGGACACAGCACGGCCTATGGTATCTAATGACTGCTGTACACTACCGCCTCAGATTTTGCTCAGCAAGACCTCTTGTTTTAATTATCTATCTGGAAGATCTATCTTCACCGTACAGATTACCACAGCCCAATGACAACGCCGGAAGCATCGTTGGGTTCATGTGCTTGAGTAAGGTCACCAATTCCTATAGAATCATTGTGCTGAAGGTGGCAGGACCGGCGAAAGTCGAACTGTCACTTAGCAGTGTGGGTGAGATAAGGTCAAATGTCTGCATTTTAATAATAATCTCTAAGACCTTCTCTTCACCACAACCATGTCTCTAGTATATTATTTTAAATCCTACGATCGCGGTGGTTTCACAGCTTTGGTATCTATGATCCTTATTACGCATATTATTTTAGAACGGGTGGCGTGAGGTTGGTGTAGTTTATCTCTTAGGAGCAGTCACTGATCACTTGTAGATCGATCATTTAGGAAGGCTTAAAAATAGTGATTAATATTAGAGTAGTCAAGAGAAGTTGGCCAATTACATATATTAATTTTATTATGCATCATCTTAAACATTAAGTAAAGTGTCGGTTGTAAAGTAGGCCAATAAGTAACTTAAATTTCTACACCAGGTCAGGAAGTCAAGGTTAGTAAAGGAATGGTTTATTTTTTATTTAAAACTACATTTTTATTCGGAACAGAGAGAGTTTGACAGAGAGAGTCTGCATTGGTTCGACGAAGGTAAAATATTTTTACATGAATTATAACCCGAATAAAACGGAATGTACTTTTTATATACCTAGTCTGGCTATAAGTACTGTTACAAATAAATATGCATTTACTTTTTATATGAAGTAATGTAATGTTAATAAAATTTATAGGTACTATTTATAGAAGTTAACAAAATAGCTAGCAAATGGGATCTGGACTAGTTTTCTAGTTCAGAGCATTTAAATATATCTACTAATCTTAATAAATAATGAACAAAATATATATATTACGCAGTCTACATTTTTAAGTTCGCGTTTTATATCAAAGTTTAATTAACGAATTACTGTTTCGTTAAATATGCAGTTTTGGCTGACAGGTGTTTATTTCGTCATTATTAGATAAATAACAGAATAATTAATAGCAGTTGTCTATTCGTTACATCTCGACGTGACATATCAACAACCTGGGCTAAACCAAGGCTAATCAAGCGACAGCCACCCACGCAACCTCGAAACGAAGCAAACAAAACAACTTGATTTATTCATGACATGGCCGCCGACCGCGAAACTCTCTAGTTTTATCAGTTTTCCAAGTAAACTTTCAACGACAGCGAGTCAATAAAGCCAATAAAGGAAACGGAACTTTGTTAAGTAGCTAGCGAGCTCAATTTATCGATTTGATGCCACCTTTGCCACCCTATATGTCAGTTTACAAGCGATATTGATAGTCGGTGACAGAAGCCTCACGGACCCCTACAACGTACATAATGTTAGCGTTATCTCAATAATAACACACTGTGAATTTTCAACCTTACCACCCGACGATAGGGCACGCTTATTTTTGTTTGACTGCAAACTTAAACTTGTAAAAGTGTGCGACATCTCAAAAATATTTTCTTTGGAACTGAGGTTTCCCCCTGTTGGCTTACGTGGCTTTACTTTTCCCTCTCTGGCAAATGCTGCCTTTTCATAACTGTCGGAGATCGATCCGGTCAAAAGATTTGGTTTCTAAATCCGGTCTCATCCGGTTCTCGGAGAGTGAAAGTGAGTGTAGGGTATTACCGATTGCCGGGTATTACGTCTTATATCATAAAACAGAGTTGTTTGTCCATTTGTGAGCTCTCTGGACTAATGCTCTGATTGGATGAAGTAAATAGATATTTAGTTTTTAATACCAACAGGTGGCAACAACAAAAGTTTGACTCTTGTGTGTTAAGTATATAAACTAAGGTGCATTTGAACTAATATTTTTTACACAACATCGGGAGGCAAACAAGCGCATAACCTACCCGATATACAGTGGTAATCGTAGCATATGATCACATGTAATTCAATAAACAATGCTCGCGTATTACTATCCTCGCTGTTAATATAGCACCTCGGCAGCAACATAATAAGCAAAGCCATGGACTTAAGAATAGAAGTGAAGAATGTATAGGTTCGATACAATCGAAAAAAAATATCCCAATTGAATTAAATTCTTCTTCTTCCTAGCGTTAATCCGTTTCCTAATCCATTGACGGACCTCATATAGCATTGACGAGGACCGCTAGCTAAGACTAAGTATTTGGCGAAGGTACTGATTTTTACACGGAACGACTGCCGTCAAAATCAAACCTTTCTTAGGTAAGGTCGCACGGCTTTCGAAATACAATTTCTTTAATGTTCAAGTTTCCTCACGATGTTATCCTTTAACATGCACGCAAATCTGAAAATACGAATATTGTGTTACATGCCTACGCCAGGATTCGAATAGAGGACCAATTGGTCAAGAGGCCGGTTCTTTATCCTCTGGACCATCACTACTACGTAACTAATTATCGATTGAATTATATTATAGCTATTGAAATACGTCATTTTTTATATTAAAACTCATTTCAAATCAATATTAGGGCGGACTTCATGATTTAAATTAAATAAAATCGTAATACCACAGGGAATATTAAATTTAGATTCTAGAAGAAGATATATAAATCCCATGAGATCTCTACTACTCTGACTTTCATCCACTTCGCAATGGAAAGGTTTTAGCTGTGTATAACAGGGGTGAATTTATCTAGTTTTGAAATAAGTTAATATTTTTTACATATATAAATACTAAACATTGCCAAAGTTCACAAAGTAGGTGCGCAGAGTCGCATTTCTAAATTGCAATGCCAATTTCTATTAAAATATACAAAAAATAATATTTTTAATAGCGCACAAATGTTCACGACCACTGTAGCTGCGTCAGTAAACCGGAAGTGGATAGTTGTACAAGATGGCGGTGGTCACGTGACCGGTTGGATTCACCCCGACTTCCGGTGGTCCTTTACAAACATGTCAAGTGTATTGCGGGTAGTTTGATAATTATCGGAATCATTATTTTGTACACCCTTTTTTACGCGATGTGCATCTGTTATAATTTTGTTGTTGTATCATGTGATTTATTAAAAGAATCGTTACTTTAAATATTCTTTATTAAATTATCATAAAGTAGACGATCTTAATGACGAAGCAGATATACAATGCAAAAGTGGAAGGATGTAGGAGCCGCCGAAGGCCAAGACTTACCTACCATGATCAAATTGGTCGTGTTTTATGAGAAGGTGATGTCAGAAGCCCTAGAAACCGGCGAGCGTGCATGAAAAGAGCAATGAATGTTAAAGAAGCGAGTGAGGTATGTAAGGATCGAGTCACGTGGCGCTCGGTACCCTCTGCCTACCCCGTAAGGGATTTGGCGTGAAGTTATAGATAGATACTTACGATTTATTTGTGAGTTTTTAAGAGAGCTAGAGCGCACCAAACCAGCCGACTGGTGAAGTACTCCCACTTAACAGAAAGCCGCGGCCAAATAAAAACTACCTGAAGGATTGTCTTCCTGCGAGTGAGTATGTCTAAGGAGTTGCTGTGTTAGCAGCAAGGGTGGCAACGCGCGAGCGATACCTCCCGTGTCCCAAGCGTTCATTGGCTACGGTAGCTTTACGTCAGGTGGGTTATATGATGACACCCGTAAAAAGAAAACAGGGGTCACATGAAATTGACAGTGAGTTGAAATTGGCAGTGAGTAGAGCACCTCTTTGAAGTTAAGCAAATGTCTATCCAACGTTAAATATAAATGAATGAATAAAATAATTTCTTCTGAGAAAGGGATTATAATATGGAATGGATGGAATAAGAAAAAAGGTACAGAATTGCACTCGTCAAGGAGAGCTTGACGAGTGCAGTTCTGTACTTTTATTCTTTAGGCACACGCATACGGCCCACCTGATGTAAAGCTATGAACCGTAGCCTATGAACTCTTGTAACAGATAATGTATCACCCGTGCGATGTCTCCTCTATTGCTTGCACAGAAACTCCTGAGGAGCTTACTGGTGACCTCACTCACACACAGGAACACAACAACCGTCAAGGGAGTTGTTATTTAGCTGTGGTTTTCTGTGAGGTGATGTGATGTGCCCTACCTATCTTAAAAACGCCCAGACCAAGACAAACAGGCATGTTCATGCGCACAAATGTTTGTCCTGCGCGGAAATGGAAACAACGAACGTTGGTGTCAAAATAGCATAATTCTTAACTGCGCCACCGAGCTGGTGAAAATTATGTGTGTACTCCAAAAATAATATAAATTTTGGTGAGGTCACAATGGCTGAGGTTTGTCTCGTCTATTTTCTCCCGCTACCGATTCTACTAAATGGCACTTATCTGGTACTCGGACATTAGTATATTTTCTGATGCGACCCAATTCGTAATAAGGCTAGACCTATATCAGGGGCAACAACAGTGTCGCGATCACGGGGCGAGGAAAACATAATGTAACATTTATTAAACTTTGACTTTGGCTCAGCGGTTTTAGTAGGCTACTTTGTCACCGACGCTCATGGGTTCGATTCCCACACAAGACAAACATTTGTGTGCATGAACACGTCCGTTTGTCTTGATCTGAGTGTATTTAAGAGAGGTAGGACGCACCAAAGAAGCCCGGCAGGGAAAGTATCCTCACCTCACAGAAAACCGCAGCAAATAACAACTCTCTGGAGGGTTGTTGTGTTCGTGCGTGTGAGCGAGGTCATCAGTAAGCTCCTAAGGAGTTGTTGTGCTAGCATCAAAAGTGATACTTGATGTATTACAAGCGTTAATAGGCTAC
Organism: Pyralis farinalis; assembly: GCA_947507595.1. Lineage (NCBI taxonomy): Eukaryota > Metazoa > Arthropoda > Insecta > Lepidoptera > Pyralidae > Pyralis > Pyralis farinalis. The sequence goes on along the minus strand of OX382265.1, from coordinate 6,197,459 downwards.
CTCCCGACGTAGTATAAAAACAGTATACACATACACAATGATATTTTTTTAACAACACCGTCGGGAGGTATACAAGCATACGGCCCACCTGATGGAAAGCGGTTATCGTGCGGTATCTTGCGTGCGTTTCATGAGTATAGATAAATTGGGCAACATATGGTTTAGTAGTAAAAAGCTGCCGAAACGTATACGGTGTACCATACACAGGGACAGGCCCACCACTCATTCCCACCACTGTGTCTCCTGTGTAGCCCAGAATTAACAGCGGCGACCACCAAAAAGGCAATGAACAGTGAAGTCCATTGCTGTCCCGGGAGTTAAACTACAGCTGCCTTGGAACTCACAACGAATTTAATCAGAAGAAATTTGTAGGATATACAAACCAATTCGTATGTATGTTCTTTTTAGGGTTCCGTACTCAAAGGGTAAAACGGAAATTTACTGAGGCTCCGCTGTCCGTCCGTCCGTCCGTCTGTCACCAGGCTGTATCTCATGAACCGTGATAGTTAGACAGTTGAAATTTTCACAGATGATGTATTTCTATTGCCGCTATAACAACAAATACTAAAAAATATAATAAAATAATTATTTAAGGGGGCTCCCATACAACAAACGTGTTTTGTTTTTTTTGCATTTTTTATAGATAATGGTACGGAACCCTTCGTGCGCGAGTCCCACTCGCACTTGGCCGATTTTTTACTGTCTCTTATATCCTAGTTATTTAAAACATAAATTGAATTTCGTAAAAAGTACCGATAACCAACAGAAGTTCAATTCTTGCGCGTGCACACGTTGATACGGGCTCGCTTTTTTTTAATTGTCTGGATTATTCGTAGAATTAAAATCAATACGTCATTGTAATCCTGACAGTGTATACAAAAAGCACATTAAATTATTCTCTGTTAGACCTTAATAATCTTTAATTCTACCATATGATATCATTATTATACCATTATGCTGACGTGAATTTATTATAGGTAATATCTAATTGACAATTTTAATAGGACCTTTATTGGCTAGTTTCTTTCGGCATATCTTCTTCGACTGTGGTCATTTCCGAAATACTAGCAGATTAAAAAGGAAAAATAGTAACATAAGAGAACTGAATAAGATACAATAAGATTATATTTCAACAATGGTAAACGTACTAAGTGCCCGCCAGGATCCAATGGTAAATAAAGATTTTTCATTTATATTTATTTTTATTTTGTTAGTATAGTTTATGGAACCAAACAAGTTTTCAGGAGATTTCGCGCTTTGAATACGAAAAGAATGTGTAACACCATACCGAAAGTGCAAATCAACATTTAAATTGATTTCAACGAAGTTAATGCCTTTATTTATTATGCAGTTTCGCTTCAATGTGAACACTCTCGTATGTCTAAATAACACTAATGGACATTAGCCCAGAATGAATTGTCTGCAGTGTCTATCAATAATCCGATTAGTGAAAGCTGCTTCTAATTTGCATACAAACATATATATCATACCTACTCCCATTCGGGTAGGCAGAGGTTATGGAACGTCCGGTGTATCGATCCAAACATACCTCTTTCGCTTCTTCCATATTCATCATGCATGCTCTTCGGTTTTTGAGTGCTTTTGATTTGGCCCTTTTTCAACACATCATCAATTTGATCTATATGTGGCGGCCCCTACCTATTGGTAGGTATCGGGGCCGCCACATATAGATCAAACCTCCATTCACTCTTGCCTGATACACTTCTTTACATTTGCGCTACCAGCGGTGACTTCGGACATTAGAGGTGAATTGCACCATTTTTATTCTTCAAGTACAGCACTGTATCTTCGATATTTTCATCCAATCCTTTTGATAATTATTTTCTTCAGAATGACGCGCGGAGTAAGATTTTGAGGATTTTTTAAATATGTATATATATATATTATATATATACATATATCAGAAATATTAGCCATTGTTTATAATAATTTCTCACCTCATCCAGAATTCCATTGCATCTATCCAATTGTAATCTAGGCCTGAGCAAGGATGAAGCTAATGAAAGCTGAAGAATGTATGTAAACATAATTACATATATGCCACAATTCACAAGCTTTATTAATTATGTTTAGCGGAAAAACATTACCTACTACGTAAAACGAAATAACATAAACAAAAAATATAAACATAGAATATTAAAGAGCATGGAATAAGTTTCCATGTGCCGTTGTGCCCATGAAGTACACACAGAAATTTGCCATAAAACATGTAATAATCATAACTATGATAATGCTTTTATTAAGATTAACAATGTTTGTGATCATATGTTTAACATAATAGCATGTCAGAATGCTATATTATTGATCGTACAAATGGCTTCCTTACATTATTTCTATGGCTATGCTAGGAAAGAGCGTATAAGTGGATACGACATGTAATCAATGAATTCTATATGTATCAGTTATAATTATCCAGTCCAAATTCAAGTTTTATTTCGCTCGTAATAATGTTTTATATCATTATTAAGAGAAAAATGAAACTTAAATTCAGTGATAGATAGAACGTTTAAATGAAAATTAGCACTTTTGTTTACAATGTGTAACAAAGAGGGACATCAAACGAAAAAAGTTGAATTATAGATTATTATCTTTACCTTTACCAGTGTTAGAGCAGTGAAAGCCCAGTGGATATTGACTGACGGCCTGTTGATTACCTGGTCCTCGGTTCAAATCTTGGCGGGATCACTTACTCGGGGGTGAAGGAAAACACCGTGAGGAAATCCACGCGTCCAAGAAATTATATTTCCATAGACGTGTGACCTGACCTAAGAAAGACCTGGTTCTCCCTCAGGAATGCGGAGGTCTGAGGGCAGTCGCTCGTAAAAATCAGTGTCTTCGCCAAATCAAACAACCGAGGTGTGTTCACGTGTACTGTTTACATAAATACTTGTATGTATGTATATCTTCACGGCAGGTCCCTTGCGGGGTAGGCAGAGAGAACCGAGCGCCATAAGACGCGGTCCTTACACACTTCACTCGCTTCTTTCACATTCATAGCTCTTTTCATGCACGCTCGCCAGTTCCTGAGGCTCCTGACATCACCTTCTGATAAAACACGACCAATTTGGTCATGGTAGGTTAGTCTTGGTCTTCCTCGGCTCCTACGTCCTTCCACTGTTTCGTCATTCTTTCATCTTGCATTCTTTCTACATGTCCGAACCAACGGAGCATGCCCTTTCTTATCTTCCTCACCGACACTCTCTTTCACATAAATACTTCATTAACAAATTATATTATTTTAACAAAAAAAATCAATAATGATCAATATCACCATAAATAAACCCTCCAATTATCCTACTCCTGAAATTGTACATTTGTCTCATTATCTTGGAGTGTTCTTTTTTGAAGGTTTCTTCCTACCACGTGTGAACTGCACACGTATTTTTTTTTCAATGTATATTAGGTATAAAAAAGTAGCTAAGACTGTAGTCTAGTCTTGGCTACAAAATTAACGATCAAAGGTAGAATCCGCGTTTCTAGAAGCTTATAATAATCTCGGGCTCTACGGACTTATAATAAATCTACAAAGCGGATAGATAGAGCCGTCGTGAATCTAAAAATAAAAGGCGGCAAGGGTGGACTATATGCTCGCGGCGAGTGCCCCGGATGTAATTTAATATTTTGGTCAATTGCATTTTTGATGACAGTCGACTTTCGTTAGTAACAGAATTTATCTCAAAATGTACATAAGAATGAAATACAAACGAAGGCAATCCGATAATAAAAAAGGTATTGTTTGCCACACAACTGAAGCGAAATTTTTGGGGGCATTCTGTCTCCTGTCTTAACCACGGGGAAGGACGTCAGGCGTAATATCTGATGGCGAAGTAATCTAATTAAACACGACTGGTATGATATAACATCGAAAGGTAACAACATACTTCTAAAATGAAACAAGAGGTTTTCATAATTGTATCTATATTAAGTACTTTGCTATTTAAACTTTACGCAGGTTGTGTTTGTCTATAATTGGTTGTACATTTAAGCTAGTAATGTCGCAAATGTATACCTACTTTTATGTAAGTAAGAAGAAAGAAATGCAACGACTGTTGGTAGACGTAATAAAATAAATTAAAAACAAATATGAGTACTATCCATCTCTAAAATACTCTCATTAATGCGTAATTGAGCATCAAATCAAACGCAGTCATGTACGGAAATAATTTGATTGATATAAAAGGTTAACCTTTTTTATACAAGAAGGCATACAAGTATACAGCCCACCTGCTGTAAAGTCTAGGAACGCTTGCAATACAGTAAGTGTTGATGACGCGTTTCCCGCTGCTAACACAGGAACTCCTTAGGAGCTTACTGATAAAACCAACTCACTTACAGGAATACAACAACTTCAAGTAAGTCTTCACAATGCGGATTTTATGCTACTTTTTCCAACTGAAATCACTAATATTTAAATTAATACTCTTATTGTATTTGCAAAATATTACCATCACTATTATTAAATTATAACTAAAATAAAAAGTGTGTATTAGTTATGATCACCAACGAACTCAAGGAAGAATAACCACTCAACACTTATTGCTCCTTTTAATAACCCACAAGTATATCCCGTTTTGAGAAAAATGTCATATTTTACTTTACCAGTAGGAGACTTTGTATCAAAGTCGTCTGCATGGGTACCTCCAAGCAGCTATATATATATAACTGTGTTTCGGTTTGGAGGGTGGGATATGGCAGAGAAATTACTGGGTACTGTAACGAAACATCCTTAGGTCACGAGATTGGCAGCGCGCGAGTAATATCCCCGTGGTGTTGCGAGCGTCAACAGGCTGCGGTGACCGCTTACTATCTAATACTTGACCGCATGCTTGTTTGCCAGTCTAGTTGTATAATAAAATATTATGTATTACATTGCAAAATTTGTGCAGGACGTTCATCAAGTTGCTGATCATTTATGTAGATGTAACACTCGCTTAAACGGCAATTTAAAATATGGAAATGCGGGTAGTAATATCAGTTGAGTGAGAGTGAGTTTATTTGAAACTAGCTGAACTCCGCGACTTAGTCTGCGCGTATTCCGTAGGGGCCGCTATTCCTACTTTCTTTTTTTTCATTTTTTCAAAGGGTCGTATCGTGATGCTAATAGCCTTAATAATTTAGAAACCTCTCGAAATAGCAGAGTTGTATCTTTCACTACATAGATCGTATCACATGTTAGTTAAAGATAGGCATTATAATAATAAGTATTATAAAAATTGGGAAATATAAGTTCTTTGTTAACAACCTATTTTTATGTCATGTTTGTTCATCACGCTGCACGCTTTCTGCGCATCTTCACTAATCCTTATTTTGCATCATCCTATGGATTATCCTGTTTGTTGGTATTGCGAATCAATCTCTTTGAATATTATTAACACTTAACACTATCCTAATCCGAAGACAAGATGTTAAAAAACTATGCGTAGACAACAATTACACGAAAACATAAAGTAGAAAAAGTTTTGATTTTCTTGTTAGCTTTCTGATAATCTTTCACTGATTTAATAAACCTACAGTAACCCCGAATGATAAAGACTACGTTTACTTTTAGTACAAAATATCCCTAAAAAATCATGTTAAACGAAAAGGGATGACGGACAGCAGCATGAAAGCAATGATTTGATTTTTATCATTCTAAGTAAGTAGCCAGCGTACGGATGCTTTAAGATACATGTTTAAACGTTTTCCACGTGAAATACCTAGTTGCAGAATGATTAAATGAGATAAACTACATACATTCCACATGAGGCGCGAGGGAAGCCGCGAGCAACATCTAGTCTGACAATAAACGGTCTATATTGACATTGATCAGCTATGCTGTATGGATGTAGTTCCCTCTGCAAGTCCTGATTTGGCATCGCATATTGCAAGTTAAATCCTTACCATTAAAATAGCATGCAGTTTGCATGCTTTTCTAGAAAATAGCGGTAAATTAAAGGGACATTCGTTTTGGAAAACTGGTATGTGAGAGTCGGACGTAAGCTCTCTGGGCTGCGTATGATTTGTGATGATTGATACATTTTTAGGTATTATTCGCAAGGAAATAGTAGGTACGATAATTATGTAAAATTAAAATTCTCTCTGCCTACCCCGCAAGGGACTTGGCGTGAAGATATACATACATACATACATAATTATGTAAAAAAGTATTGTCGAAATGTAACGCTAATTAATAAAACCACCGTGGTGGTCCTGTAAATCTGTTTATCTATCTATAACTTCACGCCGAATTCCTTGCGGGGTAGGTAGGCAGAGGAAACCGAACGTCACATGACTTTGCATGAGAAGGGCAATGAATGTTAAAGAAGCGAGGCCATGTTAAAGAAGTGAGGCTTGTAAGGATCGAGTAATGTGGTCCTGTAAAGTATGGATAAAATACGCCATTTCGATTTTATTGTAGCAGTCTTTTCTAATAGCAAAGTTTGAATACAGAGATGAACTGGTTTAAATTTTAACAGTTTTAGATATAATTTAAATATTTACGAATACATATTTTTATATATAAAAGAAACAGATAGATAAGCAGACGGACTCGTGAGTAATCATATAGTGGTTTCGGTTTTCCTTTTAGGTTACGAAAGCCTTAAAAAGGCTAAGTTACTATTTATAGAACACTACTAGCTATGACTTCATTACTCAGCTGATTACCTACATGAAACTTTATCAATTATTATGCTTGATATGGGAAATACTCGAGAAAGATTAATTTAAAGCTGTATGCACTGATTATTGCCACACTGCTTCCCCAGGCCGGCGAATGACTGTCGCCAAGTCAACAATGATAATATATCTCCAAGCCAAGTCCCTTTCTTGGTAGGCAGAGGGAATCGAGCGCCACGTGACTCGGTCCTACACCTCACTCGCTTCTCCAACATTCGTAGCCCTTCGCAAAAATCGTGATACTGTGGAAATTAATAATTTAGAATAAACATCCATTTTTCTTTTAGGCACTATGTCTCCATGTCTGTTAAATCGATTTTTATTCAAAATAACTATGCCAAGTCGATTGATTGCCATTTACAATAAAACAAACCATATTAATGTCTTTGTAACTATGATTCCACAGATTTACATTGAAACTTCAAACAAATATGTTTCTTTTTTTTTACAAAACATAAATAATAACATACTTAAGAAGTTATATCAATCTAGTCATAATAAAAATGTATCATTGTAACATTTTACAGTGAAACGATATGTGTCTACCAAATAACATTAAACGTTAAAATTCTAAAAATAGAAAGGTGTTTAATTTTGAAAGAATATGCCATTAAGCGCCACACACAGTTGGATACAGTCCGTTGGAATTAAATCACCATTATGCATCCAACCAGAATACCCCAGCCTCCCCGAAGGCGCAATAAAAGCCGCCAAAACGTGCGTCTGCCTGTCGGTCCGTCTGTGTCAATCAATTAGCCGAACAGCGCAGAACCGTACGCAGCGTCAAATCACAAACCACGCCCACTATTGATCGGGCCCGCCCCTGTTGCGCTGAAATTCGTGGTGTGCCACTTCGCCCAAGCTCGTCTTTCTATGTAGGCTTGAATGCGATGGTTCCTATTCTGAAATGGCTCGGAAATTTTGAATCGTTACTTCTTCTTTTTTTTCGGTATAGAACATATGGTATTAATTAATTATTAATTCTAATAGTCTACGGACGGTTGAGTACCGTACAGTAAATTGGTAGATTTGTTGAGAATAAAACAATGGACTCGCTGATTTGATACTTTTTGTGACTGAATTGGGAAGGAACTCTACATTTTACTGTGCAAACTTTATTGTGTTTATTATGCACGGTTTTTGTTTCAGATAAGTTAAACATTGTGGCGTTTATTTCATTGTCGCGCGATTACTATTCTGTTTATTTTTTAGTAGGGTGTTTATGGCGTCGTATTGATATATATTTATTGTCTAAAATTTGTGCAAGAAAGACTTTTTAAATAAGTATAAGCGGTAGTTTCATACATTATTAATGAAACGATAGAAACACGTGTGCGAGGGGGTCGACCGAGTTTATATTCGTTTGATGTTGTTTACTTAGCTATGGGTATCGTACATGGCACTATGATGTCACAATTTTTATTCTTTAAACCGTTACTCATGTTTGTAAAAACATAAACTAATTTTAATAATGACAGCGTTTAAATTTTGATTTATCATACACGAATTGTGTATTAGAATATTATGTTTTTGGGTGATTTGGATTTTGCATCGGATATTCATTTGGACTTGGATAGAATACCAAAGAGTTTTCAGAATTCTTTGTTGTTCTATACAAGGGGATAAAATTAGGAAAAATATGTAAAATTAATGACTTACCAGACGCTGGCACTAGTCTATGCATCAAAACTAGTCTATGCATTGTAATCAGCATAGACAGCCATTATTATTTGATTACTAGCTGAAGCCCGCGGCTTCGCACGCATGAGATTTGGGCTTTTAGTAGCGTTTATTTCTCTGTAGACCTAAAATTCTTTCTGTTTAAAAAAAAAAAAAATTCAGGGTCCTAGATGCAACCATAGCGCGATTCAATTTTTATACAGCGCCATCTATTGACCTTTACGGGAGTCAACGTATATTTTATTTTTATTACATAAAAAATGCGTAGTTATTTTATGTCACAAAAAATACGTATTCTGTGAATATAATAAAAATAAAATTACAAAGTCCCCCGAAGGGGAACATATTTCCTCCTAATTTTAACAGTTTTTCATTTTTTACGCAGGAACCCTAAATATTTACGGGATAAAAAGTACCCTATATTCTGCTCTGAACAGTCCTCTACCTACCAATGAAAGTCCCGTCAAAATCGGCTCAGCCATTTCGAAGATTAGCCCGGACAAACAAACAGACAGACAGACAAAAAGTTAAAAATGCGTATTTAGGCTTTGGTAACGTGAAAATAACAATATGAGCTTAAGATAAAGGCTTTATTTTGAAATCACAGACAGACACTCCAATTTTATTTATATGTACCTATAGATGTATGCATATATAATTTGAAGGTACACCGCAGATGTGGAAAGGCGAGTGAGTGCTGGGAATAGTGTGAATGGAGCGTTGGGAAAACTTCTTGGCAGTAAAAACCTGAGCCAGAAGGCGCAGCTGGCTATACACAATGCAGTGCTGGTCCCAACGCTTACTTATGAAAGCGAGAGCTGGGTATGGCAGAGAGAGCAAGAAAGTAGGATAAACGCGGTTAAAATGCGACCGTTGCGCAAAATTTGTGGCGTAACGCTTGTAGACCGTATTCGCAATGATAAGATTAGAAACAGAGTTGGTCTGAAAGAGAGCGTCGGTGTTAAAATAAGAAGAGGCATGCTCCGTTGGTTCAGACATGTAGAAAGTATGCAGGATGAAAGAATGACGAAGCAGATATACAATGCAAAAGTGGAAGGATGTAGGAGCCGAGGAAAGCCAAGACTTACCTACCCTGATCAAATTGGTCGTGTTCTATCAGAAGGTGATGTCAGGAGCCCTAGAAACCGGCGAGCGTGCATGAAAAGAGAAATGAATGTTAAAGGAGCGAGAGAGGTATGTAAGGATCGAGTCGCGTGGCGCTCGGTTCTCTCTGCCTACCCCGCAAGGGATTTGGCGTGAAGTTATAGATAGATAAATATAATTTTTAAACGAAATTTAATAATGTATTACTACACTCTTATTCACTTTGTGTTCGCACCATTATACTAAATTGGTATAACTATAACGTACAAAAAGTCAATATAGTCTGTCTATCCGTAACTTCACGCCAAATATCTGTAGGGGTAGGCAGTGAAACGAGGCGTCTCGGTCCTTATAAACTTGCCAATATAGGTCTTTTTTTCCAAATCATCTTATACATATTACAATAAATATAATGATATGAGTGTACATATAGTGATATCAAGTGGTACAATTAAAGTTATATTAATTCATGTGCTGAATCTTTTCCATACATCTCTGTGAGTTAGATATTCATCGATTCTATAATAACCGTTCTTACATAGTATAGAGTATTTTTGATGTACCTTTTGAACATATTGTCAGGCAAGGACAGAACTGTTTCATAACTAGGGCTCTTGACATCACATCACTTCGATGTTCACTTAGGGTTCCATAGTAAACAAACCTTTATAGTTTCGCCATGTTCGTCTGTCTGTCCGTCCGTCTGTCCGCGGCCTCGCTTAGAGACGCTTGATACTAGAATACTGTAGTTTTTACATATGTACATATTAACTATGCTGACAAAGTGGTAGAATAAAATGTTGAAAAAAAAAATTTTTAGGTGGTTGGTACTAACATCCCATTCAAGTAAAGTGGGAATTTTTTTATTCGTGCCCACCCCATGGTGTAAGGACGAGTGTACCTACACGTACGTTTTTGTTCGACTCCAGTGCCATAGTGGAATCCCCCCCTACGATACACAGGTAATTTCATAGTTTTTCATAGTTCATTTGAATTTCATACATAATTTAAGTTCCGATATTTTATATATATTTTCCGATATTCCGATGGATAGATGGCGCTTCACAAATTACATCGCGCTATGTTTCGTTTTCATCAATCTTATAGAAGTGAGCCGGTTGTTGGACTTATATTAGTGTGCCTATGCATTTAATGCATTTTTTTTATAATATATATGGCAATAGTGTTGCTACTTTATGCCAGTGTCAAAGTCTTCAAGTCTTCAAAGTCTTAGAACCATTTGAAAATCTTAATTCTATGTTCCAGCGTCAGGAACTGTGCTGAAAAAATACTTGGGAAGGGTACCTATACCCAATCAACCCAGTTTAGATACCACCTGTAAACGATAGTGATTTTTACAAGGTGTTCTTGATGAACTTATTCACGTCTTCCAAAAAGTGCATAAACGTGTTATATTTGAGTTTTTTCATTACTGTATAATTTCACTAGCACTTATGTTACAAAATACTATCGAAATTGTCACACAAAACTAATTTTATACTGAATTGTAAAAATTTCAAGTAGAACAAAATGTCACTCGTCAAAAGCGCGGGAAGAAGTCCATTTAATGCATTCTGGATTAGGATAGTCGTAGATTTAATTCCACTTTGTATTAAACCTTTGGATATTTAGTTACATTATTTAAATGGGTATAATTATAAGTAGTAAAGTATTAATAAAATAGTTATACTATCATTTAATAATAATAAATAAGTAAATATTGTCGGACAAATTACACAGCGCCACCTAGCCCCAAAGTAAGCGAAGCTTGTGTTATGGGTACTTGACAACTGATAAACATACGTAAATATTTTTTTTTTGTTTTTGTAAATACATACTTATTATATATAGAAAATACACAGACCAAGTCAAACAGACATGTTCATGCACACAAATATTTGTCCTGTGTGGGAATCGAACCCACGAGCGTTGGTGTCAAAGTAGCGTAACAGCGCGTTTCACCACTGCGCCACCGAGCTCGTCTAATTAATAAAAATTAATAATAGTTACTAACACAGCTCGATTTTTAAATGTAATGATAATAATAACCTTTACAATATTTGATAATACTCAGTAACTTGGTTTTGAATGTTAAAAAAATCCAATACTCTCGATTTCCTATTATTTTAGGCAACTATCTAATTTTTCCGCAAGTAAGCAAAGCGAAGCAAATACGGAACCCTACAATATACGTGGCCGATATGCTCTTGGCCGAGGTTTTTTTTATATATGCTAGTATAAAAATCATTAAAAATGTTTTATATAACGCAACACATTATTGTGTCGCGTTAATAGAACGTTACGTAAGTCAAACGCATTGATTACATCTTCCACTAATTTAAACAAATAAAATTCGGAATAAAAAAAAAATTCACTTGAAAAATTTCACCTCAATACATAGGTACTACACTTAAATACATAATAGAGCAAACACGAAGTATACAAGGAAGTACCTAAACTCGGAGCCCCATGCTCGCGGCTGACAATAACAATTAACGGTAACGATTACTGCCGCCAGATAATGCTACCCGTTATTTTCAACCTGTAGGGTGGCCATTCACGTTAATTTACTCTTGCTTCTTAGAGAGGAAAGGATTTTTAGATATCTGCAATCCTTTTTGATGTAGGAGCCGAGAAAGGCCAAGTCTTACCGACACAACAAATTGGCCGTGTTCTATCAGAAAGTGATGTCAGGAGCCCTAGAAACCGGCGAGCGTGCATGAGAAGAGCATGGTTGATGTTAAAGAAGCGAGTGAGGTATGTAAGGATCGAGTCACGTCGAGCTCGGTTCTGTCTGCCTACCCCGCAAGGGAATTGACATGAAGTTATAGATAGATAGAAAGAATAATCCTTTTTGAGGATGAGTACATTTTATCTAGTGAATTTACATAAATATAAATCGTAATAACAATTACTTAAAAATTATATCCAAACAAAGTACACAGCGCTATATAATCAGAGTTGTTGCTTGCGCTGTGGATATTTAATAATTGACGAAATACTTATTTTTTTTATGTTAAAAAGGGGGTTTACTTACAATCACCACGAAACATCCATACCAAAACAAATATACATGTTCATACGCACAAATGTTCTGTCCTGTGGATAAATGGAAATAACAATGGGCTGCATTTTAGCACTTCAATTATAAATAAATACTGTATGACATTATAAAATCGATTGTTTAAATAATTATTATTTATTATATTTGAGACAAATGGGATGTGGATGTAGTAATTATGAATTCTTTATCAATGGTGGTGCTAGTTGAAATTCAGGGCCTAACTCCTATATTAACCTGTTTTTTTATACTACGATGGATAGCAAACAAGCATAAGATCGGCCTAATGTAAATGGCTTACTGAAGCCTATGAACGCTAGCAACAAAAAGAATATCGTTAGCACGTTGCCACCCAGCAACTCAACACAGTAACTCCCCCTCTTCTGGTGACCTCACTCTCTCGCAGTGTACATAACAACCCCCCAGGAATTTGTTATTTGCCTGCCGTATTCTGTGAGGTGCAGGTACTTCTTCAGTCAGGCTAATATCGTGCCCTACCTTTCTTTCGCCAGAGCCTCGTCTGTTGATAAGCAGTGCAGGTGAGTTTGGCTTTGACTCTAAAAGTGATATCGAGCCACTTACATCCCTGAAAGTTAAACTAAATTGATTTAAAGTCTAGATTCAGGATATTAGATATAATATGTCAAGGTGTAGGTATACATACCGCCGATAAAATATAAAGTATAATTTGTTATTTTAACAGAATTACAAAAATAATTAATTGATGCAAATTTATTAAATGGGAAGTTGTATTTATATTTCTTTTTACAAATGGCAAGTGATGCTAATACACATCTGTCTAAATATAAAGATTTACTTTAAAAAGGTACGCGTAATAAAATATAGAACTTGAGTCACCTGACGACTCTGCTTGTGTAATATATATTTATTTGTCTATAGTACTGTACTGTAAGAATTACCTACGTAAACTCCAAATCCAACTCACGGCCAACAATAACAATTAACGTTAACGGTTACTACTGTTACCAAATAACGCTGCACGTTATTCTCAACCTTTGGTAAAGATGACCATTCATGTTGCGACTAAAATTATTCGTTTTTTATTTATCCAAAGCTGTACACTCCCAGTAGAGCATCTAATACCATTTCAAATTTAAATTGTCATGATGAATAAAATCCTTAATTACTTGAAGTACTCATTGGACTTTGCAAAAATTAAGTGAAAATAAGGTGCTCTTAAAAATTTGTCCCTTTTGATTTCAAATATTTACTGTTACAGTCAATGCAAAATTTTTCAAGTAAACTTTACAGGACATTTTGAGAAGATCTCTATAGACAGACTTTTATAAGTCTGAATTTCATTTCGTTAGTTGAAAGTTTTGTTAATTGTATGCTTAATATATAATATTAATTTTTTTTTAGTATAGTTTAGTTTTCATTTTTCTACAAATATAATAAAAAGGTGAACCCAATATTTTTGTAATCGAGGCAGAAACATAAAACAATAATGTGTATAGGTTTTGTATATATTTCAATTTAATGAGTGAATCTATCGAGAAGAACTACGTATGTGATACGCTTGCAATGTAAAGCGTACATTCGCGCCTTTACACCACACGTAATATTAATATAAACCTGACATTTATTATAATCCAAAGACCATATCAGCATATCGAAATAGTTTCACCGATCAGTCGCTCTCATTTGCGAGTAATCGTGCAACGAATAGCTCGCTTTATCGCCAAATAACCAACAAACCTTGCCCCCTTATCCCGTGAATGGTACAGAACTAATGAAAATCATTAACTGTTGTTGTTATATCCTCTCTACTGATTAACCGAAAGTATCGCTATACGGATTAGGTAACGGTTATGGATCCGTTTGATATCGTTAATGGTTTATAGAGAGGTTGCATAGTTTCAGTGTTTGTGCAGGGCATGTTGATACGACCATTCTCTGGGAATTGAATCGAATACATTATCCTGTTTGAATGTGAAATGATCTAATTGGTATAACCATCTGATAATACGAACAATAATGTTCCTTACGAGATTGATATTGACTTGAATTCTAGATACATAACATTTTAACGGTTGCTATTATGATGATGCTGAAATATAATTTTGAATGTTGATATTTATATGAAGATATTTATAACAAACTGTTGGTATATAGAAAAATAAATGGTAACTGTGAGAAATGAATAACGGAGTCATACGGTGCTCGAGTCTCTCTACCCCTACCCTCACCAACAAAGGATTTGGTTTGGATATAGATAGATAGATAAATAACGTTTTACATATGCGAACTACCTGCGACAGATCAATAGCAAATAATTCCAAGTATCTATTTAATTTTAGTTTTTCTTTTTAAATGCCTGCAGTATGGATGTGTATGATACGGACACTTAATGTACTCGTAAATTCTTAGATTTCTACGACAAAAGTGATCACATTGCAAGTAATTTCATATAAAATTAACTTTCAATGTTTGATTAATAGATAATGAATGTTTTTAGTATGATCTTAGGAAACAAGTTATTGTGTCTTAATGTTTTAATTAATCTATCTGTCTATATTCTCCAGTCAAGTTCCGTAAAGTAGGTAGAGAGAAGCCAGCGCCACATGACTCGATCCTTACACATCTTACTCGCTTTCGTTGAAAGTTTTCTACAAAATAATATCAATTGATTTAACTAATTGTTAAAATTGTTTATTGCAAATTAAATATATATTTATATAGGCTATTCACAAACTTAATGTATACCTCAGTCATTGACGTGTATACACAACTATAGGTAAAAGTACAATAAAACTTTTTCAGTTATTTTTCCTTCAATTGTTATGAATAAGTATCTGAAATAACTAGCCTATATTTAATACTTTTTATTAGCTTGCGGTTGACGCTTCTGAATGCTCTGCTTGTAGCTTCACAGAACCTTAATATTAAATGTACTTCAAATTAAATACAATAATATGGCACCGTCGAGCATGAGAGCCTAGTGGATGAAGGAATTGCCTATTAACCGGCCGATCCCTGGATCGAATCCGTGGCCATGCACTAAATCATGTTTCGGATTTATGTATATATTTGTTTTTATCACTAGCTAGGCGGTAAAAGAAGACATCGCGAGAAGACCCGCAGGTCGAAGAAATTACATTTCGAAAGACGTCTACACTAAACGACGATCTAAGCTAAAGGTCTGATTTTCAGTATAGGCTGTGAAGGTCTGGCTGCAGTCACTCAATGTCAAAATTGGAATCTCAGATAGCACCAATTCTAATGGATTAGCAAATGAGATAACGCTAACAAGAATCTGAAAAATGTATAAATATTTTTATAAAATCCTAAAGCTGCAAAATTTAAAGACTCGAATACTACTAGCACATATCCGTGTATGGAAAGCATTTACCTATTAATTGTAATTACGTGAAAGATTGTGATTTTTATTTTGAAAGATATTAGTGGATCTGCATGTCCCAGAATATGGCTTGCAGAGTAAGCAAGAGTATTAGCTTTAAGATAGCTTTCTCTAGGACTATCTCTGAGTTTACGACGTGACGTGTGAAATAAAATTTAAATAAACACTGTTGTGACGACAGTGGAGAGCTTTCAATACAAGTAACAGAGGATTTTCACAGTTAATTTTGTCAGTGTTTATTCTAATACCAGCCTAAAACCAGCTTAAAAGTCGAGATTTTTTAGCTATTATTAGCTAAAAATTCTCGACTTTTAAGCTGGTTTAATCTGGGTGTGCGATATATAAGTATATTAGAATCTCAGACAATCAACAACAATAATTCCTGCAAATTTTCCAGCTAAAGATGGATCCAGAGTCAGTAATACGTAATCTAGTGTATCCTGCGATGTAATGCCATATCTACGCGTGGGCGTTATACGAGGGAATACATGTACTTCTCTTGCAAGCGCTTGAGACTTCATACGAGTACCTACTACGACAGTTGACAAACAAGCATAAACATACACAAGACATCCCATGTGTTACATTACATGTGTTTGGATCCGCCTTTAGCGTAAGTGATAATTATATACGAGAGAAATTTTGCTATGTTAATGCTATAAGTATACATGACAGACGCCAAAATAGTTCTGCTGGAATTAAGTCGATCAGATGCTCTGAATTCGACTCGTACGTTCTTTGTATAATCTATCTATCCCTCTATAACTTCACGCCAAATCCCTTGCGGGGTAGGCAGAGAGAACCGAGCGCCAAAGGACTCGATTCTTAAACACCTCACTCACTTCTTTAACATTCATTGCTCTTCCCGTGCACGCTCGCCGGTTTCCATGGCTCCAGACATCACCTTCTGTTAGAACACATTTTGGTCATGGTTTTATATGTAGGTAATAAATCGCATGAATGCTGAAGACACCCCGCGCGGACAAAAACGTGCCTTAGCGCCTAAATATATCAGCGATTCGAGGCAACTGACCAATGGGAGAATATTTTAACCAATAAGCCGATATGTGCCGCGATGTTGATTAGCAAACTAGCCAATAAGAGCTGCGCGTTCTACTTTACCCCCTGACCCGTAGCGGTGAATTAAGTTACTACGGAACATCGCTCTCATCTGTTTTCCATGGGTTATTCCCTTCATAGTATTGGAACATTTTCGCCAATTGCGACATTATTATGAGAATTGTTATTATAAAATTACACTTTATCAGACTATACCTTCATGCCAAGTACCTTGCGGAATAGACAGAAAGAACGGAGCACATAACTTTGATCTTACACATCTTATTTGATTTTTCATTCATGACAGTCGTTAAGTCAGTGGCCCTCGGGCCGCTTGAAAACACTGGCCTCCGCCAATCCGCATTTGTGCAGCGTGGTGGAGTATGCTCTAAACCCCTTCGGTTGAAGGGAGACCCGCATGCCTGCAGTGGGATGAGTAAGGGTTGATGTGGATGTGAAAAATCAGTTTTAATTAATTTCAAAACTTTGTTGCGATAAGCTTCGCAACAAAGCTTTTTCTTTTTTAAATTGGTCCCATACAAATGGTGAAGTTATGACAGCTTCAAAATCTTTAAAACCATAGCTATATAGTCGTGGCCATTTACCAATATCGTTCAAGAATATAGACATTACCATTCGTTTAAAAATAAATGTAAATTCGATGAGTGTTAATGAGTTTCACTCGCGACGCGAACAGCCCTCCACGTGCACCCCAATTATCAATTCACAAAATACAGCGCATCCGAGTAGCAGGGGGTGAGTTCGCCCCCGCCCCTTACATTAAATACAATATCTTTAAATTGTTCCTAAGTACTGCCACCCTCATTGCGTATTTTTATCGTCATTACCATAATCTCTAGTAAACTTTCTCGTTTGTTCGCGTTACGTTTCGTATCCTCTGTCCTTGCGCCGGCGTTAAAATTTGGCGGAGAATTTAGAAGGTATTCTCCCATGATTTAGGTAAAGATTGTTCGAAACTCTTAGGCACTTTGGATATGATTATGGGAGTGTAATTGGCGGATTCCATTCTGGGTGGTTTTATAATTTTTTATGGGTGAAAGTTTACAATTGGGGCTGGAGAACTCAGGTGACGTTTGTAGGATATTTATGAAAAGCATCGAGTAAAAGCATAGAGAATAGAGCTTTGGAATTCTAAAGAAGCTTCCATTCAATGTTAGTACAGGCCCACCGTGCACATAAAAGCAGTTTCTTTTGCTTTGTTTATTTAATTAAGACTTTATTGACCGCAGTTAGGCATTATTTATTTATTTAGTACTTTACGCAATAAATTAGTACAAAAAGCGGTCTTAGTGCTAATTGAATTCTTTACTAGCCAATCATTGGTAGTCGAAAAAAACATGGTTGCGATTTTATTTAGAAAACTGTTGGCTACATCTTTATAATATGTTTCTTTTGTATGTGTGTAAGTTACTAAACTCTTCTTAAATGACTGGAACTATTTGGTCAAATTATTTATGTGTATATAATGGGTCGGTGGTATAGAGTCACTGAACTGAACCCGGTAGGTAGGTTGTAATAGGATTCAAAGGTGTTTTTTTTTATTTTCGGTCAAAACAATCTCTAGGTCTGCTAGGATGCCATCTCTACTGTTGACAAAGCAACTCCTTAGGAGCTTAGGTACTGGTGACTTCACTTACTCGCAGGAACACAATAACCCTCGAGGGAGTTGTTATTTGAGCGCGGTATTGTGAGGTGGAGGTACTTCCCCAGTCGAACTGCATTTGTCCGTCCTACCTCACTTAAAGACATCCAGACCAAGAGAATGAATGTATGAACACGTCTGTTTCATACATACAAATTTTTGTCCCGTGTGGGAATCGAATCGCAGTGTTGGTGGCGCCACTGACCTTGTCAACAAATGGTCTGTTTATAAACATTATCTATCACTAGCAATGGAATAATTTACTTCTACATCAAGTAGGTAATTATGGCACACAAACGTTTTATGTTTGTGTTGCTGTATTGAAATATGCAGGTTTACGATTTGTAGAAATTTTAAGAGAGACTATATAGAGTCGTATACGTAAATGGATATACTATTTTCTCTAAATTAATTAGAAATTGTGTAATATAATAGTAAGCAAATATATTCTATATATATATATTTATCTATAAGTTCACGCCAAATCCCTTGCGGGGTAGGCAGAGAGAACCGAGCGCCACGTGATTCGATCCTTTCATACCTCACTCGCTTCTTTCACATTCATTGCTCTTTTCATGCACGCTCGCCGGTTTCTAGGGCTCCTGACATCACCTTCTGATAGAACATGACCAATTTGATCATGATAGGTAGGTCTTGGCCTTCCTCGGCTCCGACATCCTTCCAGTTTTGCATTGTATATCTGCTTCGTCATTCTTTCATCCTGCATTCTTTCTACATGTCCGAACCAACGGAACATGCCTCTTCTTATTTTAACACCGACGCTCTCTTTCAGACCAACTCTGCTTTTAACCTCATTATTTGGGACACGGTCTGCAAGCGTTACACCGCAGATTTTGCGCAACGCTCGCATTTCAACCGCGTTTATCCTACTTTCATGCTCTCTCTGCCATACTCATATATATATATGGTGGTTCGAATACTGGTGTTGGCATGTGTAATATACTTATGTATACCTTCACGCCAGGTTCCTTGCGGTGTAGGCAGAGAGAACTGAGCGCCATTAGACGCGGTCCATACACACTTCACTAGCTTCTCCTAAATTGATACCTCTTTTCATTTGCATCTCCAGAACACGCATAATAATTTGTTACCGGTAACAATTATGCTTATAAGCAATATAAAGAAACATGCTCACTGCAAGGGGGAAAAATCATATGTTTGCCGCAGTAATACAAAATAGTTATAGCTCAGCTACTTGTTCTGAACCTGTTGAACGACATTTGTATGCATGAACATGTCTGTTTGTCTTGATGTGTATATTTTCAATAGAGGGAGGGCGCGAGTTAGGGAATGCATTCTCTCCCTCCCTGGAGGAATGTTGTTGTTCCTGTGAGTGAGTGAGATTACCAGTAAGGTAAAGTAGTTAGGTACTATGTTAGCTGCAGTGGCGGCAACGCGCGAGCGATACTTAATGTTTTTCAAGCGTTCATAGGCCACTGTAACCGTGTGCTTGTGACCTACAAGCACACGTCCAACTAGTATAAAAAAAAATATATCTAGTACAATACAACTAGTATAAAAAAAATATATCCAATTTTGTCTGTATGTATGTATGTATATGTATGTATGTATATCTTCACGCCAAGTCCCTTGCGGGGTAGGCAGAGAGAATCGAGCGCCATAAGACGCGGTCCTTACATCACTCGCTTCTGTGACATTCATAGCTCTTTTCATGCACGCTCGCCGGTTCCTGGGGCTCCTGACATCACCTTCTGATAAAACACGACCAATTTGGTCATGGTAGGTTAGTCTCGGTCTTCCTCGGCTCCTACATCCTTCCACTTTTGCATTGTATATCTGTTTCGTCATTCTTTCGTCCCGCATTCTGTCTACATGTCCGAACCAACGGAGCATGCCCTTTCTTATCTTAACACCGACACTCTCTTTTAGACCAACTCTTTCTCTCACGTCTTCATTACGAACGCGGTCAGCAAGCGTCATACCACAAATTTTGCGCAATGCTCGCATCTCGACCGCATTTATTCTACTTTCATGCTCTCTCTGCCAATTTTGTCCTTTTCTATTTTAATAGATGAAATTTTCAATACGCTTATTCCTTATCTTTTCTTATACAATTCAGTAGGTAAACAATCATACAACCCACGGGCAAAGCGGCTACTGCAGCCTATGGACGCTTGTAATACATTAAGTATCACTCGCGCGATGTCACCTCTGCTGCAAACACAGCAACGCCATATAAGCTTTCTTGTGACCTCACTCACTCACAAGAACACAACAACCCTCCGGAAAGTTGTTATTTGGCCGCGAATTACTGTGAGGTCGCGGTAATTCCTCAGACGGGCCGCTTAGATACGTCCTACATCTCTTAATAACACCCAGACCAAGACAAACAGACGTGTTCATGCGTACAAATGTCCTGTATGGGAATCGAAACAACGGTCGTCGGTGTGAAAGTCGCGATATTAACCGCTCCGCCACGGAGCTCGTCGCCTGCTTACGTCACAGATATATACATAATAGATATCCAATCGGAACTCATATATTCCATTCGATGTTTTAACAATAACGCTTCAATTTTTTATATTTAATTGCGGAATTTTATTCGAAAGCTTATTTTTTTTACGAGTGAAACTTTGTGTGCGAACATTCTCAGGTGGCGTTGATGGGAAAATTATAAAGTAAGCAGCGGCCGGACTACTGGCTTGTAATACTATCTATAATTTATACTGTTTTTTTTTACACCGATTGTATGAATTATTTGAGTATTTATTAACGAATATTTTAGTATTTATTAATACACAGAGGAAAAGTTACAATTATGTGTGTGAACAGCTCGGTGGCGCAGTGGTGAAACGCGCTGTTACGTTACTTCGATAACAAAGCTAGTGGTTTCGATTCCCTAACAGGACAGACATTTGTTGTTGTTGTTGTAATCTCTTTATTGTACAAATATACTTAACATATACAGTTACAAATCTTTAGCATGTACAAAGGCGGACTTATCTCTGTAAGAGATCTCTTCCAGCCAACCTTTATAAGCTTAACAGGAATAAGTAATACATAATAGGCAGAGAAACTATATATATATCTGTATATATCTGTACCTTCTTTAACACAAATATCATGGACTAATAACATGAGTCATTGCAACAGTAAAAACAGATACATAAATATAACACAAAGAAAATAATAATAAAAAAAATAAAAAAAAAATAAAAAAAAGAAAAATCATACATAATATAAGTACCTAAGCAAAAACAGATTCAAACTAGGAGGGGCGAATGTTTGTGTTCATGAACACGGCTGTTCGTCTAGGTCTGGTGTTTTTAAGAGAGATAGAGCGCATCAAAGCAGCCCCGTCTGGGGGAGTACCTCCACCTCGTCACCACCAGCCCTAGAAAGAAGTAGTGGTTGCTGCGCTCCTGCGAGTGAGTGGTGCTATCAGTTCTCCTAACGTGTTTTTCCGTTAGAAAGAGGGGTAGCAACGCAGTTGCTGGATGGCTGTCAATCTGACGGCAGTCGCTCAATGTTAAAGTCCGTATTTTAAAAAATTGCTTGGCATTAGTCTATTCTAGTGAATTATAAAAAAACGGCCAAGTGCGAGTCGGACTCGCGCACGAAGGGTTCCGTACCACTATCTATAAAAACAGCAAAAAAAATCAGGTTTGTTGTATGGGAGCCCCCTTAAATATTTATTTTATTCTATTTTTTTAGTATTTGTTGTTATAGCGGCAACAGAAATACATCATCTGTGAAAATTTCAACTGTCTAACTATCACGGTTCATGAGATACAGCCTGGTGACAGATGGACGGACGGACGGACAGCGGAGCCTCAGTAATAGGGTTCCGTTTTACCCTTTGGGTACGGAACCCTAAAAAAGATAGCGCTATGAAGAAAAAGAATCATAATAACTGGGCAGTAAAAATAAATAAGTGTACTATAACAATCGGCCAAATGGACATCACTAGTAATTGTAGTATGAAAGGCAAATTTTTTATTTTAGTTTACTTATAGTGACCTATTTTTTATCAGAAGGTAATATTAGCAACATAAGGAACTGCACGAAAACAGCTATGAAACTTGAACATAGAGAAGCAAGTGATGTGTAAGAGGTCTGAGACGGAACTAGATGCCACATCCGTCTCGTTTAGGAGAGGTTTAACGTGATAAAGGTACGAGTAGATAGATAAATATAGATATTTCCGGACAAATTGCACTGCGCCATATATAGGTAGATAGCTATTTGAGGCGCATAGAGTATTGTAAAATGTAACCTCTATTTCATTCAGCATATTTACACATAGTAACACTTCGGTTTTGTATGAACGTACTATTGTAGTGAGGTATTGCGGGATTTTTTAAATATGAAAAGTACACTTTCTGCGGTATATATAAGTTTTTATAAAGTTTTGGCAAAAATAAGATCAATTTTACTATTGTTTTTTAAATTTCTAATGTAAAAGAAAAAAAATCTTGTAACCCTATCCCGTTGGGTATCTAAATATAGGGTTTTGAATGGCGATCGCAAAAATATATTGAACTTGTTTATATATATGACGTAATGATGTTAAATAAAATAGGGAATTAACGAGATAAAGCTTATATTTTGGGAACAACGACACGTCTTCAATTAATTTACAAAAATCGCAGCCCATACGTCTTTTCGTCTTTCTCTCTCCACCAATTCCTCTTAATCTTTCTAATATCACAAATCAACCACAAACATCTCTAACAGTTCACAAAGGTTTAATACTCTGCATTTAGTCACCCATCCTACATACATGTATAAAGCTAATTTTTAATAAAAAAATGATAAAAAAATTTAATCATTTATCCTTTATACTCATTAGTTTAGGTGTTTTATACTTAACGTCAGGTGTGATCGTGTGAATGACGAAATAAATAGTGATGTAGACGCCAAAGAAAGCCAAGTCCCGCATACTACGTTAAATTGGACGTGCTTTATCAGAGGGTGACGTCAGAAGCCCTAGCGCCTGGCGAGTATGAACGAAAAGAGCTATAAATGTTAAAAAAGTGAGTTAGGTGTAGCAGTCAGAACCCGTTATATACATTTTCCCATACATTTCGCGGTCGTATACGACCACCCGGGTTTCGAAGGGTTAAGAGTCGCTTGGTATGGCGCTCAGTTCTCTTTGCCTACCCTGCTAAGGGCCAGACGTGAAGATATAGATTATTAGATAAATGGCAGATGTGTGTTTAAATTTCTTAATAAATTGACTTGTTGTTGTTTGATAGCCATTATAAAATATCTGAGGTACCTATCTACGTTCAAATAGGCAAAGATAAAAAAAATGCTCTATGTTTGTGAATTCGGTTTTCTTATTTTTGTAACACTAAAGGTCGTCAAATAGCTATTATATTGACGACTTTTTATATTGATAACACAAAAGAGTGTGAATACAAAAAAATGGAAATAATAAAAAATATGGAAACATATTGGTATTTTAAATTAAAAAATCTCAAATTTTCAATAATGGCTATGGTCGAACATATGGTGTATGACCACCATTGGGGACCCAACACTATTCAATTTTTATGCGCGTTAGGAAAATAATTCCCTTGGTATTCTTACCATTGTAATTGGATGTTTTTGTTTCTACACGATTAATTCATTTTATAGTATTCAGATGATCAGGGGTCAAAATAGTAAGCTTACTTCTTGCTGGATACCGGGACTACGATTATAATAAATTAAAACTTTCCATTTATAGCATTGGATATGCTGATTCGCAGTTACCAACGTAAGCGAAAGCTTGAGCACTCTTGCACGATTCGTTTGAGTCTTGACCATACATCGCTAAAACAAAGGGAAGATGCTGCTGATGACAAAAAAAAATGTTATTAGGTAATGAATATTAATAAAATAAGAATATATTTTAATTCAATTCTTTGTTTTGAGACGATAACAAGAGTAATACAATAAATTTCATAACTATTATAATTTAAATATGATTAGGGATTCAGGAGTACTTGTAAGTGAATTACAGCATTTTAAGGTTATGGTTTAAGACGATCAATTTGGTCATGGTTTCATATGTAGGTACCAATAAATCGCATGACTGCTGAAGACACCCCGCGCCCACAAAAACGTGTTTTAGCGCCTAAATATATCTGCGATTGGAGCCCTACTGACCAATAGGAGAATATTTTAACCAATAAGCCGATAAATATCTCGATGTTTCCGTGAACTAGCCAATAAGAACTGCGTACTCTACTTTACCCCCCGAACTGCAGCGGTGAATCGACTTACTACGTAAATTTTTTCTAATCGGTTATCCATAGATTATTTCCGTTATGATTTTGGATTTTGTTACTAGGTTAGATATTTATAATTTGGGTATATTTCATGTTGTGGAGGGCATGGAATACGACATTCCCAATCGGCTAGTCGCTGCTGCGGGACCTAAATAGCAAGCGTTGTTTAACCTAGTAGAGAGGTTTCTCAAGCAGGCTGTTTACGAAGATCATGTTCAAAAGGGGATTCTAATGTCTCTGACTTGAACTATAGAAGGGTGCTGTACGAGGGCGATTGGTAGACGAAAATGGGATTTTCTTTGTAAAGTTGGTGAGCGACTTATGAACCTTTCTTTTAGGAGCTGAGTTTTCTTGTCGTTCGTTAAAAATGTTAAGGAAAATTCTGTGAACCATCCATGCCACTACTGGGAATATTGAATGGAATGGAATTTCTTTATCTCTAACTTGAATGACAAATTGGCTGTGGGTTAGTCGACTTCAGGCAGTGGTACTGTGTACTCACGAGTTATGTTCTGTATTTAATGCGCTTTTTGCGCTTTCGTTCTTCATTGAGGAAGTTCTTTCAGAGGGATGAAGGTATTGTCGAGGGTCTTAAGCTTACATATGGTATTGCGCCTTCAAGTTTAAAACATTTTTGTTTTTCTCTGTGTTCCAACTACTTCCTTCTACATTCGCAGACCTCGCCTTTGGTGGGAAATTCATCCTCGTAAACTGGAACTGATTTGTCAGAGTAAGTTTTCTTTCCAGAAATCTCAAATTGTGAACTCCCTGACCAGATTTTCTTAGGGAACTATAGCATGAAGTTACGTTAGACGCAATTATTTTCTTTTCTTTTTTGGTTACAATCAGGTTGTAGTGTATAAAAATGTTGAAAGTAAATAATGTTTAGAAAAAAAGAAATAATAAATGGTGCTGATTTAAATGTGGTTCGATTTCGGACATTTTACAACATTATTAGTTAAAAATTTTAGAAAATAATATAATTACCCTTTGTGTAGGACAATCGCAAAAATAGGAGGCGAAAAACATGGCAGCAAAGTGCTACCAAAGCCCTCCGTGACATCTTCCTCGGTTCTAGTCGCATGAATAATGAATTGTTAGCCCTTTGGCGCGTCTGTTAAATGGCGTGACTAAATAAGGGAGCCACCCCACCCCTCCCAACCCTCCCACCCCTCCCACCTTCCCACCAAAAGTTCCCTGCTGAAAAACTTTTAATACGCGTTTGTTTTGCCCTCATTTTGAGAGACTGTGCGTGGCATAGGAATATTTACAGCTATTTCTTCGATATTTTGACAAATGGTTTATCAAATATTTTTATGTATGTAGAGCTGTAGCTCGTACAGAATTGAATCTATATTTCTTTTATATATGAGAGTCAACTTAGTAAAATAATTTAGAGCTAATCTAGAGTTTTCCTTCAGTGTTATGGCGCTGTGTGCAGTTAATTTGAGAATATTTTTTAACGGAAGTATCGCGTTTTATTTATTTTGTTGAACCTGACGTTTCGAATGCTTTGAAGCGTCCGTGGTCGCAGGAAGACTAAAGTGACATTTGTCTTACATTGGTTATTCAATTATTACATCTACCGACATGGATGGATTAATTATATACGTTCCGATTCACACAAAAATCGCTCACGGTGTCCGAATGTTTTTGAGTAGTTCTCTGGGTAACATATCAGTCCGCGAAAACCAAAGACAATACTAATTTGAGAACTTAGACGGTCCTAACTTTTAGCATTTTGGTGTATCATAAATTACATACTTATTGAAAACTTAGCAGCGTTTAAGAGATAGCTCCTATACAATATAGTACAAAATAAAATTTATTGTGTTTTACAGAAAAACTAAAGATTACCAAGGCTCATAAGTTCGATTCCCACACAAGACAAACATTTGTGTGCATGAATGTCAGTCTGGATGTTTTTGAGAGGGGTAAGGCAGAAAACTTTCTAGAGAGTCGTGCTTCGTTACCAGTAAGCTTCTAAGAAATTGCTGTATTAGCAGTAGGCCTGGCAACACCAGATATTCGCGATATTCTTGTAATGCGAGCGTTCATAGGCCACGGTAACCACTTTGCATTAGGGTGGCCCCTTGTATGCGTATCGACGGTACATAAAAACGGACATTAGTGGAAACTCTCGGTGATATCTCATACCGTGGGCGATAGGGAATATGCATGTGGTTCAAATAAGAGTAAAATATTTTTTATAAACTTTATTACTTGGGAATTATGCGTTCTTAAATAATTTTATTTATGATGTGTTTTGAACAAAATTTATTTTTTTAATGAAATTAAACTGTGAAATTCAAATATTTGAAACGGCCAGATCGCATGTGACGTTCACGACAAGAAAAGTCAATGTAAACTTCTATGTCGTTTTCTTAAATTGTTCCATAGAGGGAGAAGATTGTGCCATATGACATAATTAGCCAAGAATAGAAAACACCGAAAAATTGCAGCAAAACACAAAACTTCTTTAACATAATCTCCCGTGTTGTTTGTTGTTGTCATGAACAATGACGTCACATCAAGCGCGCCAAAATGGCGGGCATTTAAAATGCCCATATGAGCTGGCTATTCTTTTCTTTTAAGGAATAACACTTTAAATATTTTTTTAGTATTTCTTTACTGTAAAGTATTGAATAAAAATATACAAAATACGTGCATATTCCCTATTGTAGTTACTTTTATCTCGGCAATATGTAGGAATAAGAGACGCAGGGCTCATTAAGGCAGCCCGGTCTGGGGAAGTACCTCCACCCCATAGGAAACCGCAGCGAAACTACAACTCCCTAGAGGGTTGTTGTGTTCCTGCGTGTGAGTGAGGTCACCAGTAAGCTCCCAAACGTAAGCAGCAGACGGGGCGTCGCGGGAGTGATACTTAATATATCGCAAGCGTTAATAGACTACGGTACCCGCTTTACATCAGGTGAGCCGTAAGCTTGTATACCTCCCGAAGTAGTATAAAAAAAGGAATGATATAATGTTTGAAAAATAAATTCCATGTGGGTAACGTCGTGGCTAGTTATTATATACGTGTATATAAATTAATAACTAAAGAAAGACATGACAATGTGTAATAAGCAAATTAAATAAGGGACAAACAGTTTACATGCACCAAGCAATAAGTGTCATCAATGCGACTACACGGTAATTTCAGTGAGCGGTATCTATTTTTACAAAATAGCAGTAAATCGATGTGACGTTGCGATTCCCACGGTATCATTGACGGTTTCAATAGCATTCGAACTCATGAAAAATGTGACACTTTGTACCGTCATATTCGTTTTCTTCTTCATATATTTATCTACATTAAATGAGTGTATGAATGGTATAATGAACGACAGACTAGAAGAGTGAATGTATATTATAGTTTTATTTTATTTTTGAGTTTCTGGATACGAGGTTTAGCCAAAAGTAATTAATTGTGTTTGTGGATTTATTGTTTGCGTAGTGCTTGCTTGTTATGTCCGTGGGGTCACAGACAGGTCTTGTCTGAAAATCAGCGCCGGGTCATGAATTGTCACGGCAATATGCTGAGATAGGACCTATTTGCGACGTCACACAGCACTATTATTGCTTCACTACTTATTGTATATTGTTTAATGTGTGTATAGTGTTGTGTTACGTCCAAATAAATATCTTCTTTCTTTCTTTACATAGTAATACGTGAAGATAAACTTTTTCTTTCCTCTTTAATCACATTACGTGCACGAACGAGTGTGCGATTTGGTATAATCAAAGTTCTACACTTATAATTAAATAATATTTATATATATAATTAAATATATTATAATATATGTTAGAGATATCTACATCAACCCTTACTCATCCCACTGCAGGGATATGGGTCTCCCTTTAACCGAAGGGGTTCAGAGCATACTCCACCACGCTGATCAAATACGGATTGGCGGAGGCCAGTGTTTTCAAGCCGCCCGAGGGCCACGTACTTAGCTTAACGACTGCCATCAATCGACAATAGCCGGGACCGACACTAGAAATTCGAGATAGATAAACCCATCCATAGATAGGTTGCGGTCGACGTTGCTTAACCTGCGTTAGAATAACACGCGCAACGACGCTATCGAGCTCTCAGAGATAATAGGTTCGAATCCTGGCGACGTATGTGACACTAAATTCGTATTTTCGGACTTACGTACATATTTATCACTTGCTCGGCGGTGAAGTCATCGGTCAGGTTATACAAGACGTATAACCTGACCGATGAATGATCTGGTTTTCTCTCTGGGTCGTGAAGGATCATAAAATGTACTCACTTTTTTTTGGAACAACCAATAATCAATCGGCAAGATTATGATTTAAATTCAATAGACATAGAACATCGACAGGTCAGAGTAAGTGATAAAGAAGAAGGGATATATATTCCCTAAGGTGGCCAACAAGCATACGGCCTGCCTGATGTTTAATAGTCACCGTAGCTTACGGACATTTGCAATACCAGAGTGTTACTAATGCGTCGGCGTTCCTTTAAAATCCTCTTCACGCCTTTCTTGAAGTATCCCATGTGTAGTCCCTTGGGAAAACCTCGGCTGGGTGTTCAATGCACAACTTGAGAGTTCTCGGAAGAAAACTTCTCTGTAACCGTACAACGTTCACCGCGGTTTTATCGTGTGAGGGGAAACTCCCCGCCGTTGGCGAGCGTGCGGATGTTAAAAAGAACTGTTGGCATCATATCGAACAATTCTTCAGAAAGCAACCCGTTGTACAATCGGTAGACCATATACTTAACGATTCAATACGTGTGTAGGCTTAGAATCATTAATGATTCTCATATCTGACTGAATCACACGGTCCAAGCTGGTATCCAGGTGTTCTTGCTCTAAGGTGGTGCTCAATGTGCGGACTGACTTGAGATCTATATAAGCTTAGGAAAAACGCAAAACGCTAGGACGACGAAGAAGATTACGAACAGGTTACCTAGGATTAGCCAAGGAACCTAAGACGCTGACTCCGTGACTTGATAAAACGCGAGCAATTTGATTGAGGTAGGCGAGTATTGGCATCCAAACTCCTACATCCTTCCACTTTCGCGTTGTATATTTCTTACATCATTATTTGCTCGTGCATTTTTTCCACATAATAAGAAACAGAGATTAAGTTGAGAGAGACATGTTGTTTTGTCTCTCTTAACTTAATCACTCATCGATACTCTCTTTCAGACTTTTTTCTTCTTTGCGTAACCCCTTTTTCTAAGCAAAGGAAGTCCTTCTCCTTTTCCACAAAAAAGAAGCTTTGCTTTATGAAGTCCGGAACGTTGTTTGGCTGACCCACTCTCATACTCTCGGCGCTTATCGTACATCGATGATAAGCGCCGAGGTTCAGGTCTTGTTTTGTTATACGCGACAGTCCTAGCCTAGACAAAAAATTGAAATGAAGATTCCCTTCATTTCTCGCGATAAGATTTTTTGTTTCCTAATGGGGATTCGGCGAATTCTGGCTTTAATAGCATTGGCAGCGATTTTAGTGCTAACAGCACGCGGTCTCTCCGATCTTTTATGGTCTTCAACAGAGGAACCCCTCCATACCCACTTTGTGTAAGGTAATCACTACAATCCTATTTTTTTTAACACCCCATATCATATTGTAATTTGATAATTAAGACAAAAAATATGTAAAAAAAAGCGTTAAGTAAACGCGTTCCACATTCAAAATAATTAAAGTGTTGAATAAAGAAAAGTTTCTTTGTAACTGTATTTATGGCCAGTCTAGTTATTTTTGTTTTTATTTTATTTTATTATACAACGTCAGAAGGTATACAAGCATACGGCCCACCATCATTAAATGCCACTCGCGCGATGCCTCCTTTGTTGCTAATACAGCAACCTCACTCACACGCAGTAATATAACAATCCTATATGGAGTTTTTATTTGGCTGCAGTTCAGATTGTTACTTTGTTTTTTTATACAACCAGATGTAAAGCGGTTACCGCAGCCTACGCTTGCAATATAGTATCCACAGTATGTCACCTGTGCTGCTAGCACAGCAACACAACAACCTTTTAAGGAGTTGTTATTTGGCTGCGGATTTACTTCCCCAAACGGGCAGCTTTGCGCCCTACCTCTCTTAAGCGTATGAACGCTTGCAACGCGTTACATCGCGCGATGACACCTCTTCTGTTAACGTATCTGCTCCTTAGGAGTTTACTGGTAACCTCACTTAGTCGTAGGA
This sequence comes from Pyralis farinalis, assembly GCA_947507595.1. Lineage (NCBI taxonomy): Eukaryota > Metazoa > Arthropoda > Insecta > Lepidoptera > Pyralidae > Pyralis > Pyralis farinalis. The sequence continues at coordinate 6,166,379 of OX382265.1, read as the reverse complement.
ACACAACAACCGTCCAGAGATTTGTTTGGCTGCGGTTTTGCTGCGAAGTGGAGGCACTTTTCCACACGGGTTGCCTAACTCTCTCAAAATGGCATGCATTGATGAATTATCGTTAAAATTAAAGTCAAATATGACGAGGGAATTGAAGGGGATCGACTGTAGAAACCTAACATGAGAATAAATAAAAGATATATCTAGACCAGCATTAATAATAGAGAATGAAAAGCAGCCAAGTCGCCACGAGGAAATCGTAGCGAATACAATTTTATCGATTGAGTATTTGAAAAGAAAATTGTACGTTTGACGAAGATGACACGAAATTAACCGACCATTACGAAAGTCCGAACACTAGTAGCTATTATACAAACAACCTAGAATTATTGACAGATTTTTAATCCATTGCGATTGAAATAGTCGGCACATGTCAAAACGACAGTTTATTCATTTCAAAGATAATTTTGAAAAATTCTTTCATAATTTCGAAAATAATCCCTTTGTACATACAACCTTCATTTCAAATGTCCGGGAGGCTATAAGCTGTACAAACTTGCTCTTAAAATTTCGGAGTATTTCTCCTGCATAGATAAATAATAAATAAATAAAAGCAACTTTATACAACTCTACAAACACATTTTCCTAGACTAAAGATATTATTACTAAAGACACAGTGCATGAATAAAACTTTTTGACTGACTTGAAAGAGTATGATTGTGGAATAAGAATGAATTAATCAATATTTAAAACCTTGTTGCACGCCGATGGCATATTCGGTGGATAAACTGCAACAAATGGTTGCTATAATGAATGAGGCAAGGAAAGGTATGACGAATTATAATATGCCGGCACCCACCCACTACCGTTAGTAGATACATGCCGCCGCTGCCTTGGCTGCTCCAGTCGTCTCTGCCTCGGTTGCCGGCCGTCACAAGTTCGCATGAACTAGTCGGTAGCGGAAGCACACAACACAAGTTTAGATCAAATTACCAGTTTTACGAGAGTTACCTCAACAAATCTATTCTATATAAATTTCTAATTATCATAGAATCACTAGATATATAGAAATAAGTGTTACACCAATTTAAAAAAAAAATTGATTCTATAAATCTATGTTAGTTAGAAATATGATTATAAGAGAGGTAGGTCGGACGGTAGAGTATCTGACTGGAGCCGATTGCAAGCTTAGTAGTATAAAAATAACATTATATGATTTCTGTAATTATTATATAAAGCTTTACCCACTGCAATTACGTCAGATTAACTGTACCCGCAACTTCGTTCACGTGATTTATTTGATTATTGCAATTTCAACATTCAGTGATAGTACTTATGCAGCCGTTGCAAGCATTGTACAGCTAAGTGCAGCTCAAGCTTTACACTTTGACCTTCGTACCGTTCTTATGCAGTTCGCGATAAGAGTTGCAATCGTACTTAGAGTGTTAAGCGTGATCTGTTCTTAGCTGTACATATTTATACCAAATCTGGTCTGAACCGTATCTAAAGCGTAAGCTCAACCTTATCCCAATATAAGCCCTACCTCAGTGAAGCCTAAGTCGGACCTAAACCGAATCTTATCAGGTACAGACTAATTAAATTAACCAAACTAGTTGATGCATATCAATATAGGCTCTAATATAACATATGCTAATGAAAACCATTTCATTTGAATGTCGATAACTATGTGTCAATTACTGAACAACATATATTCGACCATCAACAATGGAACAAAACCTACCATTATATTTCCTAGGTTCATATTATTTTGTAACGGCTGTAACGGTCTAATACCTTTGCCAGTAAAAATAAACAAGGAAATTAGGGCTGTGTACACTATTTCTTTCTTTACTAACATGTTATAACACGAAGGTGCCTGTGTTTGTTGTGTTGTTAGAGAGTTGTTTAAACCCTCATTTGGCTGATGGGCACGTAGGTGCACTCCCATTTATGGTTATAAGGTCACAGTTATTCATCCAGCCATTAATCAAATAAAATTGTACATTTGTCACACGTCGGCCATTTTGCGGACCGCAGGTAAATATCGGTGTGCATAATTTTAGTGGTAGTTTGAGTAATGAAACTGCCTTATATGCCTATTATATATGCCATACTCATAACATTTTGTTTCAGTTATTACATTTAGTAACCTATATAAAATATGCATGACAGATATGTCATCATCATATCAAATTAGGTAGTATAATTTATTTCTACGTTTCGTAATATAATAAAATATTGTTAATATCTTTGAAAACAAAACGACTGCTCTAAAACTGCCAATCAACATGACGTTTAAATAGTCGCTGTGATGGCTTCGATTGTGAAGTTTCTAAAGAAATATAAGATTTCAATTGTTGGTAACCCTATTATTATAGAATAAAATTTCTGTTACTGACAAACTAAATATAAAATTATACCTACACTTTTACTGACTCGTAAGGAATATGTTTAAGTTATCTTCCAAATAATTTCAGACGTATGTTTTGTTGGTAAAATATGATTTATAATCGACTTCAAGAAAGGTTCTCAATTCGCCGAAATCTTTTTTCTTTTTATTTTTTATATTTGTCCCCGATTACTCGAAGACGCCTGGACCGATTTGGATTTTGTGAAAGGTATACTTCTCAGGTCTCATCCCATGGTCGTCGGGTCAGGATCTGATGATGAGATTCTGGAAGAATCGAGGGAAATCTTTAAATTTTATAGGCATACTTGAGCGATTTGGGATTTTTTATAGTAACTCGTGCATTTGCTTTCGGAAAGCACAATTTGGTGAAGTCGAACAGATGATGAAGACAATAGATGGCCTACGTAGTTGCAATACAAATATAAAATCATTTATGCTATACGTTTACTTTAATGGTTACACATTGTCTAAACCGGCAGACTGCTTTGTTGGCCTACTGTCACAGTACAGTACATAGTAATTATAATTATTAGGGTACAATACTGAACCCAGATAGGTACCGGTCTACCTGTCGTCAGAAATGAGATTTCTCAACCGTTACATTTCTCAACCGTTACATTTCTGCTAATGCTCGTTCATCGTGGGGTTTAGTTAACAGTTTAGATGGTTCTAAATCAGATCAGAGATCTATTTATTCGTTCCAAAGTATTGATTCTGCGGAGAGCTACGTATACATGTCCCGTCGCGAAAGTTCTTTTTTCATAAATCTCTATCGAGGGTAAAATAAGAGTTAACATTCGACGCTTAACGTCACCATAGCCTCTAGTTGCTGGAATGTAGCACACATTGGCGGAATTTAAACGAAGCCATTAGCGTCTTTGAATCTGCTACCTATTGTCTCGTCATCAAACTTAACAGCGTCTGGCATTTCAGCTTCTTCCAACTGATCTCTGCGTAACGCTGGCCATTTGAACCCTTTTACAACTCCATTCACGAACTCATCCGAAACGGCGATACCACGGCGATATTTCGTAACATATCGCGAGATTCGACAGCTAAAAGTATCGTCCGTAAAAGACCACCGCAATTATTAACGGGAATAATAATGGATGGATGGGAACTGGGAATAACATTATTCGGAGGTTTTCTGCCGTAGGTTGCTGCTTCACGTGATTCGTCAAACGCGTGTATCTTGTACATCCGGTTTAATGTTGCATTGGCAGCGGTCATTTCAGTGTTGTATTCGTCAACCTGTTTGACGGTGGGATGGATGCGAACCACGGCACCATCCGCAAAGTCCCCCGTTAATGAGATCCTTCGTCTTGAGATTCTTCGTCTTTCACACAACAGCTCTCCAATTCTGCAGTTGCGACTCGTTTGACAGCAGCTCCCGCATTAGTGATAAGCCGTGATCACGTTCTACCGCTTTGCCGTTAGACCGATGTTCGCGTTGTTCTATAGTCTCTTGCTTTATCATACCGTAAAATACATAAGGTTGTACGTACACTTAATAGCAGTGCCTCAGATCGCCTCTCGGCACTTAGCCGACATATTCAAATGCCGAGTCGGCCGTTAAACTGCTATAAAACTGACGAGATGTTATGAAGTCAATTTTCGTAGGCTCACAGTTAAAGTTTAGCAAGTAGATTAAAGTTTAGTAAGTAGTTAGACGTGTAGAATCTGTATACATCTGCATTCGACGAGATCTGCAACGAACATACAGGAGATGATTTTCTGAATACCAATTTTTATTCAACCGAATATTTCGGCCTACCTGATGTGAAACGATTACCATAGCCTATGAGCTACCTCTACTCTTAAGACAGTACCTCCTTAAAAGCTTACTAGTAGCCTTTCTCACTCAAAGAAATACAATAACCATCCATGGAGTTGTTACTTGGCTGAGGTTTCCTGTGAGGTAGAGCACTTCCCCAGTGGGGCTGCTTTGATGCATGGGCTACCTATCTTAAAAATACCCATACCAAGACAAGAGTAGACATGTTCATACACACAAAAGTATCCTATATGAAAATCAAACCCACGAGCATGTCAAAGCATGTCATAACATTATTAACTCCGCCACTGAGCACATCAAAAAGCCGTATCATGAACGTAGGTCTGAATGTTAAAGAAGCGTGTCTGGTGTGTAAGGACCAAGTCACGTGGCGTTCGGTACTCTTTGATTACCTCGCAAGAGACTTAGCGAGAAGAAGTAGTAGAAAAATAGTTTTCCTGAAATGTTTGGTATCTTTTTATATACTATAATCATCACTACATATTATAAAACAAAGTCTCATGCCGCGTCAATCTGTCAGTCTGTTCACGATAAACTCAAAAACTACTGAACGGATTTTCATACGGCTTTTATCAGTAGATAGAGTGATTCTTGAGGAAGGTTTAAGTGTATAATTTGTAAAGGTTTTGTGTAAATCGGACAAAATTTGAAGATAATTATTGAAAATGTCGGAAAAAGTCAAACCACCTGGGAGCTTTTATCTGTTAGGTATATACTCTTCTATTTTAGCCGTGCGAAGCCGGGGTGGGTCGCTAGTACTATAATAAAAATAAATAATCTCGATATTTTACTACACTCGATAGATGATACTCGTACCTATAGTCAAATGTGTAGAATGAGGCAAGTTAAATTCACTTGGCTCTAGGGCCAAAAATAAATGACCTAAGACCAATATGAAAAGAAAATGGAAAGTACATTCCTTTTTCAAGTATATTTATAGTAAAGTTTAAAATAGTTACGAACACTTGGCTAATACGAATCGCATAATGGTAACTAGTAGAATGAGCGTCATGCTGGAAGCTTCGCCAAACGGTAGCTATGTATCTATCTAAATATAAGAGAACATTAATACGCGACCACGTTATGTTAGACTTATGGATTGATTAAAATAATATATGTATACTAATGAAAGGTCTCATAGAGAACATTCTAAACATATATAGGTAGCTTAAACATTTTCTAACATAACTACCAATAAATAGAAATGTAATTAAATTCTTCAAAAAAAATTTCATAAGACGAAATTAATCTCGTGTTATGAAAACTTAGCCAAAAAAAATAGCTAAAAACTAGAATCCGACTACGGTAAAATAAACTTTACGAAAATTGTAAACAAGTTGATGTAGGTATATTGTTTCTTACGAACGATGAACTATGACGAGCTCGGTGGCGCAGTGGTGAAACGCGTTGTTACACTACTTTGACACCAACGCTCGTGGGTTCGATTCCCACACAGTACAAACATTTGTGTGCATGAACATGTCTGTTTGTCGTGGTCTGGGTATTTTCTATGTATGATAAGTATGTATTTACAAAAAGTATTTACGTATGTTTATCAGTTGTCTAGTACCCATAACACAAGCTTCGCTTACATTGGGGCTAGATGGCGCTGTGTAATTTGTCCGACAATATTTATTTATTTATTATTAAGAATATAATATATAATAATACTCATGTGGTCGGTTTGGTTTAGTTGTGGTTACAAACCATTTCTATTATCTATACGAGTCTAATAAGGTACATGACATATTTAGTAATAACTATGTAGGTAATCATTTATGATAATAAGTATAGCCGCAGTGAAGTCTAATATATACCTCTACAGTAGGTTTTTTGTGATAGTCGGATTTTAGTCGGCAATATTGTTTAATACTTGGTGATAGGTTTCCAGCTAAGGGATTCTAAAATATAAGGGCATTTCGTGATTTCTTTTGACAGACTTGAAAAAATAACAAATAACAAGCAAATATGAAATAATAACAAACAAATAAGAAACATGATATATAAGCAAATCATGGTATAATAAATATTAAAGAAAACTTACAAAATAGCTATCAAAATGGTTCATGCATCAAGATGTTACTGTCGTGTACAATTAGGCAATAAATTATTACGTAGGGCTATAAAAACTTTTTATTCAATATTATATATTATGTTTTTGTTCAATATCTCTTTTAAACAAAAAAATATTATTATAAATTATCAAGAATATTTTTTTGTGTGGATTGTTATAAGATAGATCGCTTAACGTATCATCTATATCATTGGCATACATGTAACATTATATTTTAGTAGCGGTATTAATATCTGTGTACCTAAAGAGAGGTCTAGGGTCAAAAATAAATAATCCACAATTAATCTAGATCAATGAATCAACAAGTATCAATCATTGAATGATCAAAAACAATTTCAATATATTAAAGTTTCAATACGATGTGCATGCAAGATATACTATGCCTTAACAGAACGAGGCTCTTTCTCTTTGCAGAGTCGAATACTGGAAGATGCATCTTTAATGTGCAACTCCTGGTCACCAAGACACAATGTAAGTTGGTACAATTGCGAACACGGAACAAAAGTGACACCTTTTTTTTACTTCTGAAAACGATTCGCAGCGTTCTCACATTATTCGTAATATGCCAACGTGGAAGTCGTGAATTAAATGTGACAAACTGCTTGACGTGTAATGTAAAATTAAATTAATGTTACTTGTCACGTTTGAAATTTTAAATTTCGAAGTGTCTCTTCTGTTTTGCTGTTGTTCTTTGCCCAATATTCAAGTACAGCTATTTCCATTTGCTTTGCGATTGTGCTGGCGACCATCTTTGGCCAAAGATGTTTTTTTTTATTATTCCTTGTGTAAATTCTGCTATGCGATATTTTGAAGTAGATTTTGTAATTTTCTTTGGTTTTGCTAATATTTCCTAATGGTAAGTTCGGATTGGTAAGTAGCTTATTTAAAAAAATAGGTACGTAAATACCCTATTACTGTAATGAATAGGTACATACAATTAAAAACGTGCCTATATGTTTTTAATTATATGCACTCATTACACCTGTACCATATGTTTAAATAAAATTAATTATATTATATACTTTTGCAAGACCTTGAGTGTTCATGAATGAATCCGGTTGTCAAACAAAATAGAGAGCCTAGTGTGTGTTTCACAATTTTTTTATATCGACATATTTGTATGGCACTCAACTTTTCATGCAAATTATCGACGTTAATGCAAACTCAGTCTTGTAAAACTCACACTTGGTGATCAGAGTAGTAATTACGTAACTTTATTGTTCTCTTTGCCGATCAATGGCACGCATCGTTTTAACTTTGATTTCTGTGTTCGGCGAAAAACATCATAATAAATAATATTGACGAGTTAAAATAATGGAATCGGCATTAATCAATATCCTTGTTTTAACCGATCTATCAAAAACACTATGTAACTGCCGCAGAGGTCCACGTTTAGTCCTGCATACCCATCCATGTTTGGTAATATCTCACAAAGTTAGCTGTCGGAGTATGACATTAACAGATACATCTCACAAGTTCATGGGTTACTTAGCATAGTCATAATAATAATAACGCTGCAATAACGGTAGACAATTCATCGTCAAACATTGGAACTAAAATCAAACAAAAACATCTACTGTGAGAGAAATGTTATCTACCAGGAACAATCGAATTGTAGAATGTATTGTTTGTTACCTCTCTCTTTATTGTCAGTTAGTTATTATCATCGTTTACAGTACACGGAAACATAATTAAAAGCAGTTCGTCTTGGAATTGTGATGTTCAATAGCCTATAACTTTCTGCAAGAATTGCAAGAATGCATAAAATGCAAGAAGAATATTTCAAATCCGACGTAGTTCCAGAGATTAACGCGTTTAAATAAAATAACAGTCAAAAAATTATATCAAAACAACCAGACCATAAAGCTGAACCATCTGTATAAAAATCTAATGAGCTAGTGTATTAAAAAGTGGTGATGTTTTTGCATTTTCAATAAGCCACCACGAACTTACGTTAAATCTCAATAATCAGCCTTTTGAATGCTTCACATAATATCCCCTTTGAATATCTGACGTGCACGAATAATTTTCTTCAGACATTTTTAATGCAAATGCCTTCTGTATGATCGCCCCCACCCTACAAACTGACAGATTAGATAGATAGATAGATTCTTTATTTGTATCTCCAGCACACACATAACAATTTGTTACAATTATGCTTATAAATGTAAGCAATACAATTTATTATTACCACACCTCCATTGGCGTATACACCTACAATATCAGACGCTCCCGAGCATTTCCATATGATATTTTTTACATTGTTGAAAGCCTGAAGACGCTCCCCCCACCGGGAAAACTGTCACACAACCATTTTTTTCTTTCTATCATCTAATCTTCAAAGTCCCTGCGACGATCAAGTAAATCCCCATTTAGCATCACCGGCTCCCTTACTATAGGTACTTAACTGAAACTTTATAAGATCAGCTCGATGGTGTCGTTGATCAGGGCTAAACTACTTTCAAATTGCCAAAGTAAATGATAATAAAACAATTAGAAGTGATTGAAAGGTGAAAATGTAAAGCCCATTTCGTGTAAGCTGCGTGTATTGAAAACGTCTATGGTCGTACAGTTAGCCTTCTTCAGAATTCTCATTTGAATATCGTTTCTTCCAGTTTTGTCACGGATCACTAATGAATTCTCTACATGCATATTTTATACTTATTGATGACAATTATTCTTTATATGTGAACTGAACAAATAACTTAATATTTCAATATAAGTTCAAATTAAAATCAATGTCAAATATCATTTCTTTTAAATTACGTCGCGATATATATTAACGCACGAACTACCTGATATAGCTACCGTAGCCTATGAACACCTACAGTACATTAAAATCGCTCTCGCGATGCTACTTCTAATGGTAACACAGCTTAGGAGCTTACTCCTCACTCTATTGCAGGAAAACAACAACCCTCCAGTGAGTTGTTATTTGGCTGCCTTTGTGAGGTGGATGTACTTCCCCAGACGTACTACTTTGATACGATTCTTGAAGAAATTTTATTATCTATTTACATTTCCACGCCAAGTCCATTAAATTCAGTTAAGAAAGAATACTGACTTTGTCTTTTTGGCACAGGTATCTCAGAAAATATTAGATGACATTTGATTTGAATTTAACACGGTTTCATAGCCTACATATAGAACAATTTCTGTAAAACAATGTATGTCCAATGAGGCCATACTACTACTTCGAAAGCAGGATGACGACCAATAGCGGTAAAGATGTAGCCGATTTATTGAGTAAACCTCGACGTGTGCTCCCGAGTCGCGTTTTTCTGTCTTACGTACTCCACTGGGTAAGACCCGTCTTTCGTGGTCGTTATCCTTAACTCTGTACCTTTCTCTTAGCTGATAGAGGATTTACGCAAATGGGTTGCCAGCTTCTAGACCAACATATTCAGAAAAGCTGTTATTAATATGCTATTCGGACAGTATGGGTATCAATGCTAGCATCCTGTAGGACTGTGATGTGTTTATTTCTGCTATAAATCGTCGTATTTCTATATATCGTTAATGGATGGCAGTCATGGCTATTGAGGGTAAATTGTCTAAAGTATCCAACTGGGACTGGTTGAACCTGGTTCGATCCTCGACTGCGTAGGTGTAGGCCCCCAATTCCAGGAAATATTCCTTAACTTAACTTTGACGAGCTCGGTGGCTCAGTCGTGACACATTTGTGTGCATTAACATGTCTGTTTGTCTTGATCTGGATGTTTTAAGAGGGGTAGGGCGCATCAAAGCCGCCGGTCTGGGGAAGTACCTCCACTTCACAGAAAACCGCAGCGATATAACAACTCCCTAGAGGGTTGTTGTGTTCCAGCGTGTGAGTGAGGTCACCAGTAAGCTCCCAAGGAGTTGCTGTATAAGCAGCAGAGGTGGCATCGCGCGAGTGATACTTAATATATCGCAAGCGTTAATAGGCTACGGTATCTGCTTCAGGTGGGCCGTATACTTGTATGTCTTCCGACGTAGTATAAAAAAAACTATAGTCAAGAGCATTGGATTCTTGTTGTCGAAATCTCTGGTAAAATTCAGTTCTGCAGCTGATTACTGCTTGAAGGTTCGTGGAGCTAAGCAGTATTTTAGATCGGGGCAAATCCTTGATGACAAGTCATTCATCAAAATACTGTTAAGCTCTATTGAAGACATCAAGATACTTGGACGTCAGTTTGATCTTCTCCTCTAGGTAACATGGGACCTGAATTTCGCCGGATTTCAACGACAAGAATCCGTATGAAAGACGTTATACAAGTCCCAAATCCAATCACATATGGACTACTGTAGTCACATTTGGGTGTAAACACAAGTATACCAGCTAGGGTCTTGTGACCAGAGACGAGATTGGGAATTGACGACGATCCTGAAGCTTACCAAGTGTATTAAGTCCTTATATATAAGGACCCACTTTGTGTTCCTTCTATTGATTGTATAGCCGAAGTTTGATCTGAGAAATCTGAAAACTAAACAAAACTTATGTCCACACTGTACTAAATACATAATATGAATATGAAAAATCTATATTATATAGATACTTATGAAGACATCACAATACTTGATGAAGCGAGTGAGGTTTGTAAAGATCGAGTCATGCGGCGATTGGTGTCGGTTTTCTCTGCCTACCCTGCAAGGGATTTGGCGTGAAGTTATAGATATAGAGATAGATATACTTATGCAATGGCAATGGTTAAATTAAATTTTCAGCAATCACATTAAAAAGTTAATAATGATAAAATACAATTTTTAATACAGACAGCATCGAATTAATGATAACTGGCAAATGAAAAGTAACTAATGATATTATAAATATAATATTACTTTTTTACCAGCGACTGCCGTAAAATAATCAAAATTGACATATCAGAATGCTTCAATTACTGTACATTATCTTTCAACAATTATAGTCACAATTATATTAAGATAATGAAAACTGACAAACTAAAACTAACTATTTGACCACGCCAGTTTGTCACTCATTTAATTTACTACTAACTTTGTATGTATGTATATCTTCACGCCTCTTGCGGGGTAAGCAGAGAGAACCGAGCGCCATAAGACGCGGTCCTTACATACTTCACTCGCTTCTCTAACATTCATAGCTCTTTTCATGCACGCTCGCCAGTTCCTAGGGCTCCTGACATCACCTTCTGAAAAATCAGGACCAATTTATCCATGGTAGGTTAGTCTTGATCTTCCTCAGCTCCTACATCCCTCAAGTTTCGCATTGTATATCTGTTTCGTCATTCTTTCGTCCTGCATTCTTTCTACATGTTCGAACCAACGGAGCATGCCTTTTCTTATCTTAAAACCGACACTCTCTTTCAGACCAACTCTTTCTCTCACATCTTCATTACGAACGCGGTCAGCAATCGTTATGCCACAAATTTTCACAATGCTCTCATCTCGACCGCATTTATTCTACTTTCATGCTCTCTCTGCCATACCCAGCTCTCACTTCCATAAGTTAACGTTGGGATTAGCACCGCGTTGTGTACAGCGAACTGTGCCCCGTGGCTTAGATTTCGGCTGCCTAGAAGTTTACCCAACGCTCCATTCACCCTATTCCCTGCACTCACTCGTCTCTCCACATCAGCGGTGTTCCATTGCTAAAAGCGCTTCCAAGATATACAATCTCATTGACTTGCTACAACACTACATCATCAACCGTAATCCTAGTGTTCGTTTTGGTTGGCTCTCTTTAAAATACCATTATCTTGGTTTTCTTCGCATTCAATTGTAAGCCTTTCATACATACAATCATCTTTCATTGTTGTAACTAGTGTTTGCAGTTCGGATGGTGATTCTGCTGTTAATATCGCATCGTCTGCATAAAGCAGGCAGTTGACCACTAAGTCACCCATTCGCATTCCCATATTCATATTTCTTATTCTCTGAAGACAACTGTCCAGATACAGGATAAAAGGCCGAGCCGACCGCATGTCTGACACCAATGTTGTCATCAAACCAGGGCGACAAACTACTGTGCACCTGCTGTCCACATGCTGTACAATCCTCATAAGTGGATTGCAAAGCATGAAGCAGGTCACCGTCAACCCCATATCTGGGCAAAATGTTCACGAGATTCTTTCTCACGACCCTATGAAATGCTTTCTCAAAGTCTACAAAACCGCAGAAAACCTTCTGGTCTAAAGTCAGATACTTCCCTACAATGTTGCGGAGTGAAAAAACTTGATCCGTACATCCTCTGCCGCTTCGAAATCCACCCTGTGCTTCCCAAAGCATTTCATTGGATTTCACCCTCATTCTCCTTTCAATGATTTCTCCATACACTTAAGCTGCTAAGCTAATCAAACTGATGGCTCTATAGTTGGCTCAGTCCTTACACGAGACCTTGCCTTTATACACGGGCACAATGACTGTGCGTCTCCAATCGCTCGGGACCCTTCCAGTTCTCCAGCATAATTTGCGCAAAAACCAGAAGGCGTCCCTAACGTAGGTACCAAACTATTGCGGTTGCCAACCCGTCTGCCAAGCGTGGCAACTATGGCAAAACCCTCTTAACATGTGAACGATATAAAAACGGCCCCCAGTCACCGGCAGCCACGCTGATCCTGGCTCCGGTAGCGGTCAGAGTATCGGCGGGTCAGGGGGTGCTAAGAATCCTCGCCTCCGACGCCGCGGCTACCAACATAACGGACTGGCCCTGGCAACATACAATACGCGTATAATGAGGACCGACGAGAAGATAGTGGAGCTGGAAGATGAACTAAGCAAGTTGCATTGGGATATAATGGACTGTCCGAAGTCCGTAGACAGGGGGAGGACACGGTGATCCTTAACCTTTCCTTCCTTTTCCGGTTGAGTACCGCGAGCCACACGTGTGTTTTTCATATTATGGCACATATATGGAATAACAGTAACTGCGGGATCTTATAAGTTAAATTCGGCAACTTGCTTTACTATCGAGAGGGCGACCGTCTCCCCCACCGACCGTCTGTCCCAAGGTGGTGTCGGATTTATCGTCCGTAAGGCCTTCGTCAGCAATGTACTAAAGATCGAAGCTAGGCTAGGCAAGGGTTGCGTATCTTACACTCAGAATTACCAAACGGTATTCGCTGAAGGTCATACAGGTATACGCACCAACTTCGACACACCCCGATGATGAGGTAGAGGTTATGTATGAAGACATCACCAAGGCCATACATACCTCTAAAACTCACTACACAGTGCTGATGGGGGACTCAATGCAAAGCTGGGCACGAAACAAAACGATGAGTTGAGAGTGGGGCAATTTGAAATCGGGCAGCCAAACCAAAGGAGCCAACTGCTGGTCGATTTCATGGAGAAGGAGGAACTCTTTATGATGAACTCCTTCTTCAAGAAGCAGCCACAACGCAAGTGGATCTGGAGTAGCCCGGATGGTTCGACGAAAAACCAGTTAGACTTCATATTGACGACCAATCGGCGTTTGTTCAATGATGTCTCTGTGATCAACAGTGTGAAAATCGGAAGCGATCACCGGATGGTAAGAGGCATCTTGAATCTTAATATAAAACTGGAAAGGTCTCGCCTGGTCAAGTCTACGTTCCATCCATCTCGTGCCCTGATCCAAAACTCCGAAAGCTTTCAACTGGAACTTCAATATCGTTTTCAGTATCTAGATGATTGTATAACACCGGACGATATCAACAGTAAGCTCGTGGAAACTGTCCATACAGTGGGAGCTAAATTTCTCCAGCCTCGCCCAAAAAGATCCCAAAAGCTCTCGACTAATACGCAGAATCTCATGCGGATCAGACGTGAAATGTGGTTGCAGTCTTCAGCTCACACGCTAGAGTACAGACGGCTGAACAGGCAGATCCCCAAAGGCATATGGCGAGACGTGCGCCAATTTAATACGATTCGTATTAAAGAAGTGATAGAGCGGAACCAAGGCTCCAAAGTCTTCGCCAAAGATCTGCCTGTTGGGTAAAGTCAACTAACGAAGCTGAAGACCAACACTGGCACCATTTTTTCTATGAAGACTGAGATTCTGAGTGAGATGGAGAAGTTCTATGGACAGCCGTACACATCGTCGTTACAGCCGAACAACAGTGCTAGTAACGACCCTAGAGCTAAACTGACCCGACACTATACCGAAGATATCCCGGACATCAGTCTGTATGAGATTCGTATGGCTCTCAAACAGTTTAAAAATGGGAAAGCACCGGGTGAGGACGGAATTACGGCAAAGCTTCTGAAAGCGGGCGGAAAGCCGATATTTGTAGTCCTTCAGAAGCTATTCAATTCCATTATACACTCCGGTGAAACACCGGAAGCATGGAGCAGAAGCCTGGTCATATTGTTCTTCAAAAAGGGTGATAAGACTCTTTTGAAGAACAATATGACCTATAGGCCGATATCGTTTCTGAGCCGCGTTTATGTACTATTTTCGAGAGTCATCACAAACCGTCTCGCACGCAGACTTGATGAATTCCAGCCAGATTCCGAAAAGGCTTTAGCACCGTGGACCACATACATACTCTCCGTCAGATTATACAGAAGACTGAAGAGTACAATCTGCCATTATGTCTGGCGTATGTGGACTACGAAAAAGCCTTTGATTCCGTAGAGACATGGGCGGTGCTACGGTCTCTCCAGCGATGCCAAATTGACTATCGGTACATCGAAGCGTTGAAGTGCTTGTACAGTAAGGCAACGATGTGTATCCGAGTACAGGACCAGAGTACGAAACCGATCCAAGTGCAAAAAGGTGTAAGACAAGGCGATGTTATATCCCCGAAACTCTTCACTGCAGCATTGGAAGATGTCTTCAAGCTCTTGGACTGGAAAGGATACGGTATTAACATCAATGGAGAATGCATCACTCACCTTCGATTTGCCGACGATATAGTTCTCATGGCCAAATCGCTGGAGGAACTTGGCGCTATGCTTAATGACCTCAATAGTGTTTCCAACCAGGTAGGTCTCAAGATGAACATGGACAAGACTAAGATTATGTCGAATGTCCATGTTACACCTATGCCGGTCACAGTTGGAAGCACTAAGCTCGAAGTTGTTGACGAATATGTTTACCTAGGACAGGTTATTCAGTTAGGTAAGTCCAACTTCGACCGAGAGGTCAACAGACGGATCCAACTCGGCTGGGCAGTGTTCGGGAAACTTCGACACATCTTCTCCTCCAAAATACCTCAACGCCTGAAGAGTAAGGTCTTCGAGCAGTGTGTGTTGCCAGTGATGACATACGGAACTAAGACGTGGCCCTTCACTGCGGGTCGTATGGGGAAGCTCAAAGTCGCTCAGCGTGCTATGGAAAGAGCTATACTTGGGGTTTCTCTGCGCGATAGATTCAGAAATGAGGATATCCGCAGTAGAACTAAGATTACCGACATAGCCCACAGGATAGGCAAGTTGAAGTGGCAATGGGCGCTCTAAAGGGGAGGCCTATGTTCAGCAGTGGACGAGTACATGCTGAGATGATGAAACTTTCCATAATAACCGCGATTTAAAAGAGATTCTATGCATTTAGTTGGAGGTAGAATCTGGTAGATTGATTTCAAGATTACCTACTCTAGGCCTCGTAGTAGTAGTACACCCGCCATCCTGATTCACATAATTCAATATGGCATGATACAGAATATTGCCAAAACGTTGTCTTTGTCATTATTATATAAAGTCACTACGCTGGTAGATTAGTATGGCAGTCGATTTAGACAAAGATATTCGTCATTTGTCCAGATAAAGATGTCACCCAAAGTTTTACTACTAGAATGGCGGCTCATAAACTTTTAATGATAACCGCAATTTAAAAGAGGTACTATGTATTGCGTTCACGTTAGAATCAGGTAGATTGATTTCACTGCAGGTCTAATAGTAGTAGTAAACATAACTCCTAATATACATAACTGAGTATGGTTTGATACAGAATGTTGCCTAACCTACGGTAGAGTACAGCATCGTATCTGGTCTCTCTGATAATTTTATTAAGGCACTACGCTGGTAGGTTTATATGACAGTCAATTTAGATAAAAATAATTAGCCATTTTTCCAGTTAAAGATATCACCCGCAGTTCTGCTATCAGAATGGCGGCTCACAAACTTTTCAGAAGTACAATATGATAGAGGTATGTATTTCGTTCAAGGTAGAATCATGTAGATTGCTGGTAGATTGTTTTCAGGGTTCCTGCAAGTCTAATTGTAGTAGTACACCCGCCATCCTGATGTACACAATAAATAAATTGTGTATGGATTGAATGTTGCCTAACCTACTGAATAGTACAGTGCCCTAATCTATGGTCTTATAATCTTATAATTGAAATGTCTGATACTAAAAATTGCATGACGGATTGTCATCGTGAAATAGGTGGAAAAAGTTAATTAGTGTTGCGCTAGGTTCGTGATATGCCAGTCGAAGAATATTTTTAGAAGCAAGTATTCGTGCACGAAGTATCGATGCGATGTAGTGCATGATAGCTTACTCTTCGTGCGTGACTCTTTTCGATGAATATACGCTGTTTTTGATTATTTCTAGTACTTGCTGATCAATATTAATTTTCGTATACCGTGAGTAAATAATATCAAGTTCTAATTAGTATAATTTTCGAAGTAGGCAAGGTGGTGGTGCAGTGCATTGATAAATAACCTAGTAGCCTAGTAGTCGGCGGAGCCTGGTTAGTATCCTGGCGTAGGCATGTACCACTAAATTCGTGATTTCGGATATATGTATATATTTGTAATTATCACTTACACGGCGGTGAACGAAAACATCGAAATCTCGAAAGATGATAATTTCTGGGACATGACCTAAGAAAAGTCTGATTTTCCATGTAGAACCAGTTGAGAATGCGCAAGCTTGCATTGCCAGAGGAACACCTGGCTCGTCAATTATATAACAAATTCAATTATTTTTTTAATTTGTCGGCCATTTTGACCATGCTCCTTAAGAGATAGGAACGGTGTTCCTGAACATTCCTATTCTACTTTTTTATGCTGAATCCGAATCTGAAGTCAAAATTTGAATATTCGAAAAAAACGCACACACAGACAAACCGCACAACAAACAAACATAGATTTCATATAGGAACGGTGTTCCTGAAAAGTCAGCTAAAAATCAATTTGCGAATTACCGACGAATGTGCAGTATACGGGAAAACTTTGTAAGTTGGTAAAAAAAAAACAATAATAATAAATAATAATGCAACCAGCTAATCAAAAATTAGTTATATAAGATAAAAATGTATTGTCAACTATGTACATGGGTTGTTTATGGTATCATTTCAACAGTGTTGCCATTTCGAGTGAACGATATATTATTCCTTTTTTTTTTTTTCATGTTATTTACCTACTCCGTGAAATTATGTTGTGCTATTAAAGTATAATATATATATAGCCTCCGCCAATACGCATTTTGTGCAGCGTGGCGGAGTATGCTCTAAACCCCTTCGGTTGAAGGGAGACCCGTACCCTGCAGTGGGATGAGTAAGTGTTGACGTGGTATTAAAGTATTCATCCCAATTGTAAAAGTATTTGGGTATGAACCAATATTTCAGTATGTATGTAGGGGTAGGCAGAGAGAACCGAGCGCCATAAGACGCGGTCCTTGCATACTTCACTCGCTTCTGTGACATTCATAGCTCTTTGCATGCACGCTCGCGATATTTCAGATATTTATATTATTATTATATAAATATATTTATATTATTTATACTACTACTACTATGAATGTGAAAGAAGCGAGTGAAATGTGTAAGGACCGCGTCTTATGGCGCTCGGTTCTCTCTGCCTACCCCGCAAGGGACCTGGCGTGAAGATATACATACACATACAAACATACATATTTATACTAGCTTTTACTCGCGGCTTCACTCGCATTGATAAAAAATATATATATATATTAATAGAAAGTATCCTATTTTACTTCTGATACCTCCAAGAATATGTGTACAAAGTTTCATGATGATGGGTTCAGTAGTTTTCGTGTGAAAGCGTAACAAACAAAGGGACATTCACATTTATAATAATAGTAGGAATTATTTTCAAATTTTCAGTCTTAATTTCCATCTAGTGAAATGATTAAATATTCCTATATCTATTGGATGACAAGGAGACTTGACCCCAAATGGAATGGAAGTAAGACAGAGAAAGATGAGAGACAACACTTATACTCGTCTAGAGTATAAGTGTTGCTCTCATCTTTCTCTGTCTTATACTCGTCTAGAGTATAAGTGTTGCTCTCATCTTTCTCTGTCTTACTTCCATTCCATTTGGGGTCAAGTCTCCTTGTCATCCTTCTCCAGGAAATTGTACCAATGACAAAATTGCCTGGCGTATTCTATCTGGGTTGTCGAATCATTTGCTTGGGTCTTCTTCAGGTCACTGCTAATGGTGAACTGCCAGGTCAGTAGGGGTTATCCTCGCCTCTTTTGGCCGGTGTCAAGGTTCAGGATATAAATGTTTTCTCGTGTGGTAGTGAAACCAAATAAAAATCGGCCAAGTGCGAGTCGGACTCACGCACGAAGGGTTCCGTACCATTATCTAAAAAAACGGCAAAATATCACGTTTGTTGTATGGGAGCCCCCTTAAATATTTATTATATTCTATTTTTTAGTATTTGTTGTTATAGCGGCAACAGAAATACATCATCTGTGAAAATTTCAACTGTCTAACTATCACGGTTCAAGAGATACAGCCCGGTGACAGACGGACGGACGGACGGACGGACGGACGGACAGCGGAGCCTTAGTAATAGGGTTCCGTTTTACCCTTTGGGTACGGAACCCTAAAAATCACTAACTGATATCAATTCAATCTTTTGATGATTATTACGTTTTTGAAACACCAAACATATGACCATCGCTGATTACAAAGTGATGCACTAAATTATTGCAAATCCTTATTCATCCGTCTAGAACTTCACGCCAAAGCCCTGCGAGGTAGGACAAAACCGAGCGCCACATGACTCGGTCCTTGCATACCTCACTCGCTTCTTTAATATTCATAGCACTTCTCATGCACACTCGCCGGTTTCTAGGGCTCCCAACATCAGTTTCTGATAAAACATCTATTTGGTCATGGTCGGTAAAAGTCTTTTTTTTTGCAAATCATTGTAATAATCACAGAAATATCTGACTTCTCGGCTAAATTATGCAAGTTCGTATTTATAAATTATTGTTGTGTTTTGTTAAACGATTGGTACTTTAATTCTATTTTTGTATCAGATAGGACCATGTTAAATACTTTTATGGACATGTAAAACAGGTTATAGCTGAATATTATTATTTTGGAGGGTGATAAGAGTAATCAGATACGGTGGGGTTTTTAGAACTTTTTTATTTTTTTTACAACTACACACATCAAAAGTGTCTAGGGATCAACATATATTTTTGCAATAACTTTTCTCCTGATTGATATTAATTAAAAATTTCTTTAAGGATTCATCAAATAAAGTGTTTTCGTTTGTCTACAGTAACGATAAACCAAGTCACCTTTGCATTAATAAAGAAATTTGCCATTTTCATAATAAAGGGATTTTTGACATTTGAACCACTAACATTAAAGTTCGAAAAAAAGACTGAAATAACAGTTTTCTTTAAAATTTTATTGGGTAACTTAAACAATTAATAATCCGTGTTTCTACCGCGAACACTAACAACACAAGAACATCGGTTTGGCATACTCAAAATGAGTTCATCTAAATCACGCTGTGGAATGGCCGCCCATGTTCGTTGCAACAACAAAAAAAGGTCTTCTTGCGACTGGATACCCTCCATATTCGGCAGAGCTCTTCTCTGTAGCATATCCCATGCATGGACACGGAGACAAGACCGATACATTCAAATCACAACTCGAAGAGCTCCAACAATAACCGCCATGATGTTAGCCGTGACGCTTCATCACTCTTCAGGGAACTTAATTAGCGACCAAACAGTCAGAAACCGCTTGCATGAAGTGAACCTTCATTCCCGAAGACCGCTAAGGGTACCACCTATAGCAATGCACAATCGTAGGATTCGATATCAATGGGCTCTTGAACACAGAAATTGGGCAGAAGAACAATGGCGTTTCGTGTGCTTTTCTGATGAGTCTCGTTTTGGTATGAGACCGGATACAAGACGTATACGACACTGGAGAACCCCTGGACGCCAACAGCGATTAAAATCCTGCCAGGAAGTCCATCCTTATAGTGGTGGAACCATCATGGTATGGGCGGGTATTTGGATCGGCGGAAGAACTGAGTTGATTTGGATCAGAGGCAACCTCAACGCTCAAATTTATGCTGAGACGATTGTATCAGACGTCATCGTTCCTCTACAAGTGCAAATCGGTCCCTTATTTCAGTTAATGCATGATAATGCACGACCGCACACCGCAAGAGTTGTAAGACAGACTCTCGCCGCAGCTAACATCAATGTCATGCCCTGGCCTGCTCAGTCGCCAGACTTGAACCCGATTGAGCATGCATGGGATATGCTACAGAGAAGAGCTCTGCCGAATATGGAGGGTATCCAGTCGCAAGAAGACCTTTTTTTGTTGTTGCAACGAACATGGGCGGCCATTCCACAGCGTGATTTGGATGAACTCATTTTGAGTATGCCAAACCGATGTTCTTGTGTTGTTAGTGTTCGCGGTAGAAACACGGATTATTAATTGTTTAAGTTACCCAATAAAATTTTAAAGAAAACTGTTATTTCAGTCTTTTTTTCGAACTTTAATGTTAGTGGTTCAAATGTCAAAAATCCCTTTATTATGAAAATGGCAAATTTCTTTATTAATGCAAAGGTGACTTGGTTTATCGTTACTGTAGACAAACGAAAACACTTTATTTGATGAATCCTTAAAGAAAATTTTAATTAATATCAATCAGGAGAAAAGTTATTGCAAAAATATATGTTGATCCCTAGACACTTTTGATGTGTGTAGATTGGCAAACAAGCATGCGGCCCGTATCAGACGGTAAGCGGTCACCGCAGCCTATTGACGCTCGCATGTTACTCGGGATGTTACTCGCTCGCTGCCAATCTTGTGACCTAAGGATGTTTCGTCACAGTACCCAGTAATTTCTCTGCCATATCTCACCCTTCAAACCGGAACACAGCTATATAAATATAGCTGCTTGGCGGTAGAAATAGGTGAGACAGAGTTATCATATGCAGACGACTTTTGTACAAAATCTCCCTCTGGTAGAACTTACGAAAAGTGATAAATACAAATATGCACAGAAATTTGAAACGGTATTTTATACACTGGGTTATCACTACCGAAAAGGTACAACATGGTTACAAAAAATAAATTTTAAGTTTCATTGCAAAAAATTTAAAGCTACATCAACCCCTTTTATTTTATACTTTCTGACTTTAATTACGTAAGTTCGTCCAACTTTTGAGTTAGCCATGTTTCGTGTTCGTTAATTACCGGCACTTTCTTGTTTTATCACGGGGTGAAATTCGCGTATAATTTTATCCCCCGCACTTCTGACATAACATAATCGTAACTGCTAAGTGCGCAGCGTATAATCCGGGACCTGGTACTGTGACGCACACAATTTCTTATTTTATGCATGTAATTTCAGTAACTTTGTTTTATTTTGTTTGGAGTCTTGATTATAAACGTATATTATATTCTTCTACGGGTAAATACTAAAGGAACGATTGAAGCTAGGCATTAGATTAGTATATTTCAGGGATTTGGCCAAATAAATCATATTAATCTGCGCTATGCAAAAAAATTGTATTCTGTCTATCTATTTGTTATATTAACAATAAGGCAATCAATAATAATCTTAGAGAATAGCATTTTTTTAAATCAAATCTCTCTTAACTAAAAAAGCTTCTGAAGCCTAAAATACAAATATCTAATTTGTGTCAATAATAGCGATAATCGCAGATATGTCAGTCAGACTGCGTATTGTAAGTATCAGATACAAAGTACTCAGATACAAAGCGGATAGCTTTTGTTTCATAAATACATGACCGACAAATATTGATTTGTTGTCTAAAAGTGAGTAGTGAGTAGAAAATCCGTATCTATAATGTTTGTTTTGTGACTGATTCTTCTTAATTTAGATTTCTGACTAAAACAGATCGCTGTTATTGTAACAAATTAGATATTTGTATCTGGCTAAAAAAACAGTTTTTTTTTAAATCTCTGCCATTATCTTAACTTTGTTAGTATGAACTAGGTTTATTTGTTAATGTAGACTATGTTTATATCTATAATGTTTTATTTGTCATGCTGCTGGACTTAAATTTCTGACTAAAACAGACCGCGCTATGATGTAATCCAGTTCTAACGTACATTTACCATAATGGCACATACATTCAATTATTCATAAATAACATAAAATCACAGAATAGTTAATAAATATTATATTCACAAAGTATACACTATGCAGTTTATAAATAGGTACTCCTAATAACATATGTTAGATTCTTGGAAACGGCATACAAATGTTGTAATATTGTAATATGAACGTAATTAAATCATCAAGTTTAATTAAACGGTGTTTCAAATGAATAGCTGTATATCATTTAATGGGAAAATCATATAAAGTCAATATGTTTGTGCATAATAAATTCACTCGATGCCATTTTATGTTAACTTACATACCTCGTTTGTAAAAGGCATGTTTTTGCGTTTCTAAGCTTGTTAATTGTTAGTATTTTTTTAAATTATTGACCATAATTTGTGAAATCTATTTATCTATTAGAAGGCCGAACTACCCAGACAAATATACAGTAGAATGATGTTGTTTTTGAATAGATAATGAGTGGTAAAAATTTAGTCATATGAACAATCATTATATTCATAATACATTACTCAAATGTTTGAAAATCCCCACAAGTCAAACAAAACTATAAACAATCTTTTCTAAGTAAATTAATTGTGAAATTTGACTAAGTCATTGTTTTAGTAACAGAAGCCTGTCGCGTTTGCTTTGGCAATAAAATTTTAAAGTGAACTCTTCTCTCGGCGACAGTACATGCTGTCTAATCGCGCGCAAAGGGTCCTACCGGCTTTTAGATCTTTGTGACATTTGATACGACGTCGGCAGCGTTGGGGATCAGCGTGGACGGTTTGCTGCGCTGATGAGTAATAATAGTAGGTAATGGATTGTTGTGCTCTCTCTATCTACCTCAGTTTACCTCTTACATGTTAATTAAATGTAGTTTAATATATTCAGTACTATGCAGATTATGTTCTAGTCTATCATCGCTGGCGGAAGCTATTGCTCTCTCATAACATTATGTTTTACGTTCCCATATTCCTTTAGTATTCATTTACTTTTATATCACTGGACCCCAAAACAGATTTTTTGTACAACATTTAAAGTCAAAACCAACCATTCGGGATGATTCTATCCCGACTACCGCCTTTTCGCCTTTCCTACTGTTTTGTAACATGCAATTTGAACTAACCTGCTTTGTGTGCTTCCGCTACCAATTAGTTCATGCGGCCTAGCGCCGGCCGGCACCCACGCACTACCGTTAGTAGATGCAACATGCCGACGCATGGATGGTGTGACGGTGGATAGTGTGAGCGAAAAGATATTTAATAGTAATAAACAATTCCCCACTATTAAATATCTTTTCGCTCACACCATCCACCCCCACCCTCAATCCGACTAATATTATAAATGCGGAAGTTTGTATGCACGAGCATTTTACATCAGGCTTCGGTAACCGTTATATATCGGATAGAAGTTTGCTTGTTTTCTTATCGACGTAGACTAAAAGAAGATAACCTGAAAGGCTTATGATTCCTCTCTTTCGTTTTGGCAGGACATGCCACATATAAAACTTCGGGAATAGTAAAACCCTAATTTGTTAATAAGTTTGTATGATAAAATGATGTTTGATGTAAAGGCACGTGATAAATATAATCTATCTATCTATAACTTCACGCCAAATCCCTTACGGGGTAGGTAGAGAAAACCGAGCGCCATGTGACTCGATCCTTACACACCTCACTCGCTTCTTTAACATTCATTTCTCTTTTCATGCACGCTCGCCGGTTTCTAGGGCTCCTGACATCAAATTTTAATAGAACACGACCAATTTGATCATGGTAGGTAAGTCTTGGCCTTCCTCGGCTCCTACATCCTTCCACTTTTTCATTGTATATCTGCATCATTCATTCATCCTGCATTCTTTCTACATGTCCGAACCAACGGAGCATGCCTCACATTTGATACTATAAATCCCACGTCTTCCCTCTCTGCTAAGCCACGATGTAGAAGTTGATATGGTATGGCTTGATATGGTATTTTCTTCTTACCGTTATTCAGTTTCCTAATTCAGCGGATTTGAGGGGTCAACTACCTAAGTCTAAGGATTTGGTAAAGATATGATTTTGACATGAAGCCACTGCCATCAGACCTCCACAACCCAGAGGGAAAACCGGGCCTTACTCTGGTTAGATCATATGTCTTCCGAAATATAATTTCTAGTACGTTGAAAATTTGCACCTATTCACACCACCCCACAGAGTGGTTTATATGACCTTACTTTAATGGCATATCCTTCAATAGGGCCCTGAAATACAGCAGATTATTTCATGTACCTACTGGAAACTAGAACAGAATATCAAAAATTGCATTCTTTTTAAAAACGTACCTACCAAGTTGCATACTCACTAACATAATAATTACTCGGGAGACAATCACAAACTCATATTTTTTAAGATTGTCCATCTCGCTATGATCTCTTGCATTGATATCGAGAACGTTGGAATAAACATACGTGGCATACTTCTAATTTTATAAAAGTCCTATTAAATGAGTCAATACAATACCTACTTCCAATAAACAGGCCTATGATTTCAGTCAAAAGCTCGAATGTTTCTTACTCCGAACACTATGCCCGTTTTCAAATCCGTTAGTTTTAGATCCACTATTTAAACCTTAAAGTTTGTCGAAGACACAGACTTCAATAATTTATTTATTCTTCACAACCCAGACGGATAGACAGAGCTTTCTTGGGCTAGGGTAGGTCACACGTCTTCAGAAATTCTCTCAGAATTTCTCGCTTCAATCTTTTCCTTACTACGTTCTGTAAAATACACTTGCTTGATCAGTCCAATCGAATGAAGTACATAGCACAAAAAATTCAAAGCTTCGGTCATACGTTTGGATTTTCATATGTGTACATAACGAAATGAATGATAAAATAATAAATAAACATGAATACCGCCATTGCTCCGTGTAACGGTGAAATTTTCTTGGAGACATGCATCAGTAGAATCGATTATTATCAAAACTAGCTACTCGCCCTGGCTTCGCACGAGTGATCTGATCGCTACCAAACTTCACAGGATCACCCGCTGGACTGATCTAAAGATTCCCTGAAAATTTCATCAAATTCTGCGCAGCCGTTTTTGAGTCCATAGAGGACATACAGACAAACATTAATTTTTATATATATAGATAAATATAATAAAATTCATTCATTGCATGTCACATAAATCCATATTATAAATACGTTAACCTATTTTAGATATGTTTGTGTGTGTTTGATAAAACTGATATAATAAAAATTAAATTAGAAAGTCGGTCTGAAAGAGAGTGGCGATGTTAATATAAGAAATAGCATGCTCCGTTGGTTGGGACATGTAGAAAAGGGTGAATGGAGCGTTGGGTAAACTTCTAGGCAGCCGAAATCTAAGCCAGAAGGCACAGCTCGCTGTACACAACGCGGTGCTAATCCCAACGCTAACTTATGGAAGTGAGAGCCGGGTATGGCAGAGAGAGCATGAAAGTAGAATAAATGCGGTCGAGATGAGAGCATTGCGCAAAATTTGTGGCATAACGCTTGCTAACCGTGTTCGTAATGAAGACGTGAGAGAAAGAGTTGGTCTGAAAGAGAGTGTCGGTGTTAAGATAAGAAGAGGCATGCTCGGTTAGTTCGTACATGTAGAAAGAATGCTGGACGAAAGAATGACGAAACATATATACAATGCAAAGGTAGCAGGATGTAGGAACCGAGGAAAACTAAGACTAACCTACCATGACCAAATTGGTCGTATTTTATCAGAAGGTCATGTCAAAAATCCTAGAAACCGGTGAGCGTGCATGAAAAGAGTTATGAATGTTAGGCTTCTTTAACATTCATAATTTTCATGCACGCTGAAAATGTGTAAGGATCGCGTCCGCGTATGTCGCTCGGATCTCTCTGCCTACCCCGCAAGGGATTTGGCGTGTAAGTTATAGATTAAAGATAATAAAAATTAAACAATTGCATTATTCGCGGCGTAAACGACACATACATATGTTGATACTTATACGCACACATACACGCAATCAACACGACCTCGCTAAACACACAAATTCATAATCACAAATAGAAACAGAATAAATAATATTTGTAAAAGTTTTATATACTTAGTTATAATTGTGCATGTTAACGTATTATTTGTAACCATTATGTTGGGTTTACAATAAAAAAATAATTATAGGTTATGTCATAAGATGTAAGCTGTATTGTAAACCTGTTTGTGGTTCTGTCAATAAATAAAAAAAAATAAAAAAATACATACATTTTAAATATTGTATATATTGTCAAACAATATTTTGAGAGTATTATTAAATAACGTGACTTAGTATACGTACCACTCATCTTATGCCATGAAATATATATAATATAATATATATATAATACTGACTGACATAACATATTTTGACACCATTTAAAATAAAGTATGTATGTATGTATCTTCACGCCAGGTCCCTTGCGGGGTAGGCAGAGAGAGCCTAGCGCCATACGACGCGGTCCTTACATACTTAAAAATAAATCATTATTTATATCTCTTATTTCACGGGTTTTAATCCCGGTCATTTGATAGGCGTGCGCGGGAATATGAATCCAACGCGTAGAGGCCCCTTCGAAAAGAATGATGTAATGTATTATACCAACTGTGACCTGCTCTAAGGGATATCAATGGGAGGATATACCCACGAACAGGTCACGGCAGGTATTGGGACTATTGCAAATGTGTCGGAAATAATTGAGCTATTGAAATGAGATCTGGAGGGATTATTAGTGCTGGGCTATTACAGAAGATGGATGGAATATTAATATCTAATTAATTTTAGATAAAGTAAAAAAATAACATGTCGCATAATTGACGATTTTTATCAGCACAATAATTAATACACGTCAAATTTAAAAATGCTTGCTCTGGCTATAGGAACTTCGTAGGTCAATATGTATCAAGCATCTTGTGTCATGACATAGCATCAACTGTTTGACGTGACATATTGCGACCCCATTTAAACTACAGGCACTTGTAGAACAATTACAATTAGTGCCCCCTGCAGTAACAAGAGTAATGACGCGCCAGGGTGTGGGGATCCAATTTTGTTCCCACGCTGAATCGTTGCTCATTTTTTACCCTAAGGGATTAGTAAGATTGACAGTAATTTACACTGAGTGCCTTATCCAATACAGTATTGTGATGAGTGTACTTTGAGAGGATTTTGACACGCTTTTTTAGATCGACATATAAATTTGTAATGAAATTTTAGGTACCGGATTCCATACACTTCTAATATAATATATAATAATAATCGAGTAGGTTTGATGATGGCGGTCAAAAGTGACTTTAGAAATGTCAATAGTTTGCAGTAAGTCCATCCGGATTGAGTATCCTTGACATGTCTTACTTAGCACTTGAATTAATACAAGTTTTGTTGGCTTTTTATACTATACTCACTTTAAATACTCTTTTGAATATTTATACGAATATTCGCGATTTTGTTGTTTGATATTCCAATTCAACTAATGATCTAAAAATCTGAACAGTCGGTTATTTATGAGAATCTTTTTTCACATCAGTGAGGTCGTTGTTGCATGATAATGTTTCTGGATACTTGCAGCGCCAAAATCATAATTGATTCGCCCTTGCCAACTTTTAAAACACCATCTCTTGTTCCTTACAGACGGCCAAGCTGTCGAAACTTAGGGAAACCTTCGCAGGGCATTCATTCTCACATCCTGGGCTATAAATACGTGATAATTTTGATTTCATCGAGTATGGATGTATTGAAAATAGATATCTCGATATTTCTTATTCCTAGCGTTAAAAAAAAGTTTCTTAATCCATTAGAATTGGCGGGGTTACTACCTGAACCTAAGAATTTGCAGAAGATGATTTTGACGTGAAGCGTCTGCTGTCAAATCTACACAACTCAGAAAGATAACTAGACCTTGCTTAGGTTACGTTTCAGATAAATTTTAGGCGTGATTAATTAATTTATTAATTTTGTTTCCAATGTGTAAGAATGAATTGAAATTACCAAGACATCCTCTTGGTAATTTCACGGAAATAAATTACCAAACTGTTTATGTGGTATCAGTGTGAGTTTGTTCATAAACTAATATAGCGAAGAAATTTAACGAATGATCAAGAAGAGGTTCCATTCATGAGAACAATAAAAGAAAAGAATTCGTCTTGTCAAACCTGCAATTGATTCCAAAGCCACAATCTACAATTCCAAATTACGTTTCGTTTTACACACGTTTTATTAATTCTACGGTCCACGTAAATTGTGTTGTAACCTTAGTGGAACCTAACAAATCAATTCCGATGCAAACTCGGTGTTTCGACCCGTAAAACAAACAAAGCGTGTCGGTGAATCGAAAAGAACTATCGCTTTAAAAGTGGTATTCGCTATAAAACTCCCTGCTTGTAAGTCGGACCGCGCACGGAACATCTGTCGAGGCAGGCTCGTGAAGCCGCTAGCGGGCATGGGTCAGATCCTCATAAATAATTTAGACTAATCCAAAGAGAACCCTGTTCGCGGCACAGTACCCATTACAGTTTGATGCGGAAAAGTATTGCGTCTTTCGAATTAGATGCACATTAGCCGTGAGGCCAGGGAAATCAGCTTGCTACATTTTTGAAACGTTGGTTTGTAACGAATTCGTAGAAGTGCAATATTTCATCTTCTTCGCGTTATCCTGTTTCCTAATCCATTAGGATTGGTGGGATCCGCTACCTACGCCTAAGGATTTGGCGAATACACTGATTTTTACATAAACTGACCGCTGTCAGACCTCCACTATCCAGAGGGAAAACCAGATCTTTCTTAGGTTAGAACACACGTCTTTCGAAATATAATTTCTTGGACGTGCGGGTTTCCTCACGATGTTTTCCTTCATCGCTGAGCAAGTGATAAATATGTAGGTAAATTCGAAAATCACATAAACACGTGAATCCGTTCTCTCTGTCCCCGGAAGGGTGAAGTTGTAAATAAATTCAAAACCACGAATTTACATGGTGGTGGTACATGCCCCCGCCAGGATTGGAACCGGGGGCCAGGTGGTCAATAGACCGGTTCCTTATCCACTGGTCTAGCACTGCTCTTAAAGGCCTACATCTTTCACGTCACAAATTCGAGTCATTGATATCTATGACAAAAGATACACCAGGTTTAATAAAATAAATGAATGAAATTTATTGCAAGTAACTAAGACTCATAAAAGATGTTAGTAAAAAACTTAAGCACTATGTTAGTAAGAATTAGATTTAAATAATACTACTATAATTAATTAGATTTAAAATAAAGTGTGAGAGATTAGTTTTCTAGCACGAATTCGGCAGTTTCAGAAGATCCACTGCAGTTTAATCATGTTGATTTTTTTTTATACAACGTCGGAAGGTATGCAAGCATACGGCCCACCTGATGTAAAACAGTTCTATAACTTCACGCCAAATCCCTTACGGGGTAGGCAGAGAGAACCGAGCGCCACGCGACTCGATCCTTACATACCTCACTCGCTTCTTTCACATTCATTGCTCTTTTCATGCACGCTCGCCGGTTTCTAGGGCTCCTGACATCACCTTCTGATAGAACACGATCAATCTGATCATGATAGGTAAGTCTTGGCCTTCCTCGGCTCCTACATCCTTCCACTTTTGCATTGTATATCTGCTTCGTCATTCTTTCATCCTGCATTCTTTCTACATGTCCGAACCAACGGAGCATGCCTCTTCTTATTTTAACACCGACGCTCTCTTTCAGACCAACTCTGCTTCTAACCTCATCATTGCGGATACGGTCTGCAAGCGTTACACCACAGATTTTGCGCAACGCTCGCATTTCAACCGCGTTTATCCTACTTTCATGCTCTCTCTGCCATACCCAGCTCTCGCTTCCATAAGTAAGCGTTGGGACCAGCACTGCATTGTGTATAGCCAGCTGCGCCTTCTGGCTCAGGTTTTTACTGCCAAGAAGTTTTCCCAACGCTCCATTCACACTATTCCCAGCACTCACTCGCCTTTCCACATCTGCGGTGTACCTTCCATCCCTGCTGAAAGCGCATCCAAGATATACAAACTCATTCACTTGTTCCAACACTTCATCATCTACCGTAATTCTTACATTGGTTCTGGTTTCTTCTCTTTCAAATACCATAATCTTTGTTTTCTTCGCATTCAATAGTAAGCCTTCCTTCATACATTCGTCTTTCATCATTGTGACTAGTGTTTGCAGCTCAGATGGTGTTTCTGCTAACAGGACAGCATCATCTGCATACAGCAGACAGTTCACCACTAGGTCACCCATGCGTAATCCTACATTCGTCGATCTTATTCTCTGTAGACAACTATCGAGATACAGAATAAACAGCCTAGCAGACAACATGCAACCCTGTTTGACACCAATTTTGACATCAAACCAGGGTGACATGTTGCCATCTATTCGCACACATGCTGAGCAATCCTTGTAGGTGGACTGCACAGCACGCAGCAGTGAGCCGTCAATCCCATATCTCGGCAATATGCACCACAGTTCCTTTCGCACAACCCTATCAAATGCCTTCTCAAGATCCACAAAACCGCAGAAAACCTTCTGGTCTGTGGCCAGATGCTTCTCTACGATATTGCGGAGCGAGAAAACTTGATCCGTACATCCCCTTCCATTTCGGAATCCTCCCTGTGCCTCCCACAGCATTTCGTCAGATTTCACCCTCATTCTCCTTTCAATTATCTTTCCATATACTTTTGCTGCTAAGCTGATCAAACTGATGGCCCTATAGTTGGCGCAGTCCATGCGTGATCTCTTGCCTTTATACAAGGGTACGATGACTGCGCGTCCCCAGTCCATTGGGACCCTTCCAGTTCTCCAGCAAAGGTTGCATAAGTACCAGAAGGCGTCCCGGACGTAAGTGCCACCTAGTTTGATCATCTCAGCTGTAATCATATCAATTCCCGCAGACTTTCCATTTTTCAAACTTCGTATCGACCATTCTATCTCATCCATAGTTATACCTTCATCGGACGCCGTCAACGCGGAGTGAGCATCAGACTCACTCTCATTGTCAGCGTCCGAGGCATATTCGTACATTTCTTCAAAATATTCACTCCACCGTTCTAACACTTCCTGAGTGTTTGCAAGAATGATACCAGCTTTAGACTTAATCTTGTTCATACTGGATGCCGACGAACCACCCCGAGACTTCTTTACCTCTCTCCAAAAGAGTTTGGTATTTGCCTCGAAGTTTCTCGTCAGCCTCTCTTCCTCATTCATAATTTGTCTTTCACGCTTCTCTTTCACTAAAGCCTTGGTTTCATTCTTGCATTGACGGTACCTTTCTTTCTTCTTCTCTCTCATACTTTCATTTAAGGGCAAAGATGATACATAATCCAGCCACGCTTTCCTCTTTCTTGCTACGGAGGATTCAACCTCCGCATCCCACCAGGCATCCCCTTTCAATGTTTTATGCCTCTTTGCGCATCCACATGCTTCTTTTGCACTATCCACCATACTTTCTTTCAGAACTTTCCAGCAATCATCCACATCTGTGCCGGAAAGACTTGCATTTGCAAGTCTTTCGCTTACCAGATGTACATATATTCTCCTTACACTTTCATCTTGCAATTTTTCACTCCTTATCCTTTCATGATCTCCGAGAGGGATACGCACTCGCCAATGCCTCCACTTCTTGAAAAGTCCCACAAACCGGCTTACCACCAGGTAGTGGTCCGTTTCAAGAGTGGGACCTCTAAAGGCTCTTGTATCCATTATAGTATTTCGGAGACGTCTATCAATTATAATCAAATCAATCACACTTTTTTGGTCATTCCGTCTCCATGTATACGTGTGAATATCCTTGTGACGAAATAAAGTATTCGACACGAGGAGGTTTCGTTCCATACATAAATCTAGAATCGACTTACCTGCTTCGTTCACTCTCTTATCTCCATAGGGACCAAGAGCAGCTTCATAGCCGTCTCGTTTGGTCCCAACCCATCCATTCAAATCTCCACACATAATCACTCTTTCATTCCCTTCAGCTAAATCCAGAACATCCCTCACAGACTCCCAAAACTTCTCTAGTTCTTGGGCACACGCTGAGCTTACGGGAGCGTATGCTGCAACCAGAAATACTCGCGTGATGCCCAGTTTTATACGAACCCAGAGAAGTCTAGGCCCTACCAAACAGTAATCTTTCACACCAGGGGCTAAGCGAGAGGAGAGTATGACACCTACACCAGCACTGGCATGATCGTCCCGGTCTACACCAGACCATAGGGCCATCATCCCATCGGGCAGATCATCGGTGTCGCTCCCCTTGCGCTTAGTCTCTGTCACACACAAAGCATCTAAGCGTCTCTCATTCATTACGTCCATCAGCTCATTCATCTTATCACTCAGTCCACCTCTCACATTCCACGTGCCTATGCAGCACTCGGCTCTCTTCGACCCGCCGGAATTGGCGCTGCGTGGTGGGTGGCGGCCCCCACCGCCGCATGCACCTATGTTCGCACCGACGGGGGCGGATCGGTGCGCGTCGCCTCCGGGGGACGCCCTAATCCGCACATCGGTGCGTTTTCGGTCCAGAATTGCAATCTACTCGATTGGCAGGGGTCGCGAACGAGCACGCTTCTGGCACATGACCCCCGTAAAACAGTTAACGTAGCTTATTAACACTTGTAATATATTAAGTATCACTCGCGCGATACCTCCTCTGCTGCTTACACAGCAACTCCTTAGGAGCTTTATGGTGACCTCACTCACACGCAGGAACACAACAATCCTCCAGGGAGTTGTTATTTGACTGCGCTATTCTGTGAGGTGGAGGTACTTGCCCAGACGTGCTGCTTTGATGCGCCTTACCTCTCCTGAAACATCCAGACCAAGACAAGCAGACATGTTCATGCGCACAAATGTTTGTCCTGTGTGGGAATCGAACCCACGAACGTTGGTGTCAATGTCGCGTCATTTACGACTGAGCCACCGAGCTAGTCAAAAATTTTGAGAGCCATCGTGACAAAATCATTTTTTTCGTCCTAAAATACCCGAAAAATAGAACGACGTTGAAGAATTGAAGATGGAATAAAACAGATTCGTTAAAAGGAAAGCCGATTA
This sequence comes from Pyralis farinalis, assembly GCA_947507595.1. Lineage (NCBI taxonomy): Eukaryota > Metazoa > Arthropoda > Insecta > Lepidoptera > Pyralidae > Pyralis > Pyralis farinalis. The sequence goes on along the minus strand of OX382265.1, from coordinate 6,132,781 downwards.
TTAAGAAACTACAATATCTGTTTGGTTCCTTCATTGTCAATGTGGACAGTATAGTCTTGTTCAGTATATTGTTTTTCAACTAAGGACGGGAAGAGGTTTTACAGGATTGTAATGTACGAGTGCAACCCCTGGTGTTCTAAGTGTCCACAGGCTACAGTAACCGCTTTCCATCAGGCAGGGCGTACGCTTCTTTGACACCTTAGTGGTTAAAATAGTACATAGCTTCATGATGAAAACAACAGAGTACAATCTAAAGTTCTCCATGCCGTTTATGGATTCGTAAAAGCCTTTGACCCTGTCGATACCTTGACTATTCTGGACTTCTTGAGCTTTGATATAGCAAAGTGTTAGGATGCCTATGTAATGCTGCAACCATTATTGCACCTGTCTAGGCCCAGAATCCTAAATTCGATGTACGTACAATAACACACCCACGGCATTGAGCCCTTGAGTTGAGTTGATTAAACAGAGATTTCGCGTCCCTTTGCGTCTTCTACCGATTGTACAGTGGGTTGTGTTCTGAGGAGTTGTTCAATATGATGCGAACACCCTCGTTTTACAATCGCACAGCTCGCCGACGGCTGAGAGTTCATCCTCATACACTGGAATCGCAATGGTCGCTCACTGTGCGGTTCCTGAGAAGTTTTCTACCGAGAACTATTAAGTTGTGGGATGAACTCCCTGCCGAGGTTTTCCCAAGGAACTACAGTATGGGGTTCTTTAAGAACGGCGTGAAGAGGTCCATACAGGTGACAACCCTGGTGTTGCAAATGTCCATAGGCTACGGTAACTGCTTACCATCAGGCAGGCCGTACGCTTGGTTGGTATAAAAAAAAATTGTCCCGAAACTATGCATCCTACATCCTTCACATACATCTCACAACTTTAGTTTTCTGGTTGAATCGGTGGAGGAATTGAGGATGACACTATGAATTATGACGAGACAGAGGACATGTTGAACGAATTCGGTACCTCTATACCGAATATCTTCGAGAATACTGTTACATTTAGAGGCACTATGGCTACCTGGTACAAGCCATTCACCGTGGCCAGGGTAACTTGAATAAAAAGATCGACGAACGAATAGAAATGATTTGGGTAGCACATATATACAGGGATACTTCGGCACATCTCTGCTGGAGTAAATCTGACCTCGCTATGTGAGAAATGGACCCTCATCAGTTTTCCTCACCAGATTCACCAGATTCACCAGTGGAATGTAACGTGGATGGTGAGAGCTATACTTTGGGTTTATCAATTGAATAGAATTTGGAAAAAAGAAAACCAAATTTTTTGACATTTATCTATCTATAACTTCACGCCAAATCCCTTACGGGGTAGGCAGAGAGAACCGAGCGCCACGCGACTCGATCCTTACATACCTCACTCGCTTCTTTCACATTCATTGCTCTTTTCATGCACGCTCGCCGGTTTCTATGGCTCCTGACATCACCTTCTGATAGAACACGACCAATCTGATCATGATAGGTAAGTCTTGGCCTTCCTCGGCTCCTACATCCTTCCACTTTTGCATTGTATATCTGCTTCGTCATTCTTTCATCCTGCATTCTTTCTACATGTCCGAACCAACGGAGCATGCCTCTTCTTATTTTATCACCGACGCTCTCTTTCAGACCAACTCTGCTTCTAACCTCATCATTGCGAATACGGTCTGCAAGCGTTACACCACAGATTATTATTTTTTGATATAATTAATATTATTAATTAAATTACATAATTCACATCCGGGGTAGTATACTATTCCGATTTGTTGGCAACAGGAAAGAATTATTAGGCGTTTAGGCGGTTCTGCAATCTATATTATTGGAATCGATGTGTTAGGTAACAACTCACAATTTAGGTCCCAATAGTGTTAGATATCTGATAATCCGTGGTGCACGGCAGTTTCGCTTCACTTGACTAGCCATCTCTTTGAGGTTTTTTAATGTCTTATTTGATATATTGCTGTCTCTCACTTTGCCAAGAGGGGAAGTCAATTGCAAAATTTCCTACTCCTACAAATTTCTTCTGATTAATTTCGTTGTGAGTTTCAAGGCAGCTGTTGTTTAACCCCCGGGACAGCAATGAATTTCAATGTTCATTGCCTTTTTCGTGGGGTCGCTGTTAATTCTGGCTACACAGGAGACACAGTGGTGGGAATAATGGTTGGCCTGTCCAAAAAATTGCCCTAAAAGTGAGCTAACTGTAGTGATATTTGGCCATATCTGCCCAATCAGTGATAACAGAGAGGGGAGGAAAGTTCACAAATGGAGAGCGCGTATAGGATGTTGGGTTTTTTGACATCATACCTATATATATATATATATATATATATATATATATATGTTACTACATTATACATGTAATGAAAAATTTTATGACCCATAACAATTACTGTAATGTAGTTTTGTTACCACAAAGACACATTTTGGATGAAAACCGAGTATGAGAAATTAAAATTTTACATGCGTTCACAAACTAAGATTTTTTTTACAACGTTGGGAGGCATACAAGCATACAGTCCACCTGCTGGTAATACAGCTACTTCTTAGGAGCTTACTGGCGGCCTCACTCACACACAGGAACGTAGAAACCCTACATGGAGTTATTTGGCTGCAGTTTTCTGTGAGGTACCTTCCCTGGCTCCAGGCTGCTTTGATGCGCCCTACCACTCTTAAAAATTCAATGGTAATTTTAGTATAGGATAGTACTTAGGAGTCTAGTCCTTATTGTAATGGAGTACTTCCAATGTCAATTAAATTTCTGTTCGGAGAAAAACCTATAGGCATCTCTTATAACGACGTTTCTGAGTTTCTGTTATCTCTTTCGATCTCACATAAGAAACCTTTTATGATTTTAAATAGACCTTCCATGAAAATTATGTTCATAAATATTTTATAACGCAAATATATTAAGCAGTAACTACATTAAAAGTAATTTTATGCGAATGGCAAATTTTATTTCGACTATAGTACACCTTAAGATAAAAGATTTAAATGAAAGATAGGTAGGCGGTTTATTAACGGAGATTAGAGTGAATTGGTATGATTTTTGTATCGCTTCTATTATCGTTAGATATATTAAATGAACAATAAGAGCAGTGGCAGCCCAGTGGATAAGGAACTGGGCTATTGGCCACCTTCGAACCGGCCACCGGTTCGAATCTTAGAAGGGGTATGCTCCACAAAATTGTTGTTTTCGGATTTATATATCTACATATTTATCACTTGCCTCTTGACTTGACTCAGCGGTGAAGGAAAACATCGTGAGGAAACCCACACGTCCAAGAAATTATATTTCGAAACATGTGTGACTTATCCTAAGAAAGATCTGGTTTTCCCTCTGGGTTGCGGAGTACCAACTAAAAATCTGTGTCTTCGCCAAATCCTTAGACTTAGGCTGCGGACCCTGCCAATTCTAATAGATTAGGATACAAAATAACACGAAAAAGAAAACGATAATAAAGAACATCGTAAATATTTTATGTGTTATTATTATATAAGATTTATACAATATGTCAATATACCCTGCCAATTCTAATGGATTAGGATACAAAATAATACGAAAAAGAAGACGATATTAAAGAACAACGTAAATATTTTATGTGTTATTATTATATAAGATTTATACAATATGTCAATATACCCTGCCAATTCTAATGGATTAGGATACAAAATAACACGAAAAAGAAGACGATATTAAAGAACAACGTAAATATTTTATGTGTTATTATTATATAAGATTTATACAATATGTCAATATAGTTGTCTATGGTCTTAGTTAGAGTCTAAGCGCTAGAACAAAAATGTCTATTATTAACTTATTTATTGTACTGTAGACATTAAGTAAGCTTGCGCCTTCATTTCAACTAGTATTTCAACCCTGTGGCCTTAGTAACTATGCCCTAATCGGCAACCTTAATTATTAACGATTTAGGTTAAAGCCAGTTTTCATATGTGTGAATGAGTTTTATTTACATGAATTATCATATACAAAATTGTGTCTATCTAATCTAATCTATAATCTAATTTGAATCTATTAGAAAAAAAAGATAATACTCATTTATTTGCCGTTAGGCCTTCAGGGGCATGTCTTACATTCTTTAAATCAAATCATATTATATTATATATTTCTTATTAATTTTTCATAGATTCAATCTCTCTTTTTATATTACAATAAATATATGTGAGTGTACCTATAGTGCTTTCAAGTGGTACAATTAAAGATATATTAATACATGTGCTAAATCATTTCCTAACATCTCTGTCAGTCAGATAGAGATATTCATCGATTCTGTAATAACCCTTCTTACATAGCGTTTTTTTGATGTGCCTTTTGAACATATTGTCAGGCAAGGACAGAACTGTTTCAGGTAATTTATTATAAAATCTAATAAAATATACAACAAAAGATCTATTAGTAAAGTATTAGTAGTATCTTTGCAAGCCGACGTACCGACATACGCAATCTATTCCCGCTTCTAAGATAGTCACTAAATTTTGAAAACTATTGTATATTTTTACGAGCATTCATTATGTTCTCATAAATATACTGACAGGTAATCGTGAGGATATTTATTTCTTTGAATAGTTCTCTGCGACTCCCTGGAGCCCATGTTATAAACAGAGCGGATGGTTCTCTTTCGTAATACATAAATAGTTTCAATATCAGCCGCTTTTCCCCACAAAGGTAGTTAATAATTCTCCGAATTGCATAAGCGGCGAAGCTGAGATTACTGTCCAGTTTATCTATAATTTGGAGTCTATTTCACTGTAATTCCAAGAATACAGTATCATTAATAAATTCTACGAAACAATTTTCAATCAGAACTACTGTATTGGCAGAAGCCACAATTGGTGGACTAAATTTTATACATTGTTTAGTTTGGTTAAGTTTAATCAAAGATGTGTGAACCAATTTAGAATAGCACATAGAACACTATTTACTTTGCCAATATTTTCGCACCGGCGAATAACATTAAGAATATCATCAGCAAACAGTAGTATATCCACCATTTTCTGCACCATATAGGGCAGATCATTCACATACTAAAAATAAAAAGGGGCCCAATGTAGAGCCCTGAGGCACCCCAATATTAACATAACTGCCTTTAGATTTGATCTTATTTATATCAACAGTCTGCATTCTGTTATTTAAGTAAGTTGCAATCAAATTATGGGCTATACTCCATAATGGCACAGCTTGAGCAATAATGCCCAATGGTTGACACGATCAAAAGCTTTGGAGAGATCACAGAAGACCCTAATAGCATCCTGGGATCTCTCCCATGGGCTAAGAACATGCTTGACTAATGCTGCTCCTGCATCTGTAGTGAATTTACCTGCTGTCGGATTTACAGATTTGTGAATTATGAAAAATTTTGCAAGTAAGCATTATTCTTTCAAATACTTTACTCAATACTGGAAAAATAGATATGGATCTGTAATTCCTCGTTTCACTTTTTTCACCGGACTTGAACAAATGAATTAATTTACTAAATTTCATCAAGTCTGGGAACACACCCATATCTATACATTGATTTAAAATAAGTGCCAAGTGTGGAACTAATGACTCAATAATAGAATAAAATACTTTTATGGACATATTTAGCACTATATGCTTCACCAGAAACTTATATGCAAAATAATGAATTATATAATGTAATTAATTTATATTATATAAAATTAATGTAATCCTTATTTCTAATGACGAGCTCGGTGGCGCAGTGGTGAAACGCGTTGTTACGCTGCTTTGACACCAATGCTCGTGGGTTCGATTCCCACACAGTACAAACATTTGTGTGCATGAACATGCCTGTTTGTCTTGGTCTGGGTATTTTGTATGTATAATAAGTATGTATTTACAAAAAAATAAAAAAAAAGTATTTACGTATGTATATCAGTTGTCTAGTACCCATAACACAAGCTTCACTTACTTTGGGGTTAGATGGCGCTGTGTAATTTGTCCGACAATATTTATTTATTTATTTAATGATACTAAATTAATATATCCAAATGTCATTTTGGTTTGATAACTCAACTCAATGTGTAGGTAATTAATAGGAATTTCATCACAATAAGAAAAACGAATAATATTTATTGCAATGCAAATAAGATATTTTTAATTAAAGATACACTGTAAATTAAATTCATAGGTTCATTTCATAAAAATAATAGTCAGAAGTTCTATTGAGGACGAAAATTCTACTCAATCAGATAGGTATCTTTGAAAGCACTTAATGTTTACGTGCAAGATATTAAACTAGTCAGTGACATTTTTTCCCCCCAATTAGCACTTTTATTTTATTTCTTAGAAACTAAAATGAACACGGTGTGCATTTTGTTTCCAATACTTATAAATATAAAGTACAGCATCAGAAAACATATCCACTTGCTTGCAATAAAAACGGTACTGAAGATTTCTTTTATACATCTTTGATACTAGTTTTGTATTATGAGAGTTTTATAAGAGTTGTAGACACTATCATCTTAAAATTCGATTGCTTAGATTTAGTAGCAAGAAAAGCCAAGCTTTTATATTTATTTACAAAATGAGAAATATTACGATAGATTGAATCTATCTTTTGAATCTAACTTTGAAAATTCGACGATGACAAGTAAAATGTAATGAAGTAATGATATATATAAATTAAAATAAGCAGTTAAATTAATAGAGGCTAGTAAGATATTCGCGTTTAAGCGAATGCTTGTAATTATGTCATTTTAGTGGTGCTTACTTGTTCTTTAATTTTTCAATGAAAATAACACATTAATTAATGAATTTTTTATCCATCGATCGCTCAATCAAGTGTAATTTTTCGTTTCATATAATCTTTATTAATTAATAAACCTTTAACAAATGAAGGTCTCTTGATAATCAATTGTTTAATCAAGTATAAACTTCAATTAATAATATTATGTATTTAATTTTAAAAATGAATGTAATTTTTCGCATTACTTAAACGGTATTACGTGTAGCATAGCATAACTCAATTCGCATGTAAATTAAGTAATTGTGTTTATATACAGTAATATTTTTTCTAGTAGGTTGAGGAGGAGGAATTATTTATTATAATTAATTCAGATAGCGTTCATCAAAGGAATCAATGTTTATTTTACTACCAGGGGGACCTGTTCAGTGGGCTCAACGACGGTCTACTCAGTCGGGCGGAGGCGCTCGCGGCAGTGGACATCAGCAAACACCAGTCAGGCCCCCAGCCTGGACCCCTTCCACAGCTCAAACACGACATGGTCTACCATCACGGTGTTGGGGGACCACCGCCACATAACGCCAGGCCGCATCAGGTACATTTGTGTCTGTTTGTCATAGGTTTAGAAATTACTTAAAAGGAAGTTCATGCAACAAGAATGTGAAGAAACCCATACGTCGGCAGATCGTTCTACAGTCACAGGAGAAAAAATTTAAATTATACGAGATTGGCTCAACCGTTGCGATATGATACGACATTTGCGTATGTACTCGTTTTTTTATATTATCGATGATTTTTTTAGATAAACATGACAAAGTTATTGAGAAAGATATTACTTTTAATGACATTATAAAAATACTAGCAAATGTAAGTAAACCTAATCAAAAAATAATGAATGACGAAACATATTCTATTAAGTTTTAATTTTGATATGAAAGTCTTTCTTTTCGGTCAGTAGGAAATCGCTTGCAAAAACAGAATAAGACAAGATCATTTACGAGTATAACTCTGGACTTACGTGCAACCTGCTTTATTTTATTACAATTTTTCAAGAAAAGAAGCAATTACTCGATTGTGCAAACGACGCTGGCATAAATAGCGCTGTATTTGATCGCAGAATGACGCGTTTAGGAAATCAATTTGGCATCGTGCGCTGTGTATATAGATTACACAGCACATTGATTCTAGCGGGAGTGGTTACGTGATAGGTAATATATGATATATATTATATACAACTTATAGTTCTGACATTAAAAAATTATAAAGTTAAATACCGTCAGGCTCCTCCTCTGTATGGCTCCATCGCGTGTGAGACCTAATATGCAAAAATACCGTTCAAGATCTCGGGCAGCAAGAGACATACGGACCAAGAACAAAATAATAACCAAGCTTTTGTTAGTATTATGCAACCAATTTAGGAACTAATTTTGATTGCTTTTAATACTACAATGCAAACGCTTACCTCGCCTCCTCAATTTCGAACAATATTGTTGTTACTTGAACTTTGCAGCTGCAAACATTTTCAGTGTTCAAAAAGCAATCAAAATCTATTCCAATTTCTAACAAGTTTGTCGAAAATCATAACTTTTCAGTACGGTTAAATCAAACGAAATCAGTACATAAACTTTTTGTTATGCGCAAATAAATAAAAAAAGCATACAACATGCGAGAGTTAGGTTCGCATCCTATTTGGAAGTTGAGTAAAAATAAAAAATGCAAAAACATTTCACGGGAGGCCTTTGAAATTGAACCCTTACATCGTTTTAAATCATCCAAACAGCATTTTAAAGCAATAAACATATGTACAACCCCAAAATCCATACCAATCATACGAATCGAATTCAAAGTCGATAAAACTAAAGTGTACTCGTAAAAATGTTGGCGAATTGGAGTATTCGACGCCTTTCTCGTGCAAATAATAATATCATAAACATAGTGTGTTCGAGATGGAAATCTTTAGCTTGCGACGGGAATTGAAGGGGCGACCCTCCGGTGGGAGTCCCAGATGAGGGGTTGGTTGATATGTGTATGTGCTCAATGAGGTAATTTTATGCACTATTCGATGTGATGCACTCGATTCTTGCCCTTCTGTAAAAATGAGATCGTATAATATACAAAGGCGTTAGGTACCTGTAGGTATTTCTGACGAATTCGATGGAGCAGTGACGAATAACGCGCCTTTGACACAACGCCAGTGGATTCGATTCCCACACAGGACAAACATTTGTGTGCATGACAATTCACAAAAGAAATCGCAGAAAATAACATCTCTCTAAAGGGCTGTTGTGGTCCTGCGTGTGAATGAGGACACCATTAAACTCCTAAGGAGTTGCTGTATTAGCAGCAGATATAGCATCGCGCGAGTGATACTTAGCGCTCGTAGGCTTCGGTAACCACTTTACATCAGGTGGGTTGTATGCTTGCTTGAATGCCTCCCAACGTTGACTAAAAAAAAAAAAATTAACCTATTGTAATGATGACGTAAGAAAGGCAGTTGGTCTGAAAGAGAGTGTCGATGTTAAGATAAGAGAAAGCATGATCTGTTGGTTTGGACATGTAGAAATAATGCAGGATGGAAGAATGACGAAACAGATATACAATGCGAAAGTGGAAGGACGTAGGAGCCGAGGAAGACCAAGACTAACCTACCGTGACCAAATTGATCGTGTTTTATCAGAAGGTGATGTCCGGAGCTCTAGAACCGGCGAGCGTGCATGAAAGAGGTATGAATGTAAAAGACACGAGTGAGGTGTGTAATGATCGAGTCACGTGGTGCTCGGTTCTCTCTGCTTACCTCGCAAGGGATTTGGCGTGAAGTTATAGATAGAATAATAAATTAGTTTAACCAACAATGAGTCATCGATTAATAATACAAATCAATCTAAATTTTGTTGTTAATAAGTACAGGGAATAACTTATAAATAACTATTTGTTTCTCAGAAGATCAATCAAAAGGATTCTAAACTTTTCGTTACGCTTGAGTCGTTTTTTAGGGTTCCGTACCCAAAGGGTAAAACGGAACCCTATTACTGAGGCTCCGCTGTCCGTCCGTCCGTCCGTCTGTCACCAGGCTGTATCTCATGAACGGTGATAGTTAGACAGTTGAAATTTTCACAGATGATGTATTTCTGTTGCCGCTATACCAACAAATACTAAAAAATAGAATAAAATAAATATTTAAGGGGGCTCCCATACAACAAACGTGATTTTTTTGCTCATTTTTGCTCGATATTGATAACGGCAACAGGTAGACGCTTGAAATATTCACAGAATATTTAATTATATATTCACTTTAAGAATAAATAATTAAATTAAAATAAAACAAATATTTAAGGGGGGCTCCCATACAACAAACGTGATTTTTTTGCCGTTTTTATAGATAATGGTACGGAACCCTTCGTGCGCGAGTCCGACTCGCACTTGGCCGATTTTTTTTTACTACTTTAGGACTTGCTTGTGATATTATATTAAATATCACTCCCGCGATGCCTCCTCTGCTGCTTACACAGCAATTTCTTGGGAGCTTACTGGTGACCTCACTCACATGTCGGAACACAACAATCCTCTAGGGAGTTGTTATTTAACTGCGGTTTTCTTTGAGGTGGAGGCACTTCCCCAGACGGGCTGATTTGGTGCGCCCTACCTCTCTTTAAAAATTGAAGTCTTTTAAAACGACAGTCTTAAGATTAACAGTCAAAAACTCTTAAAAGGATTAGGGTTTAGGGTCTAAAGATTCGATCGAGTTGCAAACCTTCAAAACCGAGTCATGTTTTTTTTAAAGACTTAAAAGTCTCGAGTCCTTTTATCACACTGAACGCGATATTGTACTGCACTCTCAGAGCGGTGAACTGACCCCGCATGTAACTAATCCATAGACTGCACACGTAAAAAGAGGTGCAACATGTTAATGTCTTATGCAGTGTAGGGTATTTATTCATTTTAGAAGAATTAATTACTTGGAAAGCCCTAATTTTTTGAATAGTGGTGTCATGGTTTTTAGGTCATATTACTATATTAACACATACGACAGCATCCCATGGAATTGTTATCTAGCTCGTGAAACGCGAAGGAAGTTGCTAGAACAAAGTAATTCGTTGTATAATTGGAACTTAATTTCTTGTAAGTACCCCAAGCATCGCTCTAAGGTTTTATTTGAAGTTACGAAAATAGACGAAGTAAGCTCATAAATTATTTATTCCTATGTACTTTCATAAGTGATAGATTGTTCAAATGTATTAAGGGGTTTATAAAGAAGTCGCGGTCCCTAAGCTAAGGAAGTGAGAGCTGGTTATGGTACTGTGAAAGTAGAATAATCGCGGTCGAAATGCGAGTGTCAGACATAAATTGTGGCGTAACTATTGTAAACCGCGTTCGTAATGATGACGTGAGAAATAAAGTTGCTTTAAAAGATAGTAATCAGTGTTATAATAGGCACGCTCCTATATGTAAAAATACTGCATGAAAACGGATCCCGAAATAGATATACAACGAGAAAGTGGAAGGATGTAGAAGCCGAGGAAGGCCAAGATGAATTTACCATGATTTTTTTTATACAAGTTCAGCATAGTGGCTACTCTTTGCCTGATAAATAAATAAATATTGCCGGACAAATTACACAGCGCCACCTAGCCCCAAAGTAAGCGAAGCTTGTGTTATGGGTACTAGACTACTGATAAACATACATAATACACTTTTTTTTGTAAATATATACATAGAAAATACCCAGACCAATACAAACAGACATGTTCATGCACACAAATGTTTTTACTGTGTGGGAATCGAACCCACGAGCGTTGGTGTCAAAGTAGCGTAACAGCGCGTTTCACCACTGCGCCACAGAGCTCGTCCTGCATGATGGTAAGCGAAAGAGCAACCCTAATCGCAACTGCAACTGACAAAAGACTACACAGTGTCCTGTCAGTTGACGCTGCCATGCTGACCCGCAAGATGCTTCTCCGCGCTTCGTTTGAAGGATCCCATATTGTAGGAAGGAGAGAACACATCTGCAGACAATGCGTTCCACTTTATAATTGTACGACAAAGATAGGAGTTGCCCAATATTTTGGTACGGAAAGAAATATTCTCAATAGTGATACATGGCAAACCTGCACGTGTGGTTCTATGATGGAAGGGAGATGGTGGGATAAGGGAAAACATTTCTTCAGAGCACTCGCGTAAAGGCGGTAAAATACGCTTAGCGAGCCAATGTCTCTACGGAGTTGAAGAGGTTCTAGATTTTTGGTGAACTCTTCATCGTCGATTATGCGGATAGCCCGGCGCTGCAACCTATTGAGAGCCTCGAGAAGATATTGTGTAGAACCGTCCCAGAGATGAGTTCCTGCAAATGAGTCAGGTTACCAGTTAGATTCTAATAAATAGCTGAGAAGACATGCTCCGCGGTAGTGATACTTACTATGTTGCAAATGTTCACAGATTACGGTAACCACTTTATGTTACGGTTTTAAACACGGTATCGGTTAAATAAGACTTACTTACTTTGAACGGAATAACGATCTATCAATCTATTTATATATTCACGCCAAATCCTTTGCGAGGTAGGCAGGGAGAGCCGACCGCAGCATGACTCGGTCCATACACAACTGACTCGCTTCTTTAACATTTATAGCTCTTCTTATGCAACCTCGTCGGTTTCCGTCGCACCTGACGTCACTTTCTGATAGAACACGCCCAATTAGGTTGTGGTAGGTAAGTCTTGGCCTTCCTCGGCTCCTGCATTCTTCTCCTTTTTTTATACAACGTCGAGAGGCTTACAAGCATACGGCCCACCTGATGTAAAGCGGCTACTGTAGCCTATGAACTCTAGTAATACATTGAGTATCACACGCGCGATGCCACCGCTGCTGCTAACACAGCAACTTAGGAGCTTATTGGTGACCTCACTCACACGTAACAACATGTCTGTTTGTCTTGGTCTGTATGTTTAAGAGAGGTAGGGCGCATCAAAGCAGCCCGTCAGGGGACTCCACCTCACAGAAAATCGCAGCCAAATAACAACTCCCTGGAGGGTTGTTGCGTGTGAGTGAACCAGTAAGCTCCTAAGTTGCTGTGTTAGCAGCAGAGGAGGCATCGCGCGAGTGATACTTAATATATCGCTGGCGTCAATAGGCTACGGTACTTTACATCAGGTGGGCCGTATGCTTATATGCCTCTCGATGTAGTATAAAAAAATCGGTCAAGTGCGAGTCGGACTCGCGAACGAAGGGTTCCGTACCATTATCTATAAAAACGGCAAAAAAAAAAAATACGTTTGTTGTATGGGAGCCCCCCTTAAATATTTGTTTTATTTTAATTTAATTATTTATTCTTAAAGTGAATATATAACTAAATATTTTGTGAATATTTCAAGCGTCTACCTGTTGCCATTATCAATATCGAGCAAAAACGAGCAAAAAAATTACGTTTGTTGTATGGGAGCCCCCTTTAATATTTATTTTATTCTATTTTTTAGTATTTTTTGTTATAGCAGCAACAGAAATACATCATCTGTGAAAATTTCAACTGTCTAACTATCACGGTTCATGAGATACAGCCTGGTGACAGACGGACGGACGGACAGCGGAACCTCAGTAATAGGGTTCCGTTTACCCTTTGGGCACGGAACCCTAAAAAGCTACTGCCCCAAACGGGCTGCCTTGATGCATCCTACCTCTCTTACTTCGAGTGTATCTGTTTAGTGATTCTTTCTAATTCTTCGAATAATAACGCAATGAAGCATAATAATTATTAACTAAAAGTCCTTCTATGCAATAAAAACTATATGTACTAGTATAATATCGGGAAACGACTTAAAATTTTCTATTTCCCCTTCAACTCCCCTGCAAAGAACATCGCATCGAAGCCGCGTAATGTGTTTTTTATTGCCCACGGAGCCCAAATGCGAGCAGTTTGGGGCGCCGTACATGTCTGTAATCTGTAAATACAGTTAGAGATCCGTGCCGCCGACCTAGGGATCCGTTTGATTTGATTATATTTTTATATGTTTGTGTAGACAAAACTCTTTCATTTTACTACAAAATAATAAATTATGTACGGGGCCATGTTGTTTATTTGCAATATTATTTATAAATTATGGTACATGATGTATTTACCTATAAGTATTTGTTACATTTGGATTTTAGTAATACACTCAATTGTTAATGAAAGGAACAATGTAAGTATACAAACGTTGATAAATCAATAAATAAATAAAATAAAAATAAAAAATATCATGAACGTATTGTTTTATATAAAGTTGTGTGTATATATATATTTGAAGAGCTCGGTGGCTCAGTCGTAAAAGTCGCGACTTTGACACCAACGCTCGTGGGTTCGATTCCCACACAAGACAAACATTTGTGTGCATGAACATGTCTGTTTGTCTTGGTCTGGGTATTTTCTATGTATAATAAGTATGTATTTACAATAAAAAAATGTATTTACGTATGTTTATCAGTTGTCTAGTACCCATAACACAAGCTTCGCTTACATTGGGGCTAGGTGGCGCTGTGTAATTTGTCCGACAATATTTAATATTTATTTTATTTATTTATTTATTTTTATATATATACTAATATGACTGTTTATATATTACCATCGTCAAGGAAATAACCAGAGTAGTGACAGCCCAGTGGATAAGGAGCCGGTTTATTGACCAACTGGTCACCGGTTCGAATTCAGGCGTAGGCATGTACCACTAAATTCATGTTTTCAGACATACATATTTATCACATGCTCGGCGGTGAAGGAAAACATTGTGAGGAAACTCATCGCTCCATCTAAAAATCAGTCTTCTGCTACCTAGCTTTATCCCGTTTCCTAACCCATTAGGACTGCTGGGGTCCGCTACCTAAGCCTAAGGATTTGGCGAAGATACTGATATTTACATGGAAACCTCCACAATCCAGAGGGTAAACCACATCATTCTTGGGTAACGTAATTCGAAATATAATATCTTGGACGTGCGGATTACCTCACGATATTTATCTTCACCGTCAAGCAAGTGATACTTACAAATATGCATCTACATAAATTCAAAGACATTTTTAATGGACATGCCAGGATTCGAACCTACAACAACGAACAATAAACCGGTTCTTTATACACTAGGTTATCAGTGCTCATATACTTCGCAAGACGTGTGACCTAACCTAAGAGAGATCTGGTTTTCCCTCAGGGTTGTGGAGGTCTGACGGCGGTCGGTCTATGTAAAAATCAGTGTCTTCACCAAATCATTAAGCTTAAGTAACGGAACCCACCAATCCTAATGGATTAGTAAACGGATAACACAAAGAACAAGGGGTATTATAACATATGGAGAAACGAAGAGACTAATTTTACTCACCAATTTTAGTAACTCAATTCACTGCTGCGGGTAGAACACGTAACTATTATTGTCTAATTCACAAATCATGCGGGTAGTACACGTAACTATTATTGTCTAGTTCACAAATCAGGCGAGTAGAACACGTAACTATTATTGTCTAATTCACAAATCATGCGGGTAGAACACGTAACTATTATTGTCTAATTCACAAATCATGCGGGTAGAACACATAACTATTATTGTCTAGTTCACAGATCATGCGAGTAGAACACGTAACTATTATTGTCTAATTCACAAATCATGCGGGTAGAACGCGTAACTATTATTGTCTAGTTAACAGATCATGCGGGTAGAACGCGTAACTATTATTGTCTAATTCATAAATCATGCGGGTAGAACGCGTAACTATTATTGTCTAGTTCACAAATCATGCGGGTAGAACACGTAACTATTATTGTCTAATTCACAAATCATGCGGGTAGACCGCGTAACTAATATTGTCTAGTTCATAGATCATGCGGGTAGAATACGTAACTATTATTGTCTAGTTCACAGATCATGCGGGTAGAATACGTAACTATTATTGTCTAATTCACAAATCATGCGGGTAGAACGCGTAACTATTATTGTCTAATTCACAAATCATGCGGGTAGAACACGTAACTATTATTGTCTAATTCACAAATCATGCGGGTAGAACACGTAACTATTAATGTCTAATTCACAAATCATGCGGGTAGACCGCGTAACTAATATTGTCTAGTTCATAGATCATGCGGGTAGAATACGTAACTATTATTGTCTAGTTCACAGATCATGCGGGTAGAATACGTAACTATTATTGTCTAATTCACAAATCTTGCGGGTAGAACGCGTAACTATTATTGTCTAGTTCACAGATCATGCGGGTAGAATACGTAACTATTATTGTCTAGTTCACAGATCATGCGGGTAGAATACGTAACTATTATTGTCTAGTTCACAGATCATGCGGGTAGAACGCGTAACTATTATTGTCTAGTTCACAGATCAACATCGCGGCACTTATCAGCTCATTAGTTAAAATCTTCCCCCACTCGAACCGCTGAGATATTTAGGTGCTAAAACGCAACGTTTTATGAACGCGTCATGCGCCTTCATGCGCCGTCAAGTGATTTAATGGTTTGTGATCTCCACGCATGTTGAGAAAGCCCTGTCTACTAAATACAATTCGTTATCTTTAAATGGGTCGTATCGTGACGTTATTTTATTTTAATTTTTTATAATCCGTCTAGCTGTATCAGAGATTAGCGCGTTCAAACAAACATACATACTCTTTCGCTTTATATATTAGTATAGATATGAATGTTTATATATATATATATATATGTATATTATCAGGGAGCCCACTCTAAATACATATTATTAGATAACGGCCTTGATTGCCTTGAAAAGATTGGTTTTAGTAATCATAAGCAATAATAAATTTGTTGCATTATAATTTTTATGGGCAGAAACTAAAGATACTAACTATCTATCCCTCTATATAATAAATGATTATATAGTAGAGGGGCTTTGACTTAAATTATGAAACTAAAGGAAGCGGTCAACGTTGCTTAACTTGCGTTTTCGGTTAGAATGAAACGCGCAACGAACACCCATCGCGCTCTCACGCCTCGCCTTGTGCTCCGATAGCCGTTTTACATCGGGCGGCTTTATTCACTCGACGTAGTATAAAAGATCACAGACGAACGAAACCAGGCTTAACAATAGCATATAATTTAACAAATATCTAAATAAATAAATTATTTGTTATATTACATTAATTATTATAGACGGTAACGTAATAATTCCTGCACCATCCGTATTACACGCAATACTTTTGACACTTTAGCGAAAAAAAAGCTATTAAATTTTAAATAAATAAATTTCATATAATTTTGAAGTAATAATATGTAGATAAAATGGTAATTCTTTCAACTTCCGACTTACAAGCAAGACATTTTAACAAAAAAAACTGTAAAATTTAAGTCGAATCAATTTCAGATTGTTTAAAGTAATGTAATGTAGATGTCGGTATTCAAGTAACAAGAGGCATGCTCCATTGGTTCGAACATGTAGAAAGAATGCAGGATGAAAAAAATACGAAGCAGATATACAACGCAAAAGTAGAGGGATATAGGAGCCGAGGAAGGCCAAGACTTACCTACCATGACCAAATAGATCATGTTCTAACAGTAGCCTTAGAAACCAGCGAGCGTGCATGAGAAGAGCAATGAATATTAAAGAAGCGAGTGAGGAGGGTAAGGGTAGAGTCACATGGCGCTCGGTTCTCTCTGCCTACTCCGCAAGGGATTTGGCGTTAAGTTATAGATATAATAAAATGTACCCCTTAGACTTCACATATAATAAGTTTAAATTTATTACTAGAACTTATATATAGGTACATATCATCACCTATGTATAAGTTCTCGGAGATGTGGAAAGGCGAGTGAGTGCTGGGAATAGTGTGAATGGAGCGTTGGGAAAACTTCTTGGCAGTAAAAACCTGAGCCAGAAGGCGCAGCTGGCTATACACAATGCAGTGCTGGTCCCAACGCTTACTTATGGAAGCGAGAGCTGGGTATGGCAGAGAGAGCATGAAAGTAGGATAAACGCGGTTGAAATACGAGCGTTGCGCAAAATCTGTGGTATAACGCTTGCAGACCGTATCCGCAGTGATGAGGTTAGAAGCAGAGTTGGTCTGAAAGAGAGCGTCGGTGTTAAAATAAGAAGAGGCATGCTCCGTTGGTTCGGACATGTGGAAAGAATGCAGGATGAAAGAATGACGAAGCAGATATACAATGCAAAACTGGAAGGAGCCGAGAAAGGCCAAGACTTACCTATCATGATCAAATTGGTCGTGTTCTATCAGAAGGTGATGTCAGGAGCCCTAGAAACCGGCGAGCGTGCATGAAAAGAGCAATGAATGTGAAAGAAGCGAGTGAGGTATGTAAGGATCGAGTCACGTGGCGCTCGGTTCTCTCTGCCTACCCCGTAAGGGATTTGGCGTGAAGTTATAGATAGACATATCATCACGTCTGTCCCACATTGGGGCACATTGTGCACCGATTCAAGCATACCTCTCTCGCTTCTTCCACACTTATCAACCTCTTCATGCATGCTCTTCTTATTTGGTTGCTTGTGGTTTGGCCCTTTTTCAACACATCGCCAATTTGATTGAACCCATTTACAAGTAAAACAGTGTATATTTTATATGCCTTTATAAAAGATGCGAATATTAGATGATATGCAAGGAAGCCCTAAAAACTATTGCCTTGTGCCTTTTATTTTCTGTCCAACAGGCTGTACATAGAACATAATGGCACAGAATAAATAATGTTTACTAATGGCCGCAACTATAGAAATTGCACTCCTTTGATGTTGAAGACACCTCTAACAGACTACAATATTATTATGTTACGTGGACATATAATTTTTATATTGTTCATACTTTTCTTCTTTTTAGCGTTGTTCCGTTTTCCAATTCATTAGAATTAGCAAATTCATGAAGGAAAATACCCAGACTACGAGAAACTGACACTTTCATTCACATAAACGTTTAACCAGTGTGGTGATCGAACCTACGAGCGTTGTTGTGAAAGTAGCGCTACGCCACTGCGCCACCGAGCATGTCAAAATTTATTACAAAGTTATGAATAATGATAATAATGAACTCTATAACTATATAGTTATTATATAGTTAGTTAATTATTAATTAATGCGATCGAGATGCGAGAATTGCACAAAATTTGTGGCGTGTGGCAATACTATTCATCATTTTAATACGCTAAGATATAATTTTAAAAAAATTGATATAAAAATGTATTATTACGTAAACTTACCTAACGTTTTATTACGTTTCTTTGTGTAATAAATTTAATATTTACAAATTTTTAGTCGAACCCTCTATATCACTAAAATACTGATATATTTTAAATCTGTAACTTCAGTAGGCTGATAGAACCGAGCGCCATAAGTCGCGGTCCATACACACTTCAATTGCTTCTCTAACATTCATAGCTCTTTTCATGCACGCTCGCCGTTTCCTGGGTCTCTTGACATGACATTCTGGTCATGGTAGGTTAGTCTTGGTCTTCCTCCTATCTGTTCCTATATATCTGTTTCGACATTCTTTCATCCTGCATTCTTTCTACATGTCCGAACCAACGGGGCATGCCTTTTCTTATCTTAACACCTCTTTCAGACCAACTCTCTTTCTTACGTCATCATTACGACCACGGTCAGCAAGCGTTATGCTATAATTTTGCGCAGAGCTCGCACCTCGACTGCATTTATTCTACTTTCATGCTCTCTCTGCTATACCCAGCTTTCACTACCATAAGTTAGCGTTGGGATTAGCACCGCGTTGTGTACAGCGAGCTGTGTCTTCTGGCTTAGATTTCGGCTGCCTAGAAGTTTACGAAATGACGACGAACCATCGCGAGAATTCTTTTCCTCCCTTCAGAAGAGTTTGGTATTAGTCTTGAAGTTCTTCGTCAGCCTCTCTTCCTCATTCATAAGCAGCCTTATGAAACCAAAACTTTAGTGAAAGAGAAGCGTGTAGCTTCTCTTTCACTAAAGTTTTGGTTTCATTCTGCGGTATCGACTGTATATTTTTCTCTTTCGTACTATCACTCTGGTGCAAAGATCACTCTCACTTATCCCCATACACTCACTAATACTGACAATATGACTGTGCACTTGTGTGTATATTAGAATTTTGTGAAAGTTTACTTAAATATAACTAGTAAATAACAGCAAGCTGCGTAAGCAGAGCTGCTAACCCTAACCCTAAGCCTTGTGTCAATAAATATTTTGACAATTAATTTGACCCGGAATATAAATTTGCAGAACTTGAAATGAGCTCGCCATACGCGCTCCAATTGACTTTGTATTGGAACGGTTTTGCGGGCGATAACATCACTTATCGATATCCTTTATTGAGCTAATCGAAATTTAATCTATTTTAGGGGAATCTACAATACTTAAGGTACATTCACGTCGAACAATCAGCTCTCTAGCTTCTACTCGTAAACTGAAGGAGTACTACGTGTAATAGTCGAAACCCGCAAAGCTGCAAAAAAGACAATTTTCACGGTTATAAAGCTTCGCTGGCTAACGCAGCTCTGCAATTAGGAACAGGAGACCATCGGAACTTGGTATTATGAGATAGTAGCTGTGCTCCTCATCCGACCGCCACATGACTCAATGTTTACATATCTCACTCGCTTCTATGAAACAAAGTGAGAAAGAATAAAAGTAGGATAAACGCGGTCGAAATGCAAGCGTTGCGCAAAATTTGTGGCGTAACGCTTGTAGACCATGTTCGCAATGATGATGTTCGAAACAGAGTTGAACTGAAAGAGAGCGTCGGTGTTAAAATAAGACGACGCATGCTCCGTTGGTTCGGACATGTGGAAGTATGTAGGAAGAGAGAATTACGAAACGGATATACGTAGGTCACACTATAAGTTTTGCATAACTTAAAAAAACAACATGTTATAACCGAAATATTATGTTTATTGCTTTTCAAAATACTCTCCTTTACATTTTAAATATTTTTTCTTGCGATCGAACCATTTTTTAAAACAGGAGGACCACAGATCTGAAGGCATGTTTTCTACGTGCTGATTGATCGCTATCACTGCCTCTTCGGAGTTGGTAAAAGTGAAACCTCTCATCAAATCTTTGATTTTGGGGAAAATACTGAAATCACAGGGTGCTAGGTCGGGGCTATGTGCAGGATGGGTAACGAGTTGTACTTTTTCGCAAGTTAAAAATGACTTTGTTTTGTTGGCCGTGTGTGAAGAAGCGTTGTCATGATGTAGGAGAACGTGGCTTTTTGGTCGTCTTTCGCGAACTTTTTCTGACACCCTGGGTAAACAAATGGTAGAATACCACTCGGCATTAACACTCTTTTGATCTTCAAGTGGAATTGTGCAGATGGGACCCGTAGCTGAGAAAAAAAACGCGATCATTTTTTTACCAACGTTTCTCGCCTGCCTCACTTTTGTTGGCCTGTTCTCATTTTCAAATACCCATTCACAAGATTGCTGTTTTTTTTAGGGTTCGAAACAATAAATCCACGTTTCGTCTCCTGTGACAATGTCATAAACAGCATTAGAATGTCCGTGGTCGTAGTTCAGTAGCATCTGTGAGCACCATTCCACGCGAGCCCGCTTCTGCTCCGCTGTCAGTTCATGAGGGATCCAACGACAACAAAGTTTCCGAACTTTCAATTCTTCGTGTAAAATTTTCTGAATTTGGCTCATACCAATCCTCAATAGTTCTCGAATTGTCTCATAGGTAATCCGCGGGTTTTCTTCAATTAGCCGCTTAACAGTAGCCACATTATTTACGTTGACGGCAGTTGAAGGCCGCCCTTCACGAAATTCGTCATGTAAAGAAACTCGACCACTCTCAAATTCAGTAAACCATCGCCTCACGGTGCTCAAAGAAGGTGCTTCTCTCCCAAAAGCATTTTGAAGACGAGCAGTAGTCTTGCGGAGAGAGAGAACTTTTAAAATCATAAAAAATCATCGCTCTAAAATCTTTTCGACTCAATTCCATTTTCGTTGCGTACGTAGAACTTTGATGTGTGATAAAAAACAATTGACAAATGATTTCCCGCCAATTGTTTTTTTTTATTACTAAGTAGATTGCAATGTTTCAAGAAAGGCCAAAACTCACCTACCATAATCAAATTGGTCGTGTTCTATCAGAAGGTGATATCAGGAGCCCTAGAAATTGGCGAGCGTGCATGAAAAGAGCAATAAATGTTAAAGAAGCGAGTGAGGTATGCAAGGATCGAGTCACGTGGCGCTCGGTTCTCCCTGCCTACCCCGTAAGGGCTTTGGCGTGAAGTTATAGATAGATAGACATCATAATATGCATTCGAAGATGTACTGAAATGTAAATACTGAAATATGTCGAGATTAAATTTTAAATTGTTTACGTCAAGCCAAGTTATATCTTGTCATTTCTTAATCACATTCATATACGTACATACTTCAACACCTACTTACTATGTTCTCGAATATGAAGTAACAAAAGTTTTCAACTGGCTACGGTCCCCAACTACGTTCCAGTTGTGAAGGAGACGACTGTAACTTCGTCAAGTTACATTTCATTTTGTGCAGAAGTGTGAATACTAACTTCAGGAGTGCAACTTTTGAATCTAATGTCAATTCATTAAAGTTCAATGTTACTTGTGTAACACCAGTCAGAAACGTTAAAAGATAAAGTAGGGAGTTATATTCGTCTCGTTTATACCATTTTATTTGAATGTGACAAGGGCCAGGCTAATTTGTGTTGCATTTTGCATTGGATTAATGTTACTTTATAATTCCGTTACGCTGATGAAAGCTTTTGCACGGATTTTAGACTTACATACATACATATAATCACGCCTCTATCCCGTAGGGGTAGGCAGAGACCACTTCTTTCCACTTGCTACGATCCTTACATACTTGTTTCGCTTCGTCCACTTTCATTATTCCCTTCATACATGTTCTTCGGTTTAGGGTAGTTTTGACCTGGCCTTTTTTCAAGACGTCCCTGATCTGGTCTCGAAACGTCCGCCTAGGTCTACCCCTTCCAACACTTTCATTCACACTCGCCTTATAAACTTTTTTCGTCAATCGTTCTTCGTTCATTCTCTCGACATGGCCAAACCATCTCAGCATACCTTTCTCAATTTTTGTCACTACATCTTTTTTCAGACCACAACGTTTCCTTTGAACGTTTAGACTTACACACTGAATTTAGTTTTTTAGGGTTCCGTACCCAAAGGGTAAAACGGAACCCTATTACTGAGGCTCCGCTGTCCGTCCGTCCGTCCGTCCGTCCGTCTGTCACCAGGCTGTATCTCATGAACGGTGATAGTTAGACAGTTGAAATTTTCACAGATGATGTATTTCTGTTGCCGCTATAACAACAAATACTAAAAAATAGAATAAAATAAATATTTAAGGGGGCTCCCATACAACAAACGTGATTTTTTTTGCCGTTTTTATAGATAATGGTACGGAACCCTTCGTGCGCGAGTCCGACTCGCACTTGGCCGATTTTTATTTACTATTTTTTGAAACAAGTGTTTTATTGGACATTAAGCCTTTAGAGACGTTAATTTTTCATAGACATATTTTTTTTAAACTTGCGAACACTGCTAAAATGACGTTTGGCTAAGAAAAAAAATCTGAAAGAAACTTGCCGTATAAGTGTCCATTTATATCGTCAATTAGATATTGTGATTAACTTATATTAGCATGTTGGTACAATAATAATGATGCCATGTGGTTGCCTGTGCTGAATTATTTCCAAAAATCTTTTCCAGTTACATATTCAATATTTCAATAATAAGTCTTTTTCTTTTTACTAAGAATATATATATTTTACATTTTAAATTCTATATTTTACAAAGAATATATTAATATATCTCGGCATGCCTTTCGAAGATGTTGGCAAGTATTAAACAACAGAGTTAGGGCGCATCAAAGCAGTCCGTCTGGGGAAGCACCTCCACCTCACAAAAAACCGCAGTCAAATAACAACTCCCTAGAGGGTTGTTGTGTTCCTGCATGTGAGTGAGGTCACCAGTAAGCTCCCAAGGAGTCGCTGTGTAAGCAGCAGAGGAGACATCGCGCGAGTGATAATTAATATATCGCAAGCGTTAATAGGCAAAATGAACAAGTGGATTAACATGCCCCTTGTCTTGGTGTTATTTTCAAGAGAGAGAGAGGGACGTCAAATCAGCTCGACTTGGTAAATATTTCCACGTTACTAAAAACCGCAGCCAAATAACAACTCTCTGGAAGGTTGTTATGTTCCTGCGAGTGCGTAATGTTACCAGTAAGGGCCTAAGCAGTTGCTATGTTATCAGCAGGGTTAGCTACGCGTGAGTGCAAGCGGTCATAGGCGACGGTAACCACATCACATCAGGTGGACTGTATGCTCCTGAAGCTGTAATAAAGTAAGAAAACCTTACCTACCTAAACCTTAACTTCTTTTGACAAATATACAATGCATAAATGGAAGGATGTAAAATCGGTGAGCGTGTATGAAAATGTGTATGAATGTTAAATCCATAATTTATAATTATTAATTTTCTATAATAAAATACCAAATAAGTTTAAATTTCTATTTAAATTTAAATTTCACATTTAAAAAGAATTCAAGTGATTGGCTAATGAGCAACTGTTTTTATGGAGTTCACGAATTTATAAATGATTGTGATAAAAATATTGTTTGATCTCGTTAATGTTAATACTTGCACTTGTACAGATTCCACTTCACAATTTTATTTAATAATTATTTTTACCGACCGGTTTCGCCGGCACGGTACCGCCGTGTAATATAAAATACCTTGATAATACCGTAATGGCGAAACCGGTCGGTAAAAATAATTATTAAATAAAATTGTGAAGTGGAATCTGTACAAGTACAAGAATTAACATTAACGAGATGTCTTCAAAATTCCACCAAAGCACCTACAATCAACAGTATCAACATAATATTGTTTGATATTGGGTCATTCAGGCTGAATTCATGTATCATTGTGCCTCAATAAGATCTTATATAATACTAGCTGACCCGGCAAACGTTGTTTTGCCATATAAATTATTCCTAGGATAATTTAGTATTATAAAAATAGGGGTTAATGGTAGAAGAGTGAAAATTTATGGTTGTATGTATTTTTTAATGCAACATCATAAAAAAAATATAAAAAAAAATTGTGCGGTGGACCACTCTTAACACTTAGGGGTATGAAAAATAGATAATGATAAAAGAAGTCAGCGAGGTTTTAAGGACTGAGTATTCAGGCTTTACTCTGTTTACTACTGGCGTACTTGTTTGACACTAAAATGCCCCTGCTAAAAATTAAAAAAAAAACTTTAGCGTATTTTTTTAGTTAACTAAACAAAACCTCCGAGGGGCTGCCGTGGACACTTTAGGAAACGGAGGACATGGAGTGGTAATTGTTGTTGCGGTCACTAGGGACCACGTACCTTGACTATGTTTTCGTTTTATCGCTTAGAATATCGTTTAAAATAATTCATTACTTATTTCAAACTACGAATTATATATCAAGTATAAAAGATACAGATGGTAGTCTGTACAGATACGTACATTTGCATACGTACAAAAAGTATCTGTCTAGCTTCTTAACTATCTTCTTCTTTGTTTTTTTTTATACTGCGTCGGTATGTACACAGCATACGGCCCACCTGATGTAAAGCGGGTACCGTAGCCTATTAACGCTTGCGATGATATATTAAGTATGAACAACTCCTTGGAAGCTTCCACTATTTGTAAAGCGGGTACCGTAGCCTTTTAACGCTTGCGATGATATATTAAGTATCACTCGCGCGATGCCTCCTCTGCTGCTTACACAGCAACTCCTTGGGCTTACTGGTGACCTCACTCACGCGCAGGAACACAACAACTCTTTACGGAATTGTTATTTGGCTGCGGTTTTCTGCGAGGTAGAGGTACTTCCCCAGACGGGCTGCTTTAATGCACTCAACCTCTCTTAAATACTAAAGAGCCACTTGACCGCGCATGAGAGCCTCCTTCACTCACCGCAAACGCAGTGTTTTGGCGCATAAACATCGTAGCGATTCGAGCCTACTGATCGATGGGAAGATATAAATAAATAAATATTGTCGGACAAATTACACAAATTATGGGTACTAGATGACTGATAAACATACTTAATACATTTTTTTTTTGTAGATACCTACCTACTTACTCGTATTATACATAGAAAATACCCAGACCAAGACAAACAGACATGTTCAAGCAAACAAATGTTTGTACTGTGTGGGAATCGAACCCACAAGCTTTGGTGTCAAAGTAGCGTAACATTGCGTTTCACCACTGCGCCACCGAGCTCGTCAGATATCTACACTAACAAGCGGATTGAGTGACGTGATTTTGATCCATGAACCAATAAGAGCGCGCTTTCCCCCCGTCCTGTAGTAGTGAATTTATCTGCTGCGTAAAATAGGGCCATTGTGTCTCCACAGGTTATTTCTTTCATGGTCCTTATATACCTCACTCTCTTCTTTATTACACATTATTTTAACTGGTTTTGAATGCTACTATCGATTGAACTCTATTCTCTAATCGAATCATATCTCAAATACATCATCATTTTAACTAAAGGACATTTACTATGGATGTAGGCCTCCCCATTAGGCTTCCACAGCGATCGGTCCTGCGCCGCTAGTATCCATCGGCTTTCTGCTATCTTGTAGATCAAAAAACTGCTACAGTTTCCGGTTAGTGGTCGCCATTCGAGAATCTTTCTACCAAGCCTAGTTTAATCGATGCAAATCTCAACTAAATCACAAATTTACAACGCAGTTTTAGTACAATAACCGCTTGTCTCTCTGCCATGCCATCGCGATGCCATCTCTGCTCCTAACACAGCAACTTCTTAGGAGCTCACTGGTGACCTCGCTCACACGTACAAACACAACAACCCTCTAGGAAGGTATTTTTTGGCTGTGGTTTTCTGTGAGGTGAAGGTACTTCCCTAGGTGCTTTGATGCGCCCTACCTATCTTAGATAGCGGACCCCGCCAATCCTAATGGATTAACAAGCGCGATAATACTTAAAAGAAGAATTTCGTTCAGGAATCATAAATTCTTTTTTTTGAATACTGGCCATGTTTGTTGTTTAAGTCACCCTGGAAAATTAGGCATGCGTTCGCTACACTCTTGATTCAAATACAAAATACTTTACACAACTTGAAATTCATTATATTTCTTTGGTTAGGCTAATATTTTGTCAATTTTCTTAAAAGCATGTACTACAGTAATATCTTTGACATGGTAATCATCCAAAATGCAAAAGGTAGGTAGTCCAAACACTTCAATGCCACATCATAGATATAATGCGTTCATATTCAACCCATCAAATTGCACGCTTAGTAATACAACCCTATGTTCACGTGTATGAACTTGAGGGGTGGTACGGCCTCAAAAACAGCGAGGCGAATTGCGAGCTGAGCGAAGCGATTAGCGATTTCGAAATATGTTTCACATCACTATAATAACAGTACTGTAGGAGTTTTTTTTTATACAACATCGGGAGACATTCAAGCATACGGCCCACCGGATGTAAAGCAGTTACCGTTGCCTATTAACACCTGTAATATATTAAGTATCACTCGCGCGATGCCTCCTCTGCTGTTTACACAGCAACTCCTTAGGAGCTTACTGATAACCTCACTCACACACAGGAACACAACAACCCTGGGAGTTGTGTGGGAGAGAGTTGTTATTTGGCTGCGGTTTTCTGTGAAGTGGAGGTACTTCCCCAGACGGGCTGTTTTTGATGCGTCCTACCTCTCTTTAAACATCCAGACCAAGATAAACAGACATGTTCATGCACACAAATGTTTGTGTTGTGTGAGAATTGAACACACGAGCGTTGGTGTCAAAGTCGCGTCATTCACGACTGAGCCACCGAGCAAGTCAAAGTAGGCGTATTTGCAATGCCTCGAAACACTGTATACGAATCGAAATTCAAACATTTTCTCTTAAAATGTATGGAATTTGAGTGAAAACTTTACTAATTCGTTTCGCATATGACTTTCCGACTCATTGCAAATAAGGGGCATGATCCTGG
The DNA here is from genome assembly GCA_947507595.1 of Pyralis farinalis. NCBI lineage: Eukaryota > Metazoa > Arthropoda > Insecta > Lepidoptera > Pyralidae > Pyralis > Pyralis farinalis. The sequence goes on along the minus strand of OX382265.1, from coordinate 6,105,092 downwards.
TGTAATCCTACGTGGTGAAGAATGACATCGCCAAGAAATCCGCCCTTACAAAAAATTACATTTCAAAAGACGTCTGTCCTTGTCTAAAAATCTGCGATACTTATTTAACCGTGGGGTGTGAATAGCTGACGACAGTCGCTTCATGTCATATCGGTTATCTTTGTCAAAGCTTTAGGCTTCTTTCCATCAATTCTAATGGATTATTCAACGCGGTAAATCTAGTAGGTACCAAAAAACGCTAAAATGAATCATACAAATAAAGAATAGAGTTCTACAGAGAAAGATATAAATTGGATTTAAAAAGAATAATAAAAAATGGTTACATAAGGATTGCGACATGCAGCGTATAACACCAAATATACGTATACACAGGGTCACTTTATGCTAGATTGTTTTCCCTTTTACCGTTCTTATAGTGCAAGCTATATAGCAACTGTACAGTTATGCTGCAAGCTCTAAAAGCCAAAATCCACAGAGACGGGAAACGACCCTGGGCGGGACTTATTGTGACATTTGTGTTTTCATGCAACCTTTCACACACACAGTAGGATTTTGCTTTAACTTGACTTGTCGCTATGTGTACATACAGATTAATGGATGCGCGTATTGCGTTGTACAAACGCTAATTTAGGCCACATTAAACATTTTAACAATTCCAAAATGATATTAATTAGTAGAACAAGATTTCTTATTTTCATGAAACTAAGTAAGAAGTTTATTGTTAAGAAATTGTCTGAAATCTTTGGCGTTGAAAACTTAGGCGGACGAATTATGTGTAATTATTTAATATAACGGTAAACTGTTAGCTTACTTATATAATGAACTCGTATACGTATTGGTTTCATTAATATAAAATATTGTTAACATACATAAGTTACATTATCAGCACACTGCCTACTTCATCTTAATTTTGCCAATCAAATTTCCAATTGTCCCTCATTTACGTTTATGAAATAATTAATTTATCTAAGAGTATAAAATTGAGCGTACTTGTAACAAATTTCGTAACTACACACACCATGCTTTTATGGCCCAATGGGATTCTCACACCCCGAATAAATTCAGCCACTTGTTCAAATCATAACGTTGTGATACAAATCACTATTAACGGAATATAATTTATTTAATATCCACTTGCAATCGCATCGGGCCTACCACTAGGGATGTGCCGAGGTTGTGACGATAAAATTATACTATAAGTAATTGGATGACCGTTTTTATGTTATTTATATATGCTCGTTTAAAGAGATAGGTTAAAATGTGCAAAAACAGAGCCGTTAATGAGGTTCCAACTGGGGACCTATGTTACCGTATAAGAAAGACCATAAATACACGTACACGTACAATCATAAAATCGTTGATTCGGCATTTTTTCATGAAAGGTAGGTAGGACATAGACTAGAACTAACTAGAAAAGGAAAACCGTATCAAATTACAAAATTTTATCCAAATCTGATGAAAGAATATGAAATATATATGAACATACAAGAATTGGTCGTTTAAAGTAATAAGATAATTCATTGACGTGACACACGCACACGAACTCTTACTCTGTATAGATATGGGTCTCTTTCTATCGAAGAATACTCCGTCACGCTGTTCAATTGGGATTAACGGAGGCTTGTATTAGCAAGCCGACGGGAGGCCTCTCAGCTAATTTAACTACGGCTACGGTTTATGCTGTCGAGGATGCTATCGAGCTGCTTACATATCAGTAGCCATTAATGTCATAGTCATTTTTTTATTTTTAACAAATATAGTAAGAAGTCTTAATGCCAGGTACGAAATTAACTCCTTTCTAATAGTTTTCAGCAGTAAACATTTATAGTCGCTTCATTTTTCTACATTTTTATTTCCACTTTAGTCTTGATTTTGAGAGCATATGTTTCTGTAAAGGTTTCATCAATATTCCATTAATCTAAAAGTGGACACTAATTTAGCTCTACTGAAAACGTACTTAAAATTAGGTATTAGTAGTTACTCTTGTATATTCCGTTAGAGACGTAGATATGGAAACATTGGACTTTGCATTTTAGGCGTGTTGGTAGTAGTTTGCATGGAATACCTAATATCTTGAAGTACACAAATTTGTATAAACCATAACGCATTAGATACGCCCTTATCAACTGATTATAATATAATAGATGAAAACAGAAGGTGTCATAATTGAGATACTCGTATAACTTAAAGAGCATATCTAATATAAAAACTCAGTACGTTATTATTTAATTCGATATAACATCATGATAACGTGACATTGCGAGAGTAAATACTATTAGTGTTTCAACAAGTTCTTTTCGAGCCTTCTTTTTGTGACGCTAACAAATGGAACATATAACATGACGCCGATATCGAATATTAAACTACCGAATCTGATTTACCTTACATGATGATGAATGATGATGTAAAATGGCATACTTTTCGCCATGGACATCAAGTAGTGTTTTTTGTACCTACTAAATATAAAAGTGAAACTAAATTAAATCACTTGAATGAATTGGAAAATTGATTCGACAGCTATATTAATGAAATAACACACGTACAAGTGCTAGATAGTTAGAAAAAACTATAAGACCTCGTCTCGTTTAAATTTCGGTTAATAAGATAGAGGCGACATTAGCTAGTTTTCCAGGGTTCTCCAGAACAATAGTCAGCTCATGACGAGATCGGTGGCGCAGTGGTGAAATGCTTTGTTACGCTACTTTGACACCGATGCTCGTGGGTTCGATTTCCACATAGGACAAACATTTGTGTGCATGAACATGTCTATTTGTCTTGGTCTGTATGTTTTTAAGAGAGGTAGGACGCATCAAAGCAGCCCGTCTGGGGAAGTACCACCACCTCACAGAATACCGCAGCCAAATAACAACTGCCTAGAGATTGTTGTGTTCCTGCGTGTGAGTGAGGTCTCCGGTAAGCTCCGCATGGCATCGCGCGAGTAATACTCAATGTATTGCAAGCGTAACCGCTTTGCATCAGATAGACCGCATGCTTGCATAGTTGACTTGTTTTAAAAAAATCGACATCGATAATATATTAACTTTACATGTCACATCACTGCCACTCGAAATGACAAGAGGGTCGAATTCTCCCTTATTATTATACAATGACATACGCCCGGGCCCCATAGCGTATAGATAGGGTGATGTTAGTTCGTGAGCCTTTAAATTGTAGCTTACTGGTTCCAATGCACCTGTGAATTTTGTGGTTTTTGTAGACAACAGTGAATAGTTGCGTGTGATTAGACCACAGGGTATAAAGCGAGGGGGTCAAAACACGAATAAAATATGTTCTTACAGGGTCGAAAATGGACAGTAATTATGTTTTTGAAACTAAAATTTGTCACACATTATAAACTTATCACATGGTTATACGCGACTAAAATTTAATTAAAACAAAGCGAAGTTTTGGCCATTCGCGTTGCAATAACTAATTTAAGGTGCGAACTAATTTCATATTCAAATTCATGAACTACTACGGGCTCTAGTAAACTGAAAATCTATCGGGGCTAAATTGGTTACTTGAAGCTGACATGCGCTATAAACAGAATGTGCAGTTATAGCCCGCCGGATAAAGAAACAGCCTACTAAATGAAGGTCCCATGTTCAAATCCTGGCGTCATCGTCTCACTAAAATCGTGTTTACGGATTTATATACATATAATTTCCAGTTACGCTACTTTGGCACCAACGCTCGTGGGTTCGATTCCCACACAATACAAACATTTGTGTGCATGAACATGTCTGTCTTGGTCTGGGTATTTTCTATGTATAATAAGTATGTATTTACAAAAGAAAATGTATTTACGTATGTTTATCAGTTGTCTAGTACACATAACACAGGCTTCGCTTATTTTGGGACTAGATGGCGCTGTGTAATTTGTCCGACAATATTTATTATTTAATTAATTATATATTTCACAGAACGTGTGACAACAAAAAATTCTGTGTACGCAGCAGAGGAGGCATATATAATTACAAGTGATACTTTATATATTACAAGTGTTAATAGTCCTTCACAATTCACCTACTTCTTTAACATCGGTGAAAGGCTCTGTTACGTTACTGTGATACAAATCTGTTTGTCTTGGCATCATTTTTTAAGAGAGGTAGGGCGCATCAAAGCAGCCGGTCTGGGGTATCTCTACCTCGCAGTAAAACGCAGCCAAATAACAACTCCCTACGGGGTCATTGTGTTCTTGCGTGTGAGCTAGGTCACCAGTAAACTGCTAAGGAGTTGCTGTGTTAGCAGTAGAAGTGACATCGTGCGAATGATACTCAATGTATTACAAGCGTTCATAGGCGACGTTGTATAAACAAAAGCTCTATTAAGCAAGTTTTTGAGGCATCTGACCTTCTGAAACACATGACCAAAGCATGGAAGGTGGTTTGGGATACAAACGTTTGTAATACAGGACACTCGTTGTCACCGCCAGCACGGTAACCTCTCAGAAGCTTATTGATTGCACTCACTCTCAGAAACGCAACAACACTCCGAAATGTTGTTATTTAAAGATGTAAGTGCTTCGTCATTCGAGCAACTTCGACCCACCTTTTGGCATGGTCTCGTTTATTATAGATTGATTGATTGAAGTATAGAATGTGGATGCAGCGACTATATTGCGCTGGATGCACACTCCATGGATTCAAAGCGAAGAGTTTGGAACGTCATTAGAAGTTCTCGCCCCATACCTATCTTAAAAGAAACATCTGGAACCACCATAGCTAGTGTTCCTGACAATGGAACGCTAGCTATGGTGGTTCTTTTTGTCTTTAACATATTTCCGTTATCACTATCGTTCTTTCTTTTACATATCGAGTTAGTAATAATGTAAGACAAGAAAAAATATCTAAAATGAAGAGATAAGAAATGAACTAAACGTATTTAATATCGAAATATTCTATTCCTTCCTTCGCCATTTATCCAGGGTCATAGAGATGATATTTAATGTTATACCAGGCCACTCAGAAAGTATTGCGAAAAAAAAATTATGTATGAGAGGCAGGCCAGTTATAGTCTATTTGGAAAATATGATTATTTACAGTTGGTCGCAGTACGCGGTATCAAGCAATAAGGCTGTTTAATAGATTACCTACATCACTCAACCATATATGACGTCCATATTTTCAAATTAAGATTAAAAAAAATTCTATTAACAAAATGTTATTATTCTGTAGATAATTTTTTTAATGATAAAGAAATGATATGACATGTTTTATTGATAATATATGGACTAATTAGATAGGAACTTTCTATTATTGTACGTATTGTATTTTTTTTCTGTTTGTTTCTATTATTGTAATTTAATTTCATGTAGGTATATCCTACCACAATGTATATTGTTAAAGAAGTAAGAAAATAGAAAATATAAGTAAATAAAAAATATCGATACGTTCCAATTTCAAAATTTCCCTCCACATTTTTGCGAGCTAATTTAAATTATCGTGTCTCATTGAAAATGGATCTGCGCCTGGAACATTTTCGCGCTATGATTTTTTACGATTTCAAGTGTCGCCTGAAATCGGTCGAATAATACGATAGACTTGAAATGGCATTCATGGATGAAGGCCCTTCTACGGCAACCGTGTATCGTTGGTATAACGAATTCAAGCGTGATCGCCCTTTGACGGCTGTTACAGAAGAAAACGTTCTAGCAGTGAAAAATTTAATCCAAGGCAATAGGCGAGTTACGTATCAGGAGATTCAGCAAGTAGGTACTGCTGATTGGATGGGAAAGCCCTCACAAGATTCTACACTTGTATCTTTACGTTAGGACAATAGTATGACGCCGGGTGCCGTCACTACCTTATCGTTGCACAGAAGCAGGCCCGGGTGGAATGGTGCCGTGATATGATAAACAAATGTGAGGCTCATCTCGGCATGTTTACAAGATTATTGCAGGTGATGAATCCTGAATTTATCGATACGATCCAGAAACGAAGCGCCAGTAGACGGTTTAGGTGTTTCAAAACGTATCAACGCCTACCAAAATGAAGCGATCTAGAAGCGGAGGGAAGTACTACTTCTCCACTAGGACAACGCGCCCGCTTACACCGCGCTCGAAACAAGGGTCTTCCTGGACAGCACGCCGGTCAAACTCCTTGGTCACCCTCCTTACAGCCCTGACCTAGCACCGTGTGACATCTTTTTGTTCCCGAAAATAAAAAATCAGTTTATTGGGATACAATTTCCGTCGTTCGGACTGGAAAAAGTGTTTCGAAGACTGGTTCAGACGCATGAAACTTGGTATAGAGAGCAAGTGTTAACTACAAGTATATAATTCCGAAAACTCGAATTTAGAGTTCACACCAGGATTCGAATTAGGGACAGTCGGTTAATAGACTGGCTCTTTACCACTGGGCTATTACTGTTTAAACCAGTAAATCATGCATATGTCGCAAAAGTTTCCTGGGTTCAAGAAAATTTAGTTTTACAAAGATCATAGACAAAATATATGTACAGACGAAATAAACTTAAAAGGTAATACACAAAATATATGTATAGACGAAATAAAACAGATCCCTTCCGCTGAAATTTTGATTCTAAGCGATTTTAATGCCCATTACGTGGAATGGCTCCGATCACGTTCTACTGACTAAGCGGGAAGATATTTCCATGACTTTGCCTTAGTATATGGTCTGACGCAACTGATTTCTTCGCCTAAGCGGGTGCCAGACATAGAGGAACACGCGCCCTCCCTTTTAGATCTTCTGCTGACCCTAAAAACTATCATGTCTATGTTGGCGCCCCCCTCGGGTCTTTTGATCACTGCCTGATAAATAGTGAGGTGCCACTTGCATTCCCAACGCGACCGCGTGCAGCAGCCTGCCGTTGTGTGTGGCATATTAGGTCGGCGGATTGGGAAGGGTTGCGCATTTTCTTCTCCTCCTACCCCTGGGGCAGGTTTTCTTCTCGATAGACGATCCCAGGAACTGTGTCGACTGTCGCTGATGTCTGCAGGATATGGATTTTTTTTCTTCCTAGTTCTGCGGTGCCCATAGGTGGCAAGTCCCTCCCGTGGTTCGATCGATCTTGCAAGGATGCGTCGCGGCGTAAACAGGATTCGTATCAAGCCTGGCCCAATGCTTAGGCGACTGCTGTTTAAATACAAGGTTATTAAAAAAAAGCTACAGTTTTTAAAGGGTTACATCGTGAGGGCAAAGTCAGAATTTATTAGCAAAATTGACGAGAGACTCGTACGCTTGTCCTCCGGGACTTGTGTGTTCTGGTCTCTCGCCAAAGCTGTTCAGGGTAATTTCTGCCAGTTGTCGTGTTCTTGTTGTGTGAATTTTTGTGAAATGAAGAAGATTGATGTGATCAATAGAGCTAAACAATACTTTACACCTCAACATCGCCTTCAATTTTATAAGGCCCAGGTTCGGTCTCAACTGTTCACATCTTTGGGCCGGCGTGACACAATTTTTGCTTACTCCATTTGCATATAACGTAGAGCAGTTCGAATCGTCGGCGACCCAGTGATCTCCGCTCGGCTGGATTCGCTTTGTACAAGACGAGACTTTGCTTCTCGTTGTGTACTGTACAAATTGTATCAGGGGGAGTGTTCGGAGAAGCTGTTCAACTTTACACCAGCCGCTAAGTTTCACTGTCGTACCACTCGCCTCAAACTTAAATTTCACCCTCACCATCCTGATGAGAGCCAATCCATTACAGTACGCTTTTTGGGGCATTTTCTACCACGTACGAGGAAATTATGGAATAAATTACCCTTAGCGGTGTTTCCGAACAAATACGATATTGGTGCCTTCAAGAAAAGAGCCTATGCTTCCCTAAAAGGCTGGCAACGGATTAATGGTCCTTTGGTGTTGCTGGTGTCTATGGGCGGTGGTGACCACTTACCATCAGGTGACCCACCTGCTCGTTCGCCCCTTTCAAAATAAAACCTAATAAGGTTAAGGACAGAATGTATGTATAGACAAAATGTATGTGTAGACAAAAATAAACTGAAAAAGGTAATAGACTAAATACATGTATAAACAAAAATAAGCATAGTAAGGTAATAGACAATATATATATACATAGACGAAATAAACTTAAAAGGTAATAGACAAAACATATATATAGACGAAATAAACTTAAAAAGGTAATAGACAAAATAAGGTATATTGCAAACTACGCAGTGGCATGGAAGTTTACGTGCTGCAGCCGACGCCGCGTGGTGGTAACTGTGATGTAGAGGTCCCCAGGGTACCACAGCGGACGGTGCGCGCGCCGCCGCTTTACCCGAGCACGAACGTTTGCAATGGCCGTCTCTATTAAGATATATCGTCTATTATTTACCTTTTATTTTTTTTGGATTAAAGAGTAAACTCGGGTGGCAAACATGCAACATGCCTGTTGGGACTATTGAACCTTGTGGTGCTAGAATTATTTTAACGCGCTTTTGTTAGCTTTTCTCTATTACAGTTGATATTTACTCGATGGCGCAGTGGTGAAACGCGCTATACTTTGACACCGACCCTTATGGTTTTGATTCCGATACTGGGCAAATATTTGTGTGCATGAGCTTGTAAGTTTGTCTTGATCCGGGTGTTTTAAGAGAGGTAGGGCTTATCAATGCAGCCCATCTGGAGAAGTACCTCCACCTCACAGAAGACCGCAGCCAAATATCAACTCCATGGAGGGTTGTAGTGTTCCTACGTGTGAGTGAGGGTCACCAGCTCTTAAGGAGTTGCTTTGCTAGCTGCAGAGGTGGCATCACGTGAGTGATACTTAATGCGAGGCTATCAGGTGAGCCGTATGCTTGCATGTCTCCCGTGATTATTCATGTTTGCCTTTTTTATACAATCATACTGGCGATCTGATGTAAAATGATCACCGTAGCCTATGAACGATTACAATACAGGAAGATCACGCGTTGCCACCCCTGCTGCTGGAAGCTTCACTCATTAGCAAAAACATAACAACCCTCCAGGGAATTGTAATAAGACTGCGATTTTTCTGTACGGTGGCGGCACTTTCCCAGACGGGCTGCATTGATGCACCCCACCTCTCATAAAAATATTCAGACCAAGTCAAACAGACACGTTCATGCACGCAAATGTTTGTCTTTTGTGGGAATCGAACCCACGAGCGTCCGTGTCAAAGTCGCGTCACTCACGACTGCGCCACTGGGAACGTCATCACCTGCAGAAATTTTTTACAGGAATAATCTCGGCTTAGTGCCGAAGTACCAAAGGATAAGCGTAAAGATGAACGAAAAACGTATTTTTTGTTACTCCGAGGTCCATTAAAAACTTTTAGCGCCATAGTTCTTTTTTGAAGTAGGTGCCCCTTTTCGACAATTTTGCACTGACTTTTCGTATTGCTAGCTTTGGAGATTTAGGGATGGAGGAAAGGGTATGAAAAACTAGCACATTTCTATAATAACGTATCTACTTCACGCCAAATCCCTTGCGGGGTGGGAAGCGGTGACCGATCCACACCACACTTACTGCTTTAACATTCATAGCTCTTCTCGTGCACGTTCGTCGGTCTTTAAGGCTCCTAACATCACCTTCTGATAAAACACGATCAATAGTTAATAGATTCAGGCGTTATTTTGCGAAAGTCAAATTTACATGCAATTTGATCTAACCTGCTTTGTATGCTTCCGCCACCAATTAGTTCATGCGGCCTAGCGCCAGCCGGCACCTACCCACTACTGTTAGTACGTGCTACATGCCGACGCTGCCATGGCTGCTCCGGTAGTCTCTGCCTCGGCTGCTGCGGTCGTCCGCCATCTGGAACAGAATCCGCATGCCCCCACCACCACCGTCGCTGCCACGAGTACGGTGGGGGTGGATGGTGTCCACCCTCAATTCAATATAAGGGACGGCACTGCGATGGATTTGTCACTTGTAGCATGTTATTCTTACGATTAACGTCTACAACGCCTGATGATGCCTCGTGGAGAGGCGAAACACGTGTCGCAGCGACGACCAGGATAGTCTTGGCCATCCTCGGCTCTCAATCTTGACTGCTCCATTATTCCTATATCCTTCTATATTTGTTTCGTGATTCTAATATTTAAATGAATAAAAATGGTAATATGTTCGTTGTTAAAAAATTAAAATTTATTTATGTTTTAACAATTTGATTTGTTAGCTTATGTCAATATGCTAATTTAATGTCAAGTTAGGTTCCAGGATTCGAACCGATTACCAGTTGGTTATTAGACTGGTCCACCGACCAACTGGTGACCGGTGCGAATGAATCCAGGTATAAACCACTAAATTCATGTTTTCCGATTTATATACGTGTTTGTAATTATCAGTTCCTCGATGAAAGAAGACATCGTGAATCGTGAGGAAAACTGCACGTTCAATAAATTACATTTCGATAGAAATGTGACCTAACCTAAGTAAGGTCTGGTTTTCCCCGTGATTAACGGAGGTCCGATGGCAGGCTGCTCCATGTATAAATCAGTATCATTGCCAAATCCTTAGGCTTAGGTAGCGGACTACGCCAATCCTAATCAGTTAGGAAACGGGGTAACGCTAGCCAGAAGAAGATCTTATTATTTTTTACCTTCTTTAGGTACCTCGTACTACGCGTCTTCTTAAATTACGTATAATAGATATATATGTATTAATTCTCAAAGAGTCGTACCTCCACCTGTCACAAGACTGCAGCTATATAGCAAATCGCTGGGATGTTGTGATATTTCAGCGGATGATGCGAAGCTGTGTTAGCAACAAGCGAAGCAACCCGTTATCAATACTCCTTGTAAGCGTACATATGCTACGGCAATCACTTTATACCGTATAAGTATGTGTAAGTTTCGTCCCATTATAGTACACTCAAGAACAAAATCGATAAATTTATAAACAGTCACAATGATGTCATATGAACTCACGTGCGCATATGCCTCTTCCCAAACACTCGAAACACTCATTTGGCCAACAAAGCCGGTCAACAAGTAAGCATATTGGCGCACCAATCAACGTCACAACAGACGCGCCCCCATCAAAACAAGTGTTTGCACTCATAAAGAATGACTGCAAATCTGCACAAAGATTATTGTTTATGTTTCCATACAGGCGAGCCATTGTGCTACCCTCACCCTGTTTACAATAAAGCGTACGATTTAACATCAATGTGCAAGTTAATTCAGCGAGAAAATCTATTCCCTATAGTAATCCTCATTGTCGTAGAGAATTTGACAGTACGATAAAACGAATTACAAAAAGCCTTTCTTTTCCCAGATGGGTCACCACGGCATGGAGGGCCTCGATATGCTGGATCCCCTGACGTCGTCCTCGATGACGACGCTGGCGCCGATGGGCGAAGCCGCACCGCCACATCACCAGTTGCACGGCTATGGAGCCATGAACCACGTCATGAACCACCACCATCATGCAGGTGGACTTGCACACGCTCCACCAGCTCATTTAGGTCACCCAGCAGCAGCTCTCCATCCAGACACGGACACAGATCCTAGGGAATTGGAGGCATTCGCGGAGAGATTCAAACAGCGTAGAATCAAACTTGGCGTCACTCAAGCGGACGTAGGCAAAGCACTGGCAAATTTAAAGTTACCTGGCGTCGGAGCCCTATCGCAGAGCACGATCTGTCGCTTCGAAAGCCTAACCCTCAGTCATAATAACATGATAGCCCTCAAACCAATACTACAGGCATGGCTCGAAGAAGCAGAGGCGCAGGCGAAGAATAAACGCCGAGACCCGGACGCGCCGAGCGTGTTACCAGCTGGCGAAAAGAAACGTAAAAGAACGTCAATAGCCGCTCCAGAAAAACGGAGTCTGGAGGCATACTTCGCGGTACAGCCTCGACCGTCCGGAGAAAAAATAACAGCAATCGCGGAGAAATTAGACCTGAAGAAGAACGTGGTGCGAGTGTGGTTCTGCAACCAGCGGCAAAAACAGAAGCGTATGAAGTTCGCTGCGCAGCACTGACCGGCGGGGGGCGGCGCGGCTCTGCTGTACCCGGGCTCTGGATACGGCTACTGAGCCACACCGCCGGCCGCAGCCGGTCGTCGGCACCCGGCTTTCCGCCACTCAAAACTCTCGTGAGCAATAATAACGATCTCGTTTCGATCTCGTTTCGATCTCATACCTTCAACACTCCTACTCGAGTCGCAACTAAGTCATAGTGTAGATATTGTATATGACCGATTTGTGTTTCTTTTTACACTTTTACAATGACTTCTTATATATTTTTCGAGACACAGGGTATATAATTGATTATATACATATCATAAAATAAATAGAAGTCGCTTCACCATACATCCTTATGTTCTAACGCGCCGTGTTTTGATGTTTTTGTAACATCATTATGTACATGAAAAATTGAAAATCAGGATTTTTAAGAGAATGTGCCTTGCAAATAATCAATATTCTGTGTTTAATGTTAGTAACTTCACGCCGCGGGCCGCGGGCTCGTGCTCGCGTGGACTTGTGTACTTGACACTTGACGGTAATTGGGCAAACTTCTATCACAAACCTTGTTTGTACTCGTAGTATTTTTTTTTAGCAATTGGCATAAACTCTTTTTTCCTCGTCGAATCAAACATGATCAATTAAATTGTTACTTCTGCCTACGGTTTAAATATACTTACCACAATTTCGCCGTTACTTTAATGGCTCCCAGCGCTATACCGGCAAGATAAGGAACGAATCACTGCCCGATGTTTTGCGATGTGCTCATTGTGAACTTACCAGTGGCATAATTCTAGGAGTCTTTAATGATAGTATTGTCTTAGGTTTTCGCGATTGTTACACATTGAATTAAACAATTTTTAACGGAAGTATCGCGTATTTTATTTATTTTGTTGAACCTGACGTTTCGAACGCTTTTTCGAAACGTCAGGTACAACAAAATAAATAAAATACGCGATACTTCCGTTAAAAATTGCTTAATTCAGTCTTTAATGATGTTAACTAAATTTATCTACGCAATGTTTTATTATAAAAAATCGTTTATACTATAATCCCTTTTTGTCCAATTAGGCTCAAGTTGTATAATTGTCCACTCATAACATCGAACCACACTCAATAGGACGTCATCATGTGGATAGATTAGGCAGGTAAGTAACATGCGATAGGGAATTATCGTTTGTAAAATACGAATAAACTTTTCCTACCTTTTTATCAATACTGTCTCTCCTTTCACATGCATGTTACTCGTCTCTAATCTGTGCACAACCTAATATTTAAATTATAAGTGCAGGGTGTTGTTTTGTCAACGTCAATTCGATACATCGATGCGATAAACGAGTAGTTTAATACTAAAACGAATCATTCGTCTCAAAGCTTGTACGAGTTTGGTCTTGAGGACATAAATTTGTGCCCGGAATGGCACCACTGTGAATGTAGGGCTATACACAGGTCTCTGTTATCCATAGTCAGAACGAATTATTAGATTGATTTGACGATATCTTTTTGTGTCCGTGATCAGGCTGCCTAACCTAGTAGGTACCTGTGATTAGATTCGTGGCTATGCATAAAAATCTGTAAATTATGAATTATAAGTTCCATTGACAGTTTATGAGATGTGTAAAATTTTTTTGGAATGTACGAGTATTAGGAAATTCCCCGTCTAAGCATACAAAACTTGTGATGTTTCTTTTATATTTTTTTTTATTTTTTCATCAATTCCAAAGTAATTAAAGAATAAAGGAACAAAACCATGCGAAGCAAAAACGTACGTGTACATTTGTTTGAAGTAAAACTTCTTTACGCACACTTGATTTGGGGAATAAGCTGGTGAATGCGTGAGAGCGTTACGAAAAGTGTGATCGGGCGAGGCGAACGGAAGTTGAAAGGGAGATATAAGTTAGTGAAGATAGAAAGAGAGAGAGTTACGTTTCGTATATTACTGTGGGGGCAAGAGAGAGAGGTGCCAACACACATTTTCTTTCTCTCTTTCTCTCATAGCGAGTTTCGTATATCTAAGTCACAGTGCAGGCCTATTGTCTGTCACACTATGGAGCTAAAGAAGTTTTACTTCAATTGTCTGGTCTAAAGCACACTCTTTTTTTTGTATTTTTATTAATAATTTTATTTATAGAAACAGTGACATCACATTGTCTACGTATATATAATACTGCCCGGGGTTCTAAATTTAAGTCCTCATTCATATGCGTTGCGTTCATCGCATTCGAAGCTCGCTGCGACGAGTATATAACAACACCGTGCTTTATTGAGATATTTGTTATGCGTTATGTTCTCGTATTAAAATTGTACAAAATAATCATAAGAATTCTTTCGCTTAAGTTGTAGATAGTATTCGTAGTATTTATATTTACAAATATTATATTTTTGTTTTGTTATTTTCGTAATTATGTATAACATTTCACAAAAGGCACAATTTTAGAATAACAATTTACTAGTGACATTTAGCCAAAATAGTATTAAAAATCATTGTAAATATAACACATTTCGATTTATATCTAGACATTAGTTTGATTACGTATAGTTACTAAATTGAAAGGAATTAGTACAACAAAGATGGATTCATGCACCTAGTGATTTATTATTGCTGTCTACCGCAAGATAAGAGGAACTAGAATATGTCTCTGCTCAATTTACAGTTCTGTATTTATATATTAATAATATGTTACACTCTAAACAATCGTGTCGTAGTGAAAGAAATGTACAAGCGTAATTATCTTTTCATCTATTAACATTGCCAAAATTTATTTATTTATTTTAGTAAGCATGGCCAAAATCCAATATTAAAGTAAAAATGTTATTGTTATTTTGCATGAATCCAAAGAAAAACGGTGGCTATGTCACCGCAGCTTAACAAATAAAAAAAAATAAAGTTTGCGAATTATAAATAATATTTTTAAAAGATATTTTGTAAATATAGTGTTAAACGAAATAAGGTAAAAACGTGCAATCTAGACCTCGGTAACTTAATGGTAATTAACTGCTAGGAATTTATTGTCTTATGACAGAAATACTACCAAAATAATATGCTTTACTCTTAAATCTAGTCATTGCTTTAATTTATTTAAGATTTTAACTTTTATTTGTTATGTAAATAATAAGAAAAGACTACACATTTTTTTTTGTCGAAGTAAATTAACAACGAGTAGTGTTGATAGTTCGTGTGACTTTAAAAAAAACACGATTATTTGTATATTTTATCGAGGTACGCCTAGGCTTATTACTACTAGCGATGAACGAAGACAATAGTGTTAAACTAAGTCATTAACAGCGCATTATTTCCAAATAGAATTCTATTGAAAATGAACATGCATATTTTATTTAAAATATGAACATTCATTTACATTACGCGTTGCTAATTGAAATTATATTTCATTATGAATTTTTGTATAAAACAATGTGAGTGAAGAAAAATTTAATACAATTTGTATTTTTTTATTTACCCAGTTTTTTTATCACTTATACATAAAATGGAATTATAATATATAACCTCCTTCTAATTTAATTTTAATGATACCAAAATAAACGTTAAATTTAAATACTACTGTTGTATTTAATATTCCAAAGAATAACCAATAATATATTGTTTTAACATATTTCGAAACTGCACAATGTACCTTAGACTGTAATGACAATGATTATAAGTTTTATATAAACTAAAGTCTGTTGCTTATGTGTTAAAATTGTAAAATCATGTTTCTTATTTCAAGTGAATGAAAATTAATTATTATTAGTTAATGACATTAATAAATTGAGATACCAAAAAATATTTTTTATAGTTGTACTTAATTTGAATATATATTTGATTGGCTTTGAATTGAAAATGTAATTATAATAACTGTTTTTATTTTCAACTGAGATAAGAAAAATAGTTTTATGTAACGTTACACTCGCTACATACTCTATTATTATTTGTAAATAATTGAAAAGTAATTAATAATAGTCCGAATGTAATGATTATTACAATTAGTTCACGAACTAACTGCGCATCTATAGATGAGTTACAGAGGTTTGAATGATACTAATGTACTTAACTGACATATAAACCGTTACAACAAGAACACAGGTATACTTATCATAAATTTTTATTATTATATATATTAGATATTTAATTTTCTCTCTAAAACTTTAATTATTTATTGCACTTACACTAATATCTATTTATCCTTTGCTTGGTCATACAGATATTACTTTTTTAAGAAATAAAAGTTTCCCAGTTATATTTCTGAAGTCAGGAAACTTTATCTCATTTAGTGACAGATAATTTTGTTGCATATTGAAAATTAAGACAAAAATAGTTATATATATTAATATAAGTTTAAGAAGCTATAATCAAAAATGCATTACATACTCGTAATATGAGTATAATAATGTAGCACATTCATACATTCATAAATGAGACTGACTATCCTCTTATCGCCTCTTGAATTCAGCATTTGCATTTTTGCTATATTTCATGGATTCATTGGTGAAATTTATGAAAGTAACATACCTATAACAGAATACCTAAGCATGCTCCTTTTATACAAAACCTTGACGGTAGCTATAAAATGTATGCATGTGGATAAAATTATTTGATATTAGCTGAGATTTTAAAACTGAGACTTTTATTTGTGCTGATATTGTTATTTGAACACGTTTTACTTCTGTTCTCGTTTTGGAATAATGATTTATTAATATAAAGTAAAAAAAAATATCTTGTGTACAAAGGCATCTAAAGGAATCAGGAAAAAGGTTTTTGTTACTACTCTTACTTAATACTCTCTTCTACCTCTTCCTTCTTTAAAAATAACGGCACCCAAATTGGTATGACATTAATATTTATATACTCATTTTATTCCTACTTTACTAATATTCGGTCATTATTGTAAAAGAGTTGAATGTGGACGGAAGTTTTATTAAATGTACCCCGAACTCAAATATAGATGCGATGTTAGTAAAAGATAAGTTAAAAGTGTAGACATTAGAAATTTCTCTTGCAATGATTAATTAATTATTATTATTAATAATAAAAGGAAGCAATCTTATTTCGAAAACCAATAAACAATAAATTGAAAATAGAAATATTAGTAAAAATGTGTTTTATTAAAATCTTTATTGTTCTTTTCAAACAATAGAATAGACTAACTGATCACATTAATGTAATTTGTTATCACCTTCGTGAACAAATTTAATGATTTGATTAATATTATTGATATATTTATTATAATTGGTTTATTGACAAGTTCACATCATTGGAAAATAACATGTCACAGTTCTAATGACGTGATCAACGCTGATTGATTTGACAGTTGATTTGATGTCAATTTAGGCTGGTCACTTTTGTGAAATTCAATGTCGTTCTCGAAATTAATTTACACAAATGTGAACAGTCAGTCTGTCAAGGTACTCATAAACATAATTCCCCATTCTAGCGAGTTTACATGAAAAACTGTAAACCTTGGAGTACGAGTTCCACTAGCAGCTATCCTTCAGAATAGTGGATACACGGAAGTGTTAAAGTCAAAGTCAAAATCTTTTTATTCCGTAAAAATGGCTACATTTGTTTGGAACCGTCACAATTTTTTTTCCCTACCGTGCAGTTCATGACTAGGTGAGCACTAATAAAAATACTGCCAAAAAACTCAGGCATCCCTCTTTTGGTATCCAAACAAATTTATATAATTTATTAATTACATTATAATTGGATCGACTCAATCCCAGGCATTTTTATCATTAATATAGTCAGATACTTTATAATAGTGAATTAAGCAACGCCGAATATCTAATGAAGAATATTTAGTGCACATTAAATATCTTCTGATTGCATTTGATGATTGACGGTGACGCAGTGGTCAGTGGTGGTGTGGGACACTCCAAAAATTTTTGTTCAATTACATGTCTGTTTGTCTTGGTCCGTGTGTGTTTTAAGAGAGGTACGGGCAAATACTCACTCCTTGTAGGATTGATGCGTTTCTGCGAGTGAGTGAGGTCACCAGTGAGCAAGTTAGCTGTGTTAGAGGCAAACGGCAGCGCGCGAGTGATGCATGCACTGCAAACGTTCATAGGCTACGGTAACCGCTTTATATCAGGGTCTGGGTCGTATGTTTGTATCCCTTCCGATGTTAAATTAAAAAACAACACTCGTGGGTTCTATTTTTACCTCGTGAGAACACTACAAGAAAATGTGTGCATGAGCATATCTGTTTGTCATGATTTGAGTGCTTTTTATAAAGGTACGGCGCATAAAAGCAACCAGTCCGGCGGTACCTCCCCAATTGAGGTACTTCTCCACCTCGCAGAAAAGTGCAACCAAATAACAACTCCTTGTAGCTGTGCAAGTTTCTAAGTTTTCTGTGTCAGCGGCAAAGATATAGATTATTTATTGCACATTGATATACAGAATATTGCGTCATCGCGAGAGTGATACTTGATGTATTGCAAGTGTTCATAGGCTACGGTAACCGCTTTACAACAGGCGGGCCGTATGATTGTATGCCTCCTGACCTTGAATAAAAAAAGGAGATAGAGATCAGGTTAATATTCCGCTCGTTACAAATCCTCTCCTGGTCAACATTCCATACTCGGAGAGCTGTCATGTCAGGATCTCTATTGATATTCAGAATATCAATGCAAAAACTGAATATATGAAAAATAATTACAGCATGGGTACAGCATGTATGGTATGATGGTATGAGTACAGCAGGTTCTTCGAGAAAAGCGTGACGAGGTTTTAGAGGGTCGGCAACGCATGAGATGACAGCCCTGGTGTTGCAAATGTCCGTGATTGTTTACCATCAGGTAGGCTGTATATCTGGATAAATAAAAGTAATCAAGATACAAGAGTCATATCTGCTTTTGAATACATCGTTCTAGACAGAGTTCTTCACTGTACCCGCTATCCCTTGTTATGCTCGAAATTTAACTTTTGTCATCGTTGCCCAGAACCCAACCCAGATCCGAGAGCGAAGTTCCCTCCTTTGGCAACAGTTTTTTCCTAGCTTATGAACGCTAGCAAAACATTAAGTATCACTCGCGCTTTCCTCTGCTGCTAACATAGCAACTCCTAAGGACCTTACTGGTGACTACACTTACACGCAGGAACACAACAACCTTCCAGGGAGTTGTTATTTGGCTGTGGTTTTCTGAGAGGTGGGGAGGTACTTCCGTAGACGGGCAGCTTTGTTGCGCCCTACCTCTCTTAGAAATACCCAGACCAAGACAAACAGACATGTCCATGCACACAAATGTTTGTCCTGTATGGGAATCGAAGCCTTGTTGAGTAATCTACTATTTAAATATACCTACTGAGATTGTAAGAATTCATTACTCAATTCATGTCTATTTATGGGTACCACACACTTTATTTTACATTTTATTGCACAGGAGTATGGTTCAATTTTCTAAAAATAACCTGAAACGATTCTATGTTTTATAATACCAATCAATCAGTACATATGGATCAAATTTACTAAATTCTGACTTACGCTGTACCTACTTTAACTAAAAAATCCTCAAAATTTCAACCTATTATAAAGTATCAATTGTCAAGTGTCATTTAAAAGGATTAGTACATAAACTTATTACTAGTACAAAAAAAATGTATGGAGAAACAAAATGTGGATGAAAGAAGGTAAGGAATGTTAAGAAGGCGAGCGAGGCGCGAACGAACGGTAAAGAACATGAACATAGTACATTATTATTGAATTATGTGACGCTCTTTTCTCTCTGCCTACCTTATTTGCAAAAGGGCGTAATTATAGAAACTAAATGTATGTATGTATATATAATAATAGGATATTATTTATTTTGGAGTTATTAGTGAGGTTTTGATACTATTTTTTTTTATTGTCGGACAAATTACACAGCGCCTCCTAGCCCCAAAGTAAGCGAAGCTTGTGTTATGGGTACTAGACAACTGATAAACATACGTAAATACATTTTTTTTTGTAAATATATACTTATTATACATAGAAAATACCCAGACCAAAAACAGACATGTTCATGCACACAAATGTTTGTACTATGTGGGAATCGAACCCACGAGCGTTGGTGTCAAAGTAGCGTAGCAGCGCGTTCCACCACTGAGCCACCGACCTCGTCAATATCTTCATGCTAAGTGCCTTGAAGGGTAGGCAGATAGAACCGAGGGTCGTAAGACGTGGTCCTTACACGTCCGTCGTTCATAGCTCTTTTCAAGCACGCTCACAGGTTGTAATGACATTACCTTCTGATAAAACACGACCAATTTGGTCATGGTAGGTGAGTCTAGGTCTTTCTCGGCGCTTACTTCATTCTATTTTTCTATTCTCGCGTGGTACGAAATGTATGAAAGCTGAGAAATTACATTTACTTTATTAATAGTAGTAGTAATAGCAAGCGAAACATATTACAAGATAAAAAATATCGCTCTCATTACCTCACAAGCTTCCCGGGACTCATTCGCAGGAACAGAAACATTTTTATCTCCTTACAGATTGTCTTACTTCGCAAATATGCGTTTTCAATTCACTCCATATTCAAGCAAGATAGGCAGATAATCAATGCTTAATTTGGCATATGCGGAGCTGACAGCGAGCGTGCTCTGACAGCTTACGTAAGCAGATAGAGCGAACAAGCTAAGCTTCTCATTAGGTACCTGGAATGTTATGTGATTATTACACAGGTAATATTGTCGTCGCCTGTACCGTATGTGAATTATGTGTACCGTCAAGATAAATATATACATCGTGCTACAATGAATTGGACAGAGTAGCAGTAAAAATATACTTTCTCTCGCACTTAGGCTTTTTTGATATAAATTAAAGGCATGCTTCGTTAATTCGACAATGTAGGAAGAATGCAGGATGAAAGAATGACGAAGCAGATATACAACGCGAAAGTGGAAAGACGTAGAAGCCGAAGAAGACCAAGGGTAACCTACCATGACCAAATGGGTCGTGTGTTATCATATAGTCAGGAGCCCAAAGAACCGGCGAGAATACATGAAAAGACCTATGAATGTTTAAGAAGCGAGTGAAGTGTGTAAATTGTACCGCAGTCTGTCTCCTGGTGCCAACAGTAGTTTATGCCACTGCACTGAAATGTAATGTCAATGTAGTAATGTAATTGTACGTGTTACAATGATCATCATTTCAGTGCTGCACGAGCTTGTTTCACAATAGATAAGCACGAGTGTTACAATGACTATTTCTAATGTAGTGGCATACATTACTTTTTCTATGCCCATAATTATAAATTTTATCCACAGGAACAATATTTTCATACTTCTTGGGGATATTTTGGAAAGTAAAGATTCTCTCTCATCACTACTCGTATCACAAAATAAATACAAGTCACACGAACAAATTGGAAATTTTGATAAAATCTGGCGGGATTTTTTCTTTTAATCAGTATACTTACCTAGGCGCCAAAAGTTAGCCAATTTTTCATACGACGCTTTTAGCTTCCAAATTCAAATTTTATGAAGATTCGCATTACAAAACTTTTCGCGGTTGTACTGTAGTTGAAAGTTGTATGGATTTTCATTACGCAACTGCTGCTTTCTGGAATAACGTTCCTTGTGATACTGATTGCAGTTTTAAAATCGGAGCATTTCCAAATGGGAGTTGAAAAATGAGTTTAGTCATCTCGATTACCGCCGAGCTACAGTGGGCATGATGGGCTTTCTTGTTTGTAATTGTTAAATAAAAGGAGGAAGAGAATAACAACACAAGACAGTGACAACAGAAAACAGTGGTTATATCTTACAGAAAACCAAAGCCTTGTAACAAGTCCATTTTGGATTGTCGTTTTCCTGCGAATAAGTGAGATTTTGAACATAAATTTAAAACTAAATTAATCATATGTTTATCATTTAGAGACGTCATTATATATATATATATATATATATATATATATATATATATATATATATATCATTTAGAGATAAATGATAAACATATATATATATTTATCATTTAGAGACGCACACCACTAAGATAATAAATAATCATAGAGCCAGCATGGTAAGCAATTAATGTTGTCTATGGACACTTTCAACACCAACGTCACTTGTACCTTGCAGACCCTGTAAAAATGTCTTCACATCTGTTTTTGTAGTACTTAATGTAGTAGTTCTTTGGAAAAATCGGGACAGACGCGACACATCAACCCTTACTCATCCCACTGCAGGGATACGGGTCTCCCTTCATCCGAAGGGGTTTAGTGCATACTCCACCATGTTGCTCAAATGCGGATTGGCGGAGTCCAACGTTTTCAAGCCGCCCGAGGGCCACTGACTTAGCTTTACGACTGTCATCTATCGACAACAGCCGGGATCGACCGCTTAACGTGCCCTCGAAGCACGGAGAAACTCGAGATAGATAATCCGACGTTGCTTAACCTGCGTGTTTGGTTAGAGTGACACACGCAACGACGCCATCGAGCTCTCTATACCTATATATTTATACTTAATGCATCACAAGCGTTCATAGGCTACGGTCACGCTTACGTCTTACGCTTTACGTATGCTTTTCGACGTTGTATAAGTAAAAGATAAATAATGAATTTTACCCACGGGAATAACCCTGTTATGAAATGGAGGATAAATCCTTGTCAGACCATAATAGCATTTATTCGAGTGTATATACGAGACATGTTGCCTTTCTATAGGAGTGAAATATCCTTCAGAAATCATGGGGTCAACACATAGAGAAGATGGCAGTTGGAGAGTCAGGAAGATAGTAGACATAGTGTCCTAACCAAATACCATCTGGGTAACCAAAGCGGCTAGACTTCGCTGGTTCGGCCACGTAGAAAGAATGGGAGAGGATCGAGCCGCGAAGACAGCGTATCTATTCCGCAAACGGGCTTTTTTGGTGCTCCCTGCCTCTCCAGATTTCTCCACCAAGTGGGCACCAGGTTCTGGCCATCGTCAAACTGCAGTTGAGCAGCGTGGTGAAGAATGCTCCAGTTCCAGCTGAAGGGAGACCCAAACCCTTCAGCGGAATGAGTAAAAATTTGCGTGACTTACAAAGTCCTGCCTTTGTTGTTAATCAATCATAACAGTATCAGGTTTACGACCGCGAATTGTCGGGGTAGCAAGGGTAAAATTCCCTAAAATGATTTCGGCTGTCATTCCGGTCAACGGGTTAATCCCAACTAAACCCGAATTTAAATTGGGCCTGCTGAATCCAGCTTATATATGTATACAAGCAAACGCAGCCGGGGTCCGGCCGGGTAAATAGCGTCTATATTATATGTAAGTGGAACAGTTTGCTTGTTGGTATGGTTGAACGCGCTAATCTACGGAACTACCAATCGAATTTGAAAAAAACATTTGCTAGTTCAGTTCTCAAGGTTATAGGATAATCTTTATATCTTTAATTGTAGGTACCACTTGTTTTCACTATATGTACACTCACATATATTTATTGTAATATATATTAACGATAAAAAAAGACCCATATTGGCAAGTTTCTTCTGGCAGTTCTTCTTCGCCAATGGTCGTTTTTGAAATGCTGGTAGATTAAAAAAGAGAGATTACAAATAAAAAATTAACTATGGAAAGTTATTAAGATACAATATGCTTTAATTTAAAGAATATAAGACGTGTCTAAGTGCCCGTAAGGGCCTAATGGCAAATAAATGATTTTTATCTTTATCAACACCACGATACGACCCTCAGAAGCCGAGGAGAGAGAAATAATGTAGGAAAGCGATTGCTACGGGATACCGGGATACGCGCGGAAGAAGTCGCGGGGTGCGGCTTGTATAACATACATTAATATATAAAGCGGAAGAGTTTGTTTGTTCGAGCGCGTTAATCTATACCAGTAGGATTTTTTGAAGTAAAACTCCTTTACGCACGCTTGACTTGGGGAGTAAGCTGGTGAATGCGTGACGAGAACGTTACGAAAAGTGTGATCGGGCGAGGCGAACGGAAGTTGAGAGGGAGATATAAGTTAGTGAAGATAGAAAGGGAGAGAGAGTTACGTTTCGTATATTACTGTAGGGGCAAGAGAGGGAGGTGCGAGCGCACATTATCTTTCTCTCTTTCTCTCATAGCGAGTTAAGTTTCGTACAACTAAGACACAGTGTAGGCCTATTGTCTGTATCACACTATGGAGTTAAAGAAGTTTTACTTCGGTCGTGTGGTCTATAGGACACTCGTTTTTTTTGCATTTTATAGACAAATTCTTGAGGTTGGTCTTAGGCTATTGAACATCTGTGACCTTAGGAGACCTTTAGGACTTTAGACCCTTAGGAGCCGAGATTAAAGAAAGAAAGTTAGAAAAGACGTTTACCATGGGATACCGTGACACGTGCGGATAGTCGCGGGTTGGAACTAGTCTCATATAGTTACCATCACGTTTTACTTACACCGAGTAGAAAACAACCTTATAGACTGGGTGTAAGGTTTATACCGCCTATACTCGGTCGCCATTGCCTCGTATGTTGTCTAGCAGGGAGCACCGCAACGACGCCGGACCGAATGACGCGACTTTGACACCAACGCTCGTGTGTTCGATTACCACACAAGGCAAACATTTGTGTGCATGAACATGTCTGTTTGTCTTGATCTGGATGTTTTAAGAGAGGTAGGGCGCATCAAAGCAGCCCGTCTGAGGAAGTACCTCCACCTCACAAAAAACCGTAGCCATATAACAACTCCCTAGAGGGTTGTTGTGTTCCTGCGTGTGAGTGAGGTCACCAGTAAGCACCCAAGGAGTTGCTGTGTAAGCAGCAGAGGAGGCATCGCGCGAGTGATACTTAATATATCGCAAGCGTTAATAGGCTACAGTACCCGCTTTACATCAGGTGGGCCGTATGCTTGTATGCCTACCGACGTAGTATAAAAAAACACTGATCTAGAGGTATGCTCAAAGTTCAGCACGACGAAGATGTAAATACCATCATCATCATACGTGATGATGGTATTTACATATCGAGAAGGTCGACAGGGTTTTTGTGTATCTCAGATTCATCGAACAATCAAGTTAAGCACTTCTCTGGAATCGCACACTACATGACAGCGAGTGTCATACAAGTGCCCTACCGAGAACTATTAAATAGTGGAATGAGCTCCCTGCCGAGCATTTTAGGCAGGCTGCACGCTTGTTTGCCACCTTAGTAGTATAATAAAAATATCTAAATACCTATATCATTGAACAAAATCCCTTGCGGGTAGGCAGAGGGGACCGAGCACCGCAATACACAGCCCTTACACACCTCACTTGCTTTTTCAACATTCATAGCTCTTTTCATGCACGCTCACCGGCGCCTAGGGCCACTAACATCTCATTCTGATAAAACACTACCAATTTCTTCAGGTGGATGAGTCTTGACCTTGTTCGGCTTCTACATCTTTTCATTTCACATGTTAGTTTCGTCATGTATTTTATCCCGCATATTTTCAACATGCCAGAACATCCATATAGCATCGACGGCATGTATCTAATAATGGTAGTGGGTAAGTCGGCAGAGAAAACAACATGCCAAGCGACTCCATCCTTACACCCTTCTACCTTCTTCAACATTCGTAACTAAGAAAACTAACAGGTAAGGTTTTTCCCCTATTTGAACATATATATGGCTATGGTAATATAACGACTCTATAACTAGGCTACCAGTTTCCTTATTTTCGTGGTTCTAACTGGATAGATAGTTGTATAATTTAATTCGTTTCTGCCCGACAATAAAATGTATAGTCGCCGGAGCCCCATACGACGGACCAACCGACTGACCAACTACGTAACTGTCCTGCGTTCACATATATATAAAGTGTAAGAAAATAAATTCGCAAAATTTTTGCAGGATATATAATGTTGTACATTTTTTTGTTAACAAATATATCACGAGATGTCCAATAACCAGCGATGGCTAATGCTCAGCTGTGTTATCATTTATCTTTAATGTGTACGTATGTTTCTAAATTTGTTCGTTTTGCGTTATAAATACCTTTGCATAGCTAATATATGACGAACTAATATAAAACTATGTCGAAATTTACTTACTCATAATATCTCATCGAGATTCATAGCACTACTTTCTATATTTCTTGCTGTATTTATAAAATATCTTATTTAAAGCATAAGTAGTTCCATCGGTCCTCCAACGGAAGAATCAAAACTAATACACATTGTGCATGCGATCAACTAGCCACCATGTCTCTGGTAACACGACTTAGGGGATAGCGACATTCATTCGATTTTTTGTTTGTTTTCATTTAAAACATTTAATATCTGTCTTAATATAAATAAAATCTTTTTAACGTTATCACGTTTCCTAATTCATTACGATTGCCGGCGTCCGCTATCTAAGCCTGAAGATTTGGCGACGATACTGATTTGGAAATAGAGCGACTGCTGTCAGAATTCCACACGCCACACGTGCATCGAAATGTAACTTCTTAGGCGTGCGGTGTTCCTCGCGATGTTTTCCATCACCTCCAAGCAAGTGATAATTACAAATATGTACATAAATCCGAAAACACGAATTTAGTTAAATCCCAGACTTGATGAAATTTAGTAAATTGATTCCATTATTCAAGTCTGGTGAAAAAAGTGAACTGGGGAATTATAGACCCATATCTATTTTGCCAGTATTGAGTAAAGTATTTGAAAAGATAATGCATGATCAATTGCATCTCTATTTTAATACCAGTGAAATTTTTCATAATTCACAATGCCACTACAGATGCAGGAGTAGCATTGGTCAAGCTTGTTCTTAGCGCATGGGAGAGATCCCAGGACGCCATTGGGGTCTTCTGTGATCTCTCCAAAGCTCCAAACCAAAACCAAATGTATAAAATTTAGTCTACCAAATGTGCCTTCTGCCAATACAGAAGTTTTCATTAACAATAATATACTAGAATTTATTAATCATACTGTATTTCTTGGAATTACAATAGACTCCAAATTGCAGTGGGGCCCCCACATAAAAAACTGACCAGTAAGCTCAGCTCCGCCGCATATGCGGTTAGGAGAATTAGACAATTGACTGATGTGGCTACTGCGCGCTTAGCTGAAATAGACCAGCTACTTTCATAGCATTATGTCGTATGGTATACTGTTGTGGGGAAAAGCGGCTGACATTGAAACTGTTTTTATATTACAAAAGAGAGCCATCCGCTCTATTTATAACGTGAGCGCCAGGGAATCTCTTAGATAACTATTTAAAGAAATAAATATCCTCACGGTTACTTCTCAGTATATTTATGAGAATATAATGTATGCTCGTAAAAATATAGAGTCATTTTCTAAATTTAGTGAAAATCTTAGAAGTAAGAATAGATTGCGTATGCCTGTACATCGACTTGCTAAGACTAGTAGATCTTTTATTGTAAATTGTATTCAATTCTATGATAAATTACCTGAAACAGTTCTGTCGTTGCCTGAGAATATGTTCAAAAGGTACATCAAAAATACTCTGTGCAAGAAGGGTTATTATAGAATCGATGAATATCTAACTGATAGAGATGCTTGGAAATGATTCAGCACATGTATTAATATATCTTTAATTATACCACTTGATTTCACTATATATACACTCACGTATGTTTATTGTAATATATTTTAACGAAAAAAAGACCCATATTGGCAAGTTTCTTTTGGCATTTTTTCTTCGCCAATGGTCATTTCCGAAATGCTGGTAGTTTAAAAAAGAGATATTAAAAGTAAAAAAAAAAAATGGAAAATTATTAAGATACAATATCATTTAATTTAAAGTATGTAAGACGTGTCTATGTGCCCGAAAGGGTCTAATGGCAAAAAAATGATTTTTATCTTTTTTATCTTTTATCTTTAGTGGTATATGCCAGAATTCGGACCAAGGACTAGTTGATCAATAGGACGTTAAATAGAATTAAAGGAAAATCTCTCTCTTGCTGCAAGTTTGATTTCTGTTCACTACAGTTAGTGTAATATCATCATACATAATAATGTCTCAAACCCTCAACTTATGTACGCCTATACAAGAATAGGTAACTTGGTTGACTAACGGGCAGACAGACAGTACACAGTACTGGACTTAGAGATCGTTAGAAAGAGTTTTGAATCGTATTTTTAAATACCCATAGGAACACGTTCCGTGTTGCGAGAATCGCAGACAATAATTATGAAGTTAACAATACATAATGGAATTTCAGAAGATATTACTCTAGAATATCATCATGATGATAACTTAATAGCCTGGAACGGCTTTTTCGACTAAAAATACGGGAGACAGCCGTTGATTTGTATTTTTAATTATGAATTTTAGTAGATATTGTTTGTAATACAAAAACTAAATAACAAATCACGCAAATAAGTTTGAAAGTTTAAACTAAAATTGCGTGATTGTCAGTGCTTATACCACAATCTGGCGCAGTCGGTAATATGCGTCGGGTTACATTCTATGGCGGGTGTCCGTGTCGGATATCCCCAGAGGCACGTGACGTATGGCGCGAGGCAGCACTAACTCACGCCGCGCGCGTTCACGCCGCAGTGTGCGCTTTCCTTAAAGCGGCGAGGCGCTCTCGAGGCGGGCCAAGAATTTTAAGGAGCAGACCTAAACGTCTTGGGTAAAATAGTTTGAGACTAAATGTAAGTACCAGTATCATATATATTTGTTCCTCCTGATCCTGCTACAGTATCATAGAAGTAGTATTACGTAGGTAGAAGCTGGTTCTTTTGCCCAATAGATGACACCATAGTTATAATAAATTATTATTAATAATATTGTTCGATCTCATATTTTACCTTGGAGTTACAATAATACTGGACAGTTTTTACACGTAGCTAAATAAGATTCGGTGATGCGAGTGAGGTGTCTTCTTATTATTATTATTATTTATGACAACTCGGCGGCTCAGTCGTGAATGACGCGACTTTGACACCGACGCTCGTGGGTTCGATTCCCACGCAAGGCAAACATTTGTGTGCATGAACATGTCTGTTTGTCTTGGTCTGGGTATTTTCTATGTATAATAAGCATGTATTTACAAAAAAAAAATGTATTTATGTATGTTTATCAGTTGTCTAGTACCCATAACACAAGCTTCGCTTACTTTGGGGCTAGGTGGCGCTGTGTAATTTGTCCGACAATATTTATTTATTTATTTATTATTTATATTTTTTTTCACGGGTATTATCCCGGTCATTTGATAGGCGTGCGCGGGGATATGGATCCAACGCGTAGAGGCCCTTTTGAGAAGATTCATGTTATGTTGTACACCCACCGAAACCTGCTCCTAAAAATATCGTTAGATCCATATATCTATGAGCAGGTCACGGCAGGTATTGGGACTATTGCGAATGTGTAGGAAATTATTAGTCTATTGTAATGATGTCTGGAGGGATTATTGGTACTGGGTTATTGCAGAAGAGGGACGGACACCTGCCATAACTATATTATTATTATAGGTTTTATTTTAGAAATACTTCCTCAACTCAGTGATTAACTGGCAATGATTATCATTGTAATTTTAAATTCGGTCGCCACAGGACAGGCATTGCCCAGTGTGGGTCCAATGGAAATCCCATGACCTTCCCGTAAATAATGTTTTTCACAAATTATCACAAATAATTATTTTTATGTTCAATTAGCATTATTATCATTATTTTTTAGTGTAATTAATTAGAGAACTTTCACTTTTTTTTTATGAAAATTATATCTGTGTTGAAAACATTATTAAATAAACTTATTATTATTCAATTCGATTTCAGTTGCTAAACTGTTAAGAGAGCCTCCTTCATTAACTCGTATAAGCATAATTATATATTTAACTTCACACAGTCAAAAGATAGTACTCGTATTACATCACCTGCTTTTCAGACTTCCAAGATATACAAAGCCGCCGTCGAAAGTTAGTCATCTATGTTGTCATCTTCTTCTTAGCGTTATCTCGTTTCCTTATCGCTTAGGACTGACGGAGTCCGCTACCAAAGCCTAAGGATTTGGATAAGATACTGATTTTTACATGGGACGACCTCCACAACCCAGAGGGGATACCAAACGCTTATTAAGTTAGATCCCACGTCTTTCGAAATATAATTTCTTAGACTAGTTCGTTTTCCTCACGATATTAATTATATATATCATTTCAAATATGCTAATCCGAAAACAGGAATTTAGTGGTATCTACCAGGCATCGAATCGGTGACCAGTTAGTCAATATGCTGATGCTTTATCTTTATCACTGCTCATTAATAGTTTATATATTTAATAGTTATATATATATATATATATATTTCATTAATAATCGGTGACCAGTTAGTCAATATGCTGATGCTTTATCTTTGTCACTGCTCATTAGTCGTCTATATCTATATATTTTCACGTTTAGAATATATACTTAGATTAAATATATTTTTCTGGATTTAAATATACTGCCCCCTCAATAAACCAATCTAGCTTTTACAAATACCCTCAACTAATCCTGTTACGAGCTAATATGTAAAAAAAAAGTTAATCAATCGGCGTGTTTGCATTTAAGTGGTATCGAGAAGCGCCGCGGGCGATTAACCCACCGCCCAGTTCTAGGGGGACTGAGAATAATTCTAGTAGTTATAAATAAAATAAATAAATATTGTCGGACAAATTACACAGCGCCACCTAGCCCCAAAGTAAGCGGAAGCTTGTGTTATGGGTACTAGATGACTGATAAACATACGTAAATACATTTTTTTTTTGTAAATACATACTTATTATTCATAGAAAATACCCAGACCAAGACAAACAGACATGTTCATGCACACAAATGTTTGTACTGTGTGGGAATCGAACCCACGAGCGTTGGTGCGCCACCGAGTTCGATTTTAAGTGTTAGTTTTGGGGAAATCGCAATACAGCTGGGGAATTTGTGATGTTTCAAGCAGTTGCAATATTGAGACAAGACATTTATGTGTATGAACATGTCCATTTGTCTAAGTCTGGGTATTTTCTGTGCCTTTTGTTGTGTACAAAAATGTGATGTCAGATGTGCTAGAAACCGGCAAGTGTGCAAGAGAAGAGCTATGAATGTAGCGAGTCAGGTATGTAAGAATTGAGTTACGTGACGCTCGGTTCGCTCTGCCTACCCCGCAATGAATGTGGCGTGGAGTTATAGATAGATAGTATTTACAAAAAAAATAACTCAAAAAAAATATATTTAATTTAAATTTTTTTTTAATATTATCGGACAAATTACACAGCGCCATCTAGCCCCAAAGTAAGCTAAGCTTGTGTTATGGGTACTAGACGACTGATAAACATACGTATATACATTTTTTTTCATAAATACTTACTTATTATACATAGAAAATACCCAGACCAAGACAAACAGACATGTTCATGCACACAAATGTTTGTACTGTGTGGGAATCGAACCCACGAGCGTTGGTGCGCCACCGAGTTCGATTTTAAGTGTTAGTTTTGGGGAAATCGCAATACAGCTGGGGAATTTGTGATGTTTCAAGCAGTTGCAATATTGAGACAAGACATTTATGTGTATGAACATGTCCATTTGTCTAAGTCTGGGTATTTTCTGTGCCTTTTGTTGTGTACAAAAATGTGATGTCAGATGTGCTAGAAACCGGCAAGTGTGCAAGAGAAGAGCTATGAATGTAGCGAGTCAGGTATGTAAGAATTGAGTTACGTGACGCTCGGTTCGCTCTGCCTACCCCGCAATGAATGTGGCGTGGAGTTATAGATAGATAGTATTTACAAAAAAAATAACTCAAAAAAAATATATTTAATTTAAATTTTTTTTTAATATTATCGGACAAATTACACAGCGCCATCTAGCCCCAAAGTAAGCTAAGCTTGTGTTATGGGTACTAGACGACTGATAAACATACGTATATACATTTTTTTTCATAAATACTTACTTATTATACATAGAAAATACCCAGACCAAGACAAATAGACATGTTCATGCACACAAATGTTTGTACTGTGTGGGAATCGAACCGAGCCTTGGTGTCAAAGTAGCGTAACAGCGCGTTTCACCACTGCGCCACCGAGCTCGTCAAAATTTCCAGATGATTTTTTTTCAGCGACCATGGACAATTGTTATAGCACTATCAATATTTTTCTATGAAGATTACTCTGTGACATACATGTTATTGCAAAGTGTGTTTTGGCATATTGTTCTACCACCTTTGCATAATAAAATGGTATTGCCAGATTAAAAAACATAAAAATGTGACATCGCATGTTTTGCCCCTGTGCCCTTCTATATATGCACGGTTTCCTTTCGAGAAACATTGAGCAGTGGAATCGCCTCCCTGCTCAGGAAGAATAAAGGTGACGGCGGTAGCTGCTTGCTATCAGGCAGGACGTACTTTTGTTTACTAATTAGTAGTATAAAACTATTTTAACGAGCTCGGTGGCGTAGCAGTTGGTAACGCTACTTTGACGCCAACGCTCGTGGGGTCAATTCCAATACAGGACAAACATTCGTGTGTGTGAATACGTCTGTTTGTATTGGTCTGGGTGTTTTTAAGAGACGTAGAGCGCATCAAAGCAGCGCCTCTGGGGAAGTACCTCCACGTGACAGGAAACAACCGAATACCAATACCCTAGAGTTGTTCAATTCCTGTGTGTGAGTGAGGTCACCAGTAAGCTCCTAAGAAGATGCTGTATTAGCAGCAGACGCGGCATCGCGCGAATGGTACTTAAGGTGTTGCACGCGTTTATAGTCTACGGTAAACGCTTAACGTATGTCGCCGTATGCTTCTATGTAAAAATATATACGACGTCACTATTTAGGTTATTTTAGTTTTTTTATAACATACAGAGTAAATCTTCAAAGTCACATCTCAACTAAAAACATTTTTAATTAATATAAACCACATTACATACTCTAATATTTTATATACATATACTTGAGAGCAATCTGCTAAGCAAATCCTATTGAGGCAAATGTCCAATTAGAACGTTAAACCAACAGTTAGATTAGCCAAATATTGTTTATGTTGCACAATACCCAATACGGATCTCCATACATTGGATATTAGGGGCCCAAAGCAGCCCTAAGGCGAGCAAACAGCGGCACCCTATCGATAATCAAGATGTTGTATGTATATGTTGCGAACAATATAATAAATTCGGTTCGAATCACTACTGACTAGAGACTATTGACAATAAACGTATCAAATGGCTAGTGTATAAAATATTGACGGTATTATTTATTTATTCTGTGTCCAATGAAATATTGTTACGGTTTTGCTATTAAGAAATTAGTTTATTTTAATTTGATGATTTTTGCGACAAAGATTACGAAAGAGATTCGGTCTAAAAGAGAGTATCAGAGTTTTTTCGAAAATGTAGAAATAATGCTAGAGGAAAGTATAACAAAACAAATATGTAACGCATAAGTAGAAGTAAGTAGGATAATTTTAGATTCCGTTTGAGTGGGCTTTGATTCACAATTTGACCCGGTAGGTGGCACTACAATTGGGCCCCATGATTTTTTTTTATATTCGGGTAGGCCGTTTGTTGGGCATTCCAGTATATATATATTTAATATACTTTATATACATATATATATGTGTATAATTCGACGTGTATGTCACAAGTTTGACTCAAGAAATTGTCTCCTGTCACCAAACATGCATTATACGGAAAGTATGACAATAGTTAACGTGAACTAATCGATAGCAGAAACAAACAAAGTTATTTAGATTATATTACCTGTAAATTTAACTTTCGCTAAATAACACCCGTATCTATCAACTATTATACAGAAAGTTCTGTCCTTTCCTCGCCTAAGTTAACACTTACTTCTAATTACGGATCACAAAAAGCTCTTAACCAAACGAAAAACAAACATAACCCAGCAACTATTTTGTTATTTATTTTATTTATAAAACTTTATAGACCACAACATTTTAGGTACTAACTTTTACTTTAATAGGTGGACTTCTACCAGTCGACCTTTGGGGGTGCAGAGAATCACGATCGCGGCTTTAAATATCACATAAGATAGTAAATATCAAATTACACATACATGTGAATACAACATACATTTAAATAAATAGACAAGTATACATGATACACTTACTTATTGCTTTGTCAAGCTTTCAGACAGATATTCACGTACTTGATTTTTCTTTCTTCTTAAATTTAGCATGGCAATAATGTATAATACTCGTATAATCCAATCATGTGATATTGGTGACTGTTAAAATTTCCCAATTTCAAATAATGACTGCAACATATATGTACGTCTCGCATGTTGTTTTCCTGATTGGTTTGGAGTTTCAAACATTCAAATGTAAACTCTTCATCATTGCTGCAGTCAAAGTCAACCTTTGCTGCATATAGGCTGCCAGTTTAGCAGTTCGTCAATTATCAATAAGCCACGATCGCGGAAGTGATATATAGGTTTTGGAAAGATTTGGTGTTATAGAGGAGATTACGACAGACAATTGATCTGAAAGGGAGTATGGGAGTTAAGGTTGGTTCGTAGACATGTAGAAAGAATGCTTGATGAAAGAATGACGAAACAGATATGTTATTAGGGTTCCGTACCCAAAGGGTAAAACGGAACCCTATTACTGAGGCTCCGCTGTCCGTCCGTCTGTCACCAGGCTGTATCTCATGAACCGTGATAGTTAGGCAGTTGAAATTTTCACAGATGATGTATTTCTGTTGCCGCTATAACAACAAATACTAAAAAATAGAATAAAATAAATATTTAAGGCGGCTCCCATACAACAAACGTGTTTTTTTTGCCGTTTTTATAGATAATGGTGCGGAACCCTTCGTGCGCGAGTCCAACTCGCACTTGGCCGATTTTTTTTTTATACAACGTCTGGAGGGCTATAAGCATACGGGCCACCTGATGTAAAGCGGTTACCCCTGCAGCTAATACAGCAACTCCTTGCAGCTACACAGGGAGTTGTAGACGGACACTAGACGGACTGCATTGATGCGCTCTAGCTTTCTAAAAAATGTAACGCGATATTAGAAGAATGTAGTAGCCAAAGAAGACCAAGGCTCCCTTATCACGATCTGATTGGTCGTGTGTTTTGTGAATGTTGGTATGCACGTCAGATTGCCTCATACATTCTTAATTAAATAAAGATATATAAATTCAATAAAGAGATATTTAATAGGTGCCACCCTAGACGAACACATACAGGTAGATCATATTGGTGATGTGTTGAAAAAGGGCCAAATCAAAATCACCTAAAACCGAAGAGTTCTTCCTGTGTGGAAGAGGCTGATGAGTGTGGAAGAGGCGAGAGAGGTATGTTTGGATTAGTGCACCTGGCGTTCCATATTCTCTGTCTACTCCAATGGGAGATAGGCGTGATGGTATGTATATACGTATGCAGATAATCTGAACACGCAGATTTAAAATCCTATATTTACATATTTGAGAGGCTTAATTAAGTTTATTTTCATCCAATTTATGCATAAATTGTGTCGTCATATTTTAAAAATGCATAGCTTTTCTCGGTATTATCGTCATTTACATAAAGTTAATGTCATTTCGCATAAACAGTCAAATCATAACTAAGAATAGTTATAATGTCTCTCTTCTCGTCACGGGTATTTCTCCCGGTCACTTGAGAGGCATGCGCAGAGGCATAGATACATTGCGTAGAGACCCCTTTGAGAAGATTGATGTACACCCGGCGTATCCTGCTTCAAGGGATTTCTATAAAAAAATATATCCATGAGCGAATCTTTTTAAGATAAGTAGGGCGCATCAAATCAGCCCGTCTGGGGAAGTACCTCCACCTCACAGAAAACCCCAGCCAAATAACAACTGGCTAGAGGGTTGTTGTGTTCCTGCGTGTGAGTGAGGTCACCAGTAAGTTCCTAAGGAGTTGCTGTATAAACAGCAGAGGAGGTATCGCGCGAGTGGTAATTAATATATTACATGCGTTAAAAGGCCAAAGTAGGTGGGCCGTATCCGTATCTCCCAAGGTTGAATAAAAAAAAATGGTCTTGGCAGGCACAGATGACTATGGCGAATATGTAATCTTAAGGGATAACCGATACTGTTCTTTCGACTCATCTCTAGACGGCTAATGAAGGCAAGCCAGTGTTGAGAGTTCTGGCTGGCCTTCTTGGCCACTTCGTCCGTCCGAACAAATTGTTGTACTTACCTATAACGTACTAAAGTTTTTTTTTTATTTGTTTGGAAGATCAACAGCTAAGCTAATGATAACAGTATTTTGCAATAGTAATTTCGGAGTTAATTGTAGGTCCGCACTTATACAACGTCGGGAAGTCAAATTCATAACCTGTCCAGTGGCGAAAGACACCGCGCTTTTATATTCTACTCTGTTTGCTGAGAACAGGTTAAAGACCAGAGCGGTCCCTGTGGATGGCCACTGAAATTTTGCCAAACCAAACCCAGTGGTCCCATAGGACCGCCACAACTTGCCTGTCTGCTGCTTCTTATGGAATATGTAAGAAAAACGAACCGCCGTTATTCACATAAGCAAGCACCAACACTAAAATTTCAAGAGACTGATCACTTTGATTTTAGAGATTTAAGAGAATTTGCGGGATTTGAAATGTCAAATTTGCAAGGGCCTTGTTATTGGGTGCAAAGATGAATCAGTAGAGGCTGTACATAAAATGTACAGCCGCTCAGGCCGTACCTACCCACTGGCGTTGGTGGTATTAACCAACAACAGTGAGGCTAGGACTATTTTCAAAGAGACCCGCACGGTGTGCGGGATCTCAAACATTACAGTCGAGCCGCCCCGCAAGACTGGCATGCCGGCCCAGTGCCACCGCTGCCAGTTATACGGGCATGCGGCTCGTAACTGCACGGCGGCACCAAGGTGCGTAAAGTGCCTGGTGCCGCACCTCACCAAAGACTGCGGTCGCACACGCGACCAGCAGTCTTCCACGCCCCCGGCGTGCGTACTTTGTGGCCAGACTGGCCACCCGGCCAACTACAGAGGCTGCCCGCGCGCGCCTCGGCCGTCCCCCTCCCAACAGTCCCGCAAGGCCGCCAACGGCCGAGGTGGGGCCCAAAGTGGCCGCAAAGCGCCTCCGGCGCCCACGGCGAGCCACTTCCCGCCTCTGCCTGCGGCGGCCAAGTCCGGCACCACGCCTGCGTGGGGCCCAAAACCTGCGCAGCCGAAAACCCAGGCCTGGGGGCCCCGCACGGAGCCTGCCTTCAAGCAGGCCCCAGCGGGTGCGCCCCAACCCGCCAAACCCGCGCCCACAGCCACTTCAGCAGACCAAGGGATGCTTAGCTTCCCAGAGGTTAATGTGGCTGAGGTTACACAGTTCCTGCAACTGTACAAAAGCAGTGACGTCATCGGGCGGATGGACCTTTTCACCCGCTACCACCACCTCATTCGTGCATTTAAATAAATGCTTCCAGTAGTAGGTAACTCAGCGGCACCGAACACCGCCGCGTCGGCGGCACCGGGCCGGACCAAACCGAAAGGGCTCTCGCTTATTTCATTTAATACGCGTAGTTTACGTCCTAATATTCTAGAACTGAAGGAATTTGTACGTAGTAGGGACATCGACCTGCTGCTCCTTCAGGAAACGTGGCTAAAACCCACTGACCGGAAGGGGCTGTCGATTCCCCAGTACACTTTAGTTCGGAATGACAGGCCGAGCGACCATAGAGGCGGCGGTACCGCTATCTACTATAGGCGAGCACTTCATTGCTCAACTATAGATACTCCTCCTTTGAGTAGTATGGAGGCCACAGTATGCAAGGTGGCTATGACAGGACATCAGTCCATACTCATAGCGTCCATCTACATACCGAGCGGGACAATCCCACTAAGAAGCGACTTTGAAGCGCTCTTAGCACTAGGCAAGTCTGTCATTCTCTTTGGAGACTTTAACTCCAAACATACAGACTGGACCTGTCAGTCTTCTAACCCCAGTGGCAGGAAGCTACTGGAGATTACCCAAGCCCTAGATCTGGACGTCCTGTGTCCTTTCTCGCCCACACACTACCCTGATCGGGTGGACGCCACTCCTGACGTACTAGACTTTGCGCTAGTCAAAGGAGTGTCGCTTCAGCTCAGATCAATCGAGCCTCTCGATGATCTGGGCTCTGACCACCGTCCAGTCTCACTGGTAATGGGGCCGTTGGATCCCCACCCCTCCTCCACCAACAAGACCTTCACCAACTGGAAAGGTTTTAAGGCCACCCTAGAGGCAGCCTTTGATGCCCCAGATTCACCGTACGCTCTCACGTCCGACTACTTCGATAGTCCGGACAAGATTGATAGTGCGGTGGATTCTCTAACCAAACTGGTTCAATCAGCTGTTCAGGACAACTCGCGGGTAGTGAAGGTGGATAACCGCCGAAAACTACCGCAGGCTGTCAGGGACCTGATTAAAGCCAAAAATGCAGCGCTCCGCAGAGCCAAGCTGTATCCCACCCCGTCTAACAGGACGCTCGCGAACCGCCTTCAGCGGCAAGTGAGGTCCTCTCTCTCCGACTTGAGGGAAGAGCGATGGGGCGACCTCATGGAGAATATAGCTCCCTCTCATGTTGCGTACTACAAAGTAGCGAGAGCACTGCGTAGTGACGTAATAACTCACACCCCACCACTCCACCGTCCCGATGGCACTATCGCCTTCGAGGACGAAGAGAAAGCCGAATGTTTCGCTGACAGCATTGCTTCACAATGTTCTGTCAGCACGCAGCCATGCAACGCTGCACACGTCAAAACAGTGGAGGAGGAGGTCTTACATAAGAGCTCACTCCCTCTCACTGCAGACCCCATCACAGTGTCCAATGATGAAATTAGTTCTTTCATTAAAGGACTAAACCCCCACAAAGCCCCAGGCGCTGATGGAATTTCAAATAAGGCGCTAAAGAACTTCCCAGCCCAAGTGCTGACGCTCTTAGCCCTTATATTCAACGCCTGCTTCGACCTGTGCCACTTTCCAACCGCCTGGAAAGATGCTACGGTCATTGGTATACCTAAACCGGGTAAACCACTCAACAACCCTAGTAGCCACCGCCCCATCAGCCTACTTAAGGCGATGGGGAAACTTCTTGAGAGAGTAATGCTCGCTCGACTGAGAGAGCATCTCTTCTCAAATGGTCTCATAATAGACAACCAGTTCGGCTTTCGCTCCCAACACTCTTGCCCACAGCAAGTCCACCGCATAGTCGAGTATATCTCGAGCGGTTTTTATCCAAAGCGTCAAAAGACAGTAGCTGTCTTCTTTGACGTTGCCAAGGCTTTTGATAAAGTCTGGCATGGAGGACTTATATACAAGCTTTACAAGCTTAATTTCCCAGACCGACTTGTCCGCTTAGTGGCCTCCTACCTCAAACATCGCTCCTTTCGTTTTAGACACGAAGGAGTGCTCTCAACCCCACGCCCACTCAAGGCTGGGGTCCCACAGGGCTCTGTCTTGGCACCCCTGCTGTATATATCGTACACCAACGATATTCCCACCCCTCCCAAAGGCGTTGAGCTCTCGCTCTTCGCCGACGACACAGCCCTCTATTCAAAGAGCGTGCAAGTGTCATCTGCGTTGGCCAAACTTCAAACCTCAGTTACTGAGTTAGGAAGATGGTTCAGAAAATGGCGCATAGAGGTGAACCCGGAGAAAAGCTCCGCAGTTCACTTCTGTGCGAGACGCAAACTCCCACACAATACTCCCCGCCTGCGTATGCTGGGGGCGTCAGTCCCCTGGAAACGCACGGCGAAGTATCTCGGAGTCACTCTAGACTCCAGACTCTCTTTTGTCCCCCACGTTCGAAAGGTAGTTAGTACCGCCAGATTTTATCTGAACCGACTCAGCCCTATGCTGGGAAGGCACAGTAAAATGTCCCTCAGAAATAAGCGAACCCTGTACAAGGTTTGTATAAGGCCGGTGATGTCGTACGCGTCTCCGGTGTTCGCTCATGCCAGTCCTGCAACCATTAACAGGCTGCAGACCGTCCAAAACGTCTTTTGTCGTCGAGCCACCAATGCTCAGTGGGCTCAGCGTAATGCTGAACTCCACCGTGACCTCCAACTCCCATCTATCCAACAACACTTTCAACTCCTGTCAAAGCGTTTCTTCGAAACCGCTGAGACCCATCCTAACCCGCTCATCCAGCAGGCTGCGTCCTACAGCCCGCCACAGCCTCCTTTATCCCGATACCAAAACCGCAGGCCACGTAGTGTCCTCTTAGATCATCCAAACAAAATTTCGAGAGCTTTGGACCGCTATGCAGCGGCCGAAGCCTCCTTAGGGCAACACTCCTCCACCATGTGAGCACCCTTCTGGTCGCTCGGTTTAGGCGCTTATAGGGTCCAGGGTCGGCGTCCTCAGGAGGAAGTCGACCCTTCTCTAAGCGTATGCTCTTATAAGAGTGACGCTTGCGTCACCCCGTTCCCCTGGGGTGATCGCTTCAGATGAAGCCTTTGTAGCCTTCCCGGCTAGAGGCAGTCCCAGGGGGTGTTTTAGTCGGTGGAAATCCGACATAATCAGTTCGTTCGTACGAAATGGTATCTTTGAAAGATTTCACCTCCTCCCTCCCTTTTTCCGGAGGGTGCCCCTCACGGAGGAATGACCAATGCACACCCGGGTGTGGGTTGGTCCTTCCTTTGTGGGTCTTCAACTTTCTTGGGCGAAAATCAAAAAAAAAAAAAAAAAAAAAAAAAAAAACTGTGAGGATTGGAACTTACTCACGGAAAGGCTCAATTGAATTCAAGGAGTTCATTTGCGCCTTATCGTTTAACTTACTTCCGTTTACCAGTTACGAAGACTTATCCACGTAAAACACACAGCCGTGTCCATCGAGACAGAAAACCCCATTTTTTTTAGATTTTAGTTTTGAGTGAGTAGTTAGAGCTATATATCTGGTATTTTTCAAATTACCTCAGTACTGAAGAGAGTGGATGCTACTAATTTTGCAATTCACTTCGTCGAACTTAATTTAAGGGTAAGTTCAATTAATCAGTACTTGTCAGTCAGGTACTTGTGTTCCATCATATAAAATATTAATATAG
Source organism: Pyralis farinalis (assembly GCA_947507595.1). Classification (NCBI taxonomy): domain Eukaryota; kingdom Metazoa; phylum Arthropoda; class Insecta; order Lepidoptera; family Pyralidae; genus Pyralis; species Pyralis farinalis. The sequence continues at coordinate 6,064,300 of OX382265.1, read as the reverse complement.
CCAAGTCATGATTGACGAGCTCGGTGGTGCAGTGATTAATAACGCTTCTTTGACAACAACGCTCGTGGGTTCGATTCCCACACAGGACCAACACTTGTGTGAATGAACACATCTGTTTGTCTCGGTCTGGGTGTAGGGTGCATCAGAGCAGCCGTCTGGGTATACTTCCATCTCAAAGGAAACCGCAGCCAAATAACAACTAACTGGACTTCTGTGTATGAGTGAGTTCAGTAGCGAACTCCTAAGGAGTTGCTGTGTTAGCAGCAGACGTGGCCTCGTGCGAGTGATGCTTAATGTATTACAAGGTTATATGGTAAAATAGCTTTACATAAGGTGGTCCGTCTTTGCCTCCTGTCTGTCAAACCAGCCCCCTAGTAAGTAATTTCAAAAAACGCACGAATTCGACCATCTCCTGTAGGTCCATCGGTCCCGATTCATTTTAGTGAGCGAAACGAATCACTAAAACTATACCTGTACGCCTCGAACTTTAACCACGTATAGGAAAAATGATAAAGACGGCAAATAACGCCACGTGATAAACAACTGGCACCAATTAACATCGGTAAAATAAATTCTGTTTCATCAACGCGACTTTATGAACTTTTTTTTATCTCTGTGCCAACGCTAAAAAACCAATGAAATCCTATGACATTTACAATTTTATATACAACGTCGAAAGACATACAAGCATACAGCCCACCTGATGTAAAGCGGTTACCGTAGCCTATGAACGCTTGTCATACATTACGTATCATTCTTGCGATGCCTTCTCTGGTGCTAACACAGCAACTCCTTAGGAGCTTACTGGTGTACTCAATCACACGCAGGAACACAACAACTCTCTAAGGAGTTGTTATTTGGCTGCGGTTTTCTGTGAGGTGGAGGTACTTCCTCAGTCGGGCTGCTTTGATGCGCCTCTCTTAAAACATCCAGACCAAGCAGACATGTCCATGCACATAAATGTTTGTCTAGTGTGGGGATCGAACCCACGAGCGTTGGTGTCAATGTCGCGTCATTCACGACTGCGTCACCGAGCTTGACATGGTATATATTTTGGAGATATCGGCATTTTAGTGTCCGATACCACTCGGGTGAATTTTGACGTTTGCGCTAAATATGCTCGTCCTGTTATATACTAGTGGACCCGACAGACGTTGCCATGTCCGAAATCAAAAGCAAAAATTCCTGTAAGCCGATTGCAGCGCCACCAACCGGGTCCAGCTGTGAATCTGAACCATTCACTTAAACACACAAAAAAATCCACATTATTGGTTAACAGTAGGACTGTTTACGGATACGCTCGCGGACTGATGAATTATATAAATAAAGATTATTTCATATCTAATAACGCTGTCCTAAGGATAAGTAGAGCTAGGCCTGTCTTCGGTCAATCTTTTAGATTCAGTTCGATCTTCACTTCCGACCTACAGTTCGCATCGTGATTGAATTAAACCATTTTAACTGAAGTATCGCGTGTTTTATTTATTTTGTTGAACCTGACGTTCCGGTTCTGGGTTTGTGATCAAACAAACCCAGTGGTCTACTCAAAAACGTTCGGACACCGTGAGCGATTTTTGTGTGAATCGAAACATATATAAATAATCCATCCATGTCGGTAGACGTAATAATTGAATAAGCAATGTAAGACAAATGTCACCTTAGTCTTTCTGCGACCACGAATGCTGCAAAGCATTCGAAACGTCAGGTTCAACAAAATAAACAGAACACGCGTTCTTCCGTTAAAAATTGTTTAATTCAATGTATAACAATCGCAAAAACCTAAGACAATACTAAATTAGGGGGACTTAATAAAAAATGATTTTTCAAAACCAGCTTTAGAAATATTCCACAACAATATGACCGCTTCAGTGGAGAGGTTAAGCCGAAATAGAGGTGTGTTATAGGTTAAAATTAGGTAAATTTATTACACACTTACCCTGTTTTATTTAGGGTCAACAAGTGAACAAAATATGTTAAGATGTATACAGTAATATGTAGAGAAATATGTATAGAGTTCGGACACCAAAAGGAAACCAAAAGTAAAAGAGCACCCTTATTAGCAGCGACATATCAAAAGGTAGACACGTTATACACCAACATTATTGTATTATAAAATGGCGCAAGTAGTACTATATCTACGTACAGTTATTTAATATGACACTTTGCTCTAACAAAGAGACAAATGATAGGACGTACCTGTCGTTAGAAAGAGATGAATTAATATATCTTAAGACATTTATGCTTTGTGGCGAAATACGTACAGCCGCGACGCGACAGTGTGCTCAACTGAATGCGAGTTGGGCAAATACCTTACTTTCGTATTGCCATTCTAGAGCGTGTACGACGTATCAATAACTATAAAAACATCTTAGCTTATTAGGGACCTGTCACATTCTTCAAAGAAAGTGATATACACTTACACACTTAAAATTTCGCACATTCATGACTCACTATATTTTTAACACAATGTCAAGGGTCATGCAATCATACGGTCCACCTGATGAAAGCGGTTATTGTAACATATGAACGCTTGCCTTGGAATACTGAAAGTAGTATGCATTGTAACCCCACTCACTCGTTGGAAGACGGCAACCTTCCAGGGAGTGGTTATTTGGCTGTGGTTTCCTGAGAGGTGGGAGAGCTTTCCCAGTAGGACTGTTTTATGCTCACTACTTTTCTCAAAAACACAACAGAACAAGACTAACTGACATGTTAATGCACACAAATGTTTGCCTTGTATAGCAATCGAACCCACGGGCTTTGGAGTTAAACTAGCATTGGTAACACTTCCTCCACAGGGCTCGTCAAAACCATTTTTAAGTTTTAACTATGAAATAATTAATTTATACCCCCGGTGTCAAACAAGCGTACGGTCTGCCTGTGGCACCCCTGGTGTTGTCGGCAGGTAATCTTGCGATGCCGACCCCGTAAAATGTTGCACACTCCTATCTTGGAGAACCCTTAAATTATTTACTATTAACTATCACCTTTAAATTTAACCTACAAAATAGTTGACGTCCATGTTTTGACACCAGTTCTTCGTCTACTTCTTCTTCTTCTACTACTTCTCATTTCTCAAAAACTTTTAAATTTGAACTATTCCGACTGCATCTAATTTCGCAATCCGACCAATCTGATGACATTTTAAAGCATTGTATTAAGCAGAAGGATGTAGGGTCCGAGGAAGGTCACCTACCAAGACCAAATTAGTTATTCGTTATCAGTAGATGTCACGAGTCCAAGGAATCGATGAACGTGTATGAAAAAAGATACAAATGTTAAGGGGACGTCCATAAATTACATGAGATGTTTAAGGGGGGGAGGGGGTCGAGTCAAATCTCATCTAATCTTACGTTGGAGAGGGGGGGGGGGGGTCTCGGCAAATATCACGCAATTTTTTTTCTGATTGAAACAAAAAAATATATACTACTTTGGTCCATTTAATCCAGATTGTGCATGCTTAAGATTTAAAAATCATATGGACATGATGGTTCCAATAGTCTCTCTTGAGACCGCGCATGATTCTCCATGGACTGAATTAGAGTAAATATTCTTTTTTTAATCACAGTAGTTACGATTTAAGTATTCTATTGTTCAATTTTTATTACACTTATAACTCTCAGCAATATTGATTACTAGTCTTAACTAGTCGTAAATAAAAGCACGAAGCATTTTTTTTTTCTTTTACAATAACAATCCAACGCGTTTAAGTAAGAAACCCACATTTTTTAAAATCTCACGTGAGATTGGGGGATGGGGTAGGAGGTTGAATTAAATCTCACGACATCTCACCAGGGGGGGAGGGAGGGACAGAAAATTCAAAAAAACACCTCACGTAATTTATGGACGCCCCCTAAAGAAGTGAGTGAGGTGTTTAAGAGCCGAGTTATGTAGCTCTGGGGTCTCTCTGCTTGCCCCGCAATGAACGTGGTGTAAATATATACATGCATACACGAAAAGTAAGTAAAATAAAAACTCCATTATCATAACATACATAATATTGACGAGCTCGGTGGCGCAGTGGTGAAAGGAGATGTTACGCTACTTTGACACCAACGGTCGTGCGTTCGATTCCCATACAGGACATACATTTGTGTGCATGAACATGTCTGTTTGTCTTGGTCTGGGTATTTTCTATGTATAATAAGTATGTATTTACAAAACAAAAGAAAATGTATTTAAGTATGTTTATCAGTTGTCTAGTACCAATAACACAAGCTTGGCTTACTTTAGGGCTAGATAGCTGTGTCAGTTGTACGACAATATTTATATTTATTTATTTATCAGAAACCTGTCACATGCCTTCTCAAAATGGATATGAAAACAATTGAAATTTCGCACATTCGTGGCTAATTGTTACCTTTACACCGTAACAAAATATTTTTTTTACTTAACGTTGCGGGGCATAGAAGTATACGGCTCAAGTAATGTAAAGCGGTTACCGTAGCCTATGAACGCTTACAATATATTAAGTATCACTCTGCGCGATGCCATCTCTACTGCGAATACAACAACCCTCCAGGGTAGTTGTTATTTGGCTGCGGTTTTCTGTGAGGTAGAGGTACTTCCACAGTCGGGCTGCTTTGATGCACTTTACCTCTCTTAAAACACCCAGACTCAGACTCAGACTCTTAAAACAAACAGACATGTTCATGTGGAAATCGTACCCAAGAGCGTCGGTGTCAATGTAGCATTATTAACCATTGAACCACCGAGCTCGTCAAATATTTGACATCCATGTTTTAACACACGCAGCTTATTCTTTCTAGTTATTTAAAAAAATATTAAAAACATTCAAAAATTATTTGTTTTCTTTCTTCCTGTATCTAAGTCCTTAACTTACCTAATAGCTGTTTTGTCAAATCTATAAACTTACGCGGTCAGAGAGCTACATAAAATTAACAAATAAATGAATTCATAGGCAATTTGTTAGTTCCTTAGTCATAATTCAAGATGTCCTAAATTACTCCATTCATTACATAAGGGTGTTGCTAGCGTAAATCAAATTTTGCTGACTCTAGCCTCCGTTTAATTATTCATCGAGGTACATAGTAGTTGTTAACAGGGTAGTCCCAGTACATTTAGGGGCTGAGGGCACATAGCCGAACTGGACCCCAGTTTGTTTACTAGCCAATTTTAACCAACGTCTAACAACGTCAAACTCTGCTGTTCGCAAAATCCATGGAAGTTATCATTATCATAACGTATAAACCACACTGACGAGATAATCTCGGAATTGAATGAAAAGAAGTTCATTCATATTTCATTAGTAAATCTGCAATGGTAATGCAGTCTTAAGAGAGGTAGGGCGCATCAAAGCAGCCCGTCTGGGGAAGTAACTCCACCTCAGAGAAAACCGCAGCCAAACAACAACTCCCTAAGGGTTGTTGTGTTCCTGCGTGTGAGTGAGGTCACCAGTGAGCTCCCAAGGAGTTGCTGTGTAAGCAGCAGAGGAGGCATCGCGCGAGTGATACGTAATATATCGCAAGCGTTAATAGGCTACGGTACCCGCGTTACATCAGGTGGGCCGTATGCTTGTATGTCTCCCGACGTAGTATATACAAAAAAAGTTTTACAAAAGATATAAATATCCACATTGTTACCTCTCAATATGAACAACAAATAAAGATCAAGTTAAAAGTCAAAAAATATTTATTGGCCATCAGGTCTTCACGGATACTTAGAAACGACTTACATTGTTTACATCAGTTCATATTGTATCTTATTTTTCATATCTTTCTTTTTAATCTCACCAGCATTTCGAAAATGACCATTGGCGAAAACGAAATGCCAAAAGTAACTTGCTAATATGGGTCGTTTTTCAAATCGTCTATCTGTTACAGTAAATTTTTGTTAGTGTATACATGTACTGAATCATTTCTAGACATCTCTGTCAGTCAGATATTCATAGATTTTATAATAAGCCTTCTTACATAGAGTATTTTTGATGTGCCTTTTGAACATATTGTCAGGTAAGGGCAGAGCTCAGGCAGAGCCGGAAAATAAATAGTAGAAACTCACACGTGTCTGACGAGATAATCTCGGCAAATTGATGAGAATATTTGCATTCATATTTCATTACTAAATCTGTATATGTAATGCAGATTTACAATGCAAACATCTAAATATCCTCACTGTTGTATGTATGTATGTATGTATATCTTCACGCCAAGTCCCTTGCGGGGTAGGCAGAGAGAACCGAGCGCCATAAGACGCGGTCCTTGCATACTTCACTCGCTTCTGTGACATTCATAGCTCTTTTCATGCACGCTCGCCGGTTCCTGGGGCTTCTGACATCACCTTCTGATAAAACACGACCAATTTGGTCATGGTAGGTTAGTCTCGGCCTTCCTCGGCTCCTACATCCTTCCACTTTTGCATTGTATATCTGTTTCGTCATTCTTTCGTCCCGCATTCTTTCTACATGTCCGAACCAACGGAGCATGCCCTTTCTTATCTTAACACCTCATCCTCACTGTTACCTCTCAGATTTATGAAAACGTTCTGTTTTCGAGTTTCTGTGAAAATCTTAGAAGTAGAAATAAGTTGCACATGCTGGTTATATCGGCTTGTAAGACCGGTGGATCTTTTGTTGTAAATTGAATTCGATTCTATAATTCTATAATACCGCAATGGTCGCGCACTGTGCGGTTGTGGAATGAGCTCCCTGCCGAGGTTTTCCCAAGGGACTACAGTATGGGGTTGTTCAAGAAAGGCGTGAAGAGGTTCTTACAGGGTCGGCAAAGCAAGAGTGACATCCCTGGTGTTGCAAATGTTCATAGGCTACGGTATCTGCTTACCATCACGCAGGCCGTACGATTGTTTTCCACTTTAGTGGTATAAAAAAAAATTGCTTGAAACACTTCTCTCCTATCCGTTAAATATCTTCAAAAGACACATCAAAAGTACTCTTTAGGGCTTATTTCAGATTGACAGATCTCCGGAAATGGTTCAGCAAAGGCATTAACATATATTTTTTTATTTTATCACTTGACATCATCGTTATTTGTTGTATTGTTATACTGCCATAGACTTCTTGTAATAAAAGTTGAAAAAAGACACATATTAGACAAGTTCTTTCGGCATTCCTTCTTCGCCAATGGTCATTTACAAAATGCCGTTAAATTTAATTAAAAAAATGTGAGATGCGTCAGCGAGCGCACAATGACAAAAAAATATATATTTTTATCGTTTATTTATCTAATATTGTGTATATTGCTCAAATTGTGATGATCATTGTTAATTAATGTAATATACGGCCTGAGTTTTCTCCACATAAATATATTCCATGATTTTCTCTATATGTTATTAATTAAAAATCAGTCATTACACATTCATATAGGCGATTTTACGAATATCGTGACAAACCCGGGGGTCAAGTGTTTATATTTCTTTATGCCACTAAGGTGGCAAACAAGCGTACGGCCTGCCTTATGGTAAACAATTACCGAAGCCTATGAACATTTGCAACACCAGGGGTATCTCGTTGCCGATCCAGTAATAACCTCTTCACGCCTTTCTTCTTGAACCCCATGCTGTAGTCCCTCGGGAAAACCTTGGCAGGGAGCTCATTCCATAACTTAAACGTTCTTGGTAGAAAACTTCTATGAAACTGCTGCTGCTGCTGATTAACTCCCAGCCGTCGGCGAGCTATGTGATTGTAAAATATATAGCAACGCTTAGCAACGGCTACTTTTACCTCATAGAAAACCAAATAACAACTACCTGAAGGGTTGCTGTGATCCTGCTAGCGGCAAAGGTGACAAAACGGTAGTACAAGAATTACAACTTTGAGACATTGACTTATTTGTAATTCTAATTCTGCTCTTAAAGTCAATTATATATTAAGCACTTTATACTAAGAACATCACGCATATTCATGGCCAAATATTTTATTGTGCAGTAATCGAATCAATAGCCCTTGATAATTTATCTGTTCCCGTCCAAATAATTTCTGGTCTCGTCAACATTTTACAACCGCTTGTAACCGCTTTACATTACTTGAGCCGTATTATATTGGTCTGGGTATTTTCTATGCATCATAAGTATGTATTTACAAAAAAATGTGTCGGATAATATTTATTCTTTAAGAACATACACCCGAGCACCAATCCACACATACACCGTTGCAAGCACGCAAACATTCTTCACTACCAGTAGGTACTTCTAAAACTATTGTGTCATTAATTCAAAAGTCATCATGGAATTATCTCACTGTTGAATATAACTTGCAAAAATTACAAAATTAACTGAAGACATATTTTATTAATGACATTATTGGCGTATAATTTTTACAATCGTTTGTATATTAATAATATCATTAATAAAATATGTCTTCAGTTAATTTTGTAATTTTTGCAAGTTATATTTAAAAGCAGGAAATAAACCTGCTGAATAAATTACAACTGAGTCTTTTTTTTTCTTATTAAAAAAAAAACAGAATTTTCAATGTCACAATTTACAAAAGAAGATATAATACGTAAAGTAATATTCTTCAAGTTAGAAGAATAGCCGAAATCAAATAACAGGGTCTAAGTGGTTTATCAGGTACGGAACCTAGCTGTCGCTGTGTGCGATAAATAAATCAATTCCCGGCGAGTGGGTGTCCACGCGCCTGGGGAACCCTAAATTAAGCTAGGGTGTCACTAAATCACAGTTATGTCCAAGGTATTGTTAATGTCCAGGGTACGGCCGTTTGTGTTTGATAAACAAAATGTAAGATTCTGGAGGAAATATAGAAGTATTAATTCAATACTTTTCATAGATAACTTATTGTTGAAAATTACAATGATCTATCTATCTAAAGTGCGTTCAGGCAGCTGAGATAAAGAATGTAAGGAATCTTTTTTGACCATTGCTTTTGAGTACTTGAATAGAGCAATGAATGGCGGTGGGAAAAAGAGATCAACGGATGGAAAATGAAGTAGATAGAAAAAAACATAACATATGCGACCAATAACAAAATCGCTAATAAATAATCGCATTATTAGCGATTCAGTACATACATAATAACTACATACGTAAGCTCAATTTGACGCAGGAGTACCATAGAACCCGTCTTGTCGCTTTTTAAAGGAGCCTATAGTCTGCGGAACCCTAATTTCCAAAGGAAACGCATTCCACAGGCATGCAGCTTGTATAGTGTATGAATTTTTAGAAAGTATTTGTGAACGAGCCGGGACTTTCAGTATAGGATTTCCGCTACGCCGAAGACGTTCGTCCACTTTCCTAAACTTGTTCTTCCTAACGTTACCAGCACTAGGCTAATCTAGGCATCTCTACTCTCTTATTTAGTATTTACTCTTTTTATTATGTATTTACTTACCAAAATTTAAGTGAACACCTAAAATCAGTCTGTAGCGCACAAAAATTGCCTAGTTACCTACAGTAAAAAGATAGACAAGGTTTCAAAATGAGTATATTTTTATTAAAAAAAAAATTATAAAATGCTAGTAGATTAAAAAAAGGAAAAAGTTAAACAAGAGAATTAATAAGATACAATAAGATTATATTTCAAAAAATGTAAAACGCGTCTAAGTGCCCGCGAGGGCCCAATGGTAAATAAAGATTTAACAAAAAAATATAATATGTATGTTATGCTACGTTCCTGGCGGGGTAGGCAGAGAGAACCGAGTGCCATAAGACACGCTCTTTACAAACTTCTGTTCTTCTGTACAAACTGTTTGCTCGAATTCATTATTTGTCGTAGAACACTCACATAAAGGCGATGACACAAGTCGAAAAGAGCTTCGCCGTAAAATTTCCATGAACTGTTAAAAATTGCGCAACAGGTGATCCACTTCTAACCACTCTTTACTTAATCTGTCTCGCACTGATTGAAAGAACAGATACAAATGGCGTCCTTTAGTAGAAGTTTCCCATCTTTCTTGCCATTCTGACAGTAAAGTTTCAAGTACCTTGTCAATTGGTTTGAACAGTTTAAGTATTTTATTATGATCGTATTGTTTTAGAAAATCAGGGTGCATGTTTTTAGAGGTGTAGTACATTGAAGCGCGTCGTTGTATTTCCAAGTCAACTGGTAACACGCCTGCCAGCACTGGTAGTGCCTCGGTACTCACAGTTCAATACGATTTACATAAAAATATTAATGCGAGACGTCGACTTTACAGTAACTTACGACGCGCCTATCAGCCCATGCAGGTGAACCGTACGTAATAGATCTTAAATATGTAGCTGCGTAAATAATTTTTAACGTTTTAAAAGTTAATCCCCACGTCGAGGTGGAAATTCGAGTTAACGCATAAAAGTTCTTTTTGGCTTTTTCTCCAACTTGCTTTATGTGTTCAATGTCATTAAAACCTTTGTCTAACAGTAATACCAAGTAACAAACCGAGCTTTTATTTGCAACTGATACTCCATTGAAATATAACCGCGGCGGAACCTGTAAATTTCCCTTGAGTAACTGCTGATATGTTTTGCGGGGCGCGAAATCGAGACGGTTACGATAACCCCAATCTGAAATGAGGCCAAGACAAGTACTGGCTAGTTTTTCTATACTTGATCTGGAATTAGCTTTTATTAATAAGAGGCCGTCATCGGCGTAGCCAGTTAACAAGCACCCTTCCGGTAAGGGTAGGCTAAGAAAGTCATCGAAACCGATATTCCAAGGATACGGCCCCAAAACCGAACCCTGAGGACAGCCCTGCGTAAGCACCTTCGAGGCAGCATAATGGCCAAGTTTTAATTTAGTTGTAGTTAAAATAAGGTGCTTGCGTATTTCCGGTGAAAGTTCAATACCCATCAATTTTCTACCGTAGGCTACAGGACGACGACGCACTATTTTTACATCTTTCAAGTAGTCTGATAATGTAATTTTCATTTAGTCTTTTATATTTTGATTATACAAAGCTGACAAAAACTTGTGTCGTCCATTTTATCGGGAATGTCTTTTATAATAAGGCGCGGTCGGCGTCCTTTGGGCTTTTCTAGTTTAAGTCCTGCCGATTTAATGTCTTCTACCGATTATAGCTTTCGGATTTGAGCATCATTACGACACACGTAAAACTACCCCCGATTTGGCAGTTTTCTTGACGCCTACAATTTGAAAACCATCATCTGATGGCTTGATGGCATTCATGAGAGCTTCTTTCGTGGCTTCGGACGTTTTGAACTCCGCGGATCGTGTCTCAGTGGGATATGCCACAATGCAAGGCATTGGTTCGCGAGTTTGAATGGGTTTAATTTGCTTGGGCAGACGAAGTTTCAATTTATCGGAGTATGATTCACCTGTTTTTGTCACGGGTGCTACAGGGTTATTTTTGCTTCTAATTTGAGTGCCAACAAATAGCGTTCTGTTATGGCAAGCTTCGTTTCCGTTGCTGCTGACTTTATGGCCATCATAGACACTAGAGAAGTAACCCGCTGAGTCATATCCATTATTGCCGATCTATGAGCGACACCAATGCGAGAGGTCAGCCCGTTAATAATTACATAAAATTTTGCCAAACATTGTGACGATTCGCAGACGAACTCCATATTGTCAATGTTCGAGTCCACAACTTCAAGCGAGCTATTACGACTTAATTTGGCCATATTCAAAGCTTGTCGACCGCTGTAGTTGTTTTTCTTTAGATGACAAATTATTCGGTGATATATGGCCTAGTGGTCTTTTCACATTACTTATAGTTGCGGGCGGAGAGCGCGGCATTAAATTGCTACGGCCAAAAACCGGCGTTTTATCCATTCCACCTGGATCATCGGGACTGCTCGACATTTTATAAAACAACGAACTTAGTTACCAACAATATAGAATAAATTCAAATAAAGCTAATACGTATCAATACAAAATATTACCCCGATTTCGGGGTAAATTTATTAACTGACAACACCGGGAGATAACAATTTGTTTACACGGTTTTAATATTTTAGTGCAATAATTAATCGTAATTATGCTTTTCAATAATATAGTAAACAAAATATCGAATAATTACTTACTTTTTAACGGGGCAAACTTGTTTTTACGAAGACCGCTGGCTACGCGATAGCAGCCCATGCGTACTACCTACTGTTTTCTTGATTTATCACTGTGATGAAATATTACAAATTAAACATTAATTTAAACGAGAATAGAAGCGGAATTTATAGATTAATATCACATAAAACCCAATTTAACGAAATATCACACACCCTGTACAATAGCAATGAAGTAATATATTTAAACTAACAAAAGTGTTATACAGACACAGTGGGAAACACCCGATACGCCCGGAACGCGGTGGGCGAGGTATATTTACAAAGGAGGTATATTTTAGTATATATAGCATATGTATACATGTATGTTTATGTATTTATTTATACATATTATATAACTACTTTTATTTTCCTTAAGCTTTGCCCTGCGCGCAAAGTTTGTCTAGAAGAGATCGCATCGCGATAAGACCGCCGTTGTACTGCTACTTTATTGTTTTTGTTTGTTACGTATTTTTCTTTTGGTGCAATAAAGTGTATTGTATTGTGTATTGTAGAAGTGTAAATAAAAATATATATACTAATTATAATAAACTAATAATAAATTATATTATTAGTTTCTTTAATTAATTGTCGACTCGACTACATATAACTTGCCCTGGCAAATGTGACGAACTCATATACAGACATGATTCTCGTACCAAAATTTAAATACACTTGGCAATGGACGGTAATACTTATTTCGATTTATAACGAAACAAGGTAAAGGCCAGAGTGTTTAACATTTTTATCTCATTTCTGAACGCCCTTTATATCGTAATACCAAGTCCCTTGACGGGTATAAAGAACTAAGCGCTATGTGACTCAGTCCGAGGTATACGGACCGAGTCGATGACGTTCAGTAGGCCGATTCTACTAAAAAACTGCAACTGCACTGCAGCGCGGCGTGTGTCATAATGCGTACATTTTGACGTTTCCTTAAGCGATCTGACAAGCAGCGACTTTTAACGAAACGTCAAAATGTATGTACGCATTTTGACACACGCCGCACTGCAGTGCAATTGCAGTTTTTTAGTAGAATCGGAGAAAGAACAGTAGTTCTTTCTCTTTATTTTTTTTATCCATAACTCTCTTTATGCGTACTCGTCGTTTCTTTTCTTAACACCTCTTTCTGAGTGACGCCATCTATATGGTCGTGATGGTGCACTTTGGTATTCTTTTTGTATAGTTCGATTCTCACATAGGACAAACTTTTGTGGACAGAAACATGTTATATTGAACTGGGTGTTTTAAGGAGGTTCGTAAGGGAAATATAAACAAGACCCCGGTGACCCAGCGGCAAGTAATGGCGACATTGATGCCAAGAGTGGGTTCATTTTTCAACTTGGTGTGGTGTGTGCTTGAATATGTCTGTTTTCCTTGGCCAAAGTATATAAGTACATATTTACAAAAATATATTTATGAAGCTCCTAAAGAGTTGCTGTGTTAGCGGCAGAGGTGGCATCGCGTGAGGGATACTTATTGTATTACATGCGTTCATAGGCTACGGTAACCGCTTCACATCAGGTGGGTCGTATCGCCGTTGTATAAAAAAAAATTCGAAATAGCTTCATATAGTTTTTTTTTGATAGTTTTATTTTTTGTTATTAAACGCTTTATTACATAAAAATAGTACATATCGGAACAATATTTTTTTAACACCTGCATTAACATAAAAAAATACTCCGCACTTTAGGTATAGCATATACACCATAGCTTGTTTTATTTTTAGGGTTCAGTTCATCAAAAGGAAAAACGGAATCCTTAATAGGATCACTTTCATGTCCGCCTGTCGTTTTTTTCTCAGGGACGGGTGGAGCTATCAAGCTGAAATTTATATCGAATACTCAGGTCTGCAATCCCTTCGAACAGTGAAAAAATCTAACTTCTACATTAATGCAATCAAAAGATACGGATGTTTTTGTATCGTTTATGCGCATATTTTGGCACTCGCAAGAGAATCAAAACCTAGGTCCTATAGGGTACTTCCCGTTGACCTAAAATCATGGAATTTCGTAAAAAGCAATGTTATATAGCACAAGTAAAGGAAAAATCTGAAAACTCGTAACTTATTAGTTAGGTACATTACAAAACATTTTATTTTTTTGTAAAATTAATTTGAGAGAATATTTTTGTACGGAATCCTCGTCGCGCGAGTCGGACTCGCACTTGACGGCTTTTTTAATATCACAACTTTGTTGATATAAAACTATAAACAATCATAGATAGCTTTCTGATTCAAGTATTCAGCGAGTAAAATAGCTGTGAAGAAAGGCAGACAATAATAAATGTTCGTCGTTTACTTTCGTACTCAAGACTAAAAGCCAAAAGCCACAGCGGCGGGAAAGGCGGGATAGGGGCATGGATGGAATGGGATTTTATGTAACATTCGTGTGTATGCAACTTGTTACACAAAAAGCGTACCGCGCCGGATCGCGTCCACTTTTTGCGTGACAGGTTGCACACACACACACGAATGTTACAAAAAAAACCCGTCTCGGATCGCTGTCGCTATCCCGCTTTTCCCGCCCCTGCGAGTTTTATCTTTAATACACAGCAATTAAATAATTATAATATTGTCATGCCTTCAATATACTTATAACGACAATAATGTAACAACATTGTAGCGATTCGGATTTAATTTCGAGTTTATTATAAAGTAATCGCGTTTTTCAAGACAATCTATTTACCTTATGGCTATTATATGAGAAGCTCGAGACATCACCATAGACAGGCTGCGGGTCATCGAGCTCTTACGGGACGGGACATAACCTAGTTAGAGAGCAATAAATGGTAATATTGAGTCCAAGTAGAAGTAAAATATCAAGAAAATTTACAATTTAAAGAGTACCTAAAAAGAATTATTGAATCCCGGATCCATCTTCAAATCCGAGGAGTTTCGATGCGGTGTTCCATTTGTGGCGAGTACCACGGATACACATGCTGGTAGCTCTTATGGTAGAAATGCAGATACGAGTTCGTAACCAACCTGTCACAACGCTATAATGTCGGTGCCACCGGTCAGCTAAAGTTTCTGCAAGGTTTTTAACCTAGTTAGTCATAAGCTGCTCAAGGCTCACCTTAATATGCCTACAACAGCTGCTATGCGGTTTAAGGGTAACAGTTAAAGTTAAGCTTATAAGAAAGAGCAGTGATAGCAGTGGATAAGGAACCGGCCTACCTGGTCCCCGGTTCTAATCATGTACCTATAGTAACTATATAAATTCGTATCGGATTTATATACATAGTTATCATTTGCTCGGTGGTGAAGAAAAACATCGCGAGAAACCCTACGAAAGGTCAACCTAAGAAAGGATTTCTCTCAGGGTTGTGAAGGACTGACGACAATCGCTCTATGTTAAAATCACTTGCCGCTTAGGTAGCGGACCCCGTCAATCTTAATGGATTAGGAAACGGGTAAACGTGATAAAGAAGAGTAACAGTTAAGGAACAGAGGAGAAGTGTGTTAGTTGGTAATGGTAACTAAGGAACCACTTCTGATTATGGATATGTTCTTCTAATTATAGATCTAAAGACAGCGTGTTATATGTATCTATAAATATCTTCACACAAGGTCCTTGGTGGGGTAGGCGGAGAGAACTGTGCGCTAAAGACGCGGTCCTTGCACATTCCACTCGCTTCAACATTCATAGCAGAAGCCACATCGGTAGCTTTAGTTCTACTACTTTTTTTTTTCAACGTCGGAAGTTATATGAGCAAAGGTTGTAAAGCGGTTACTCTGCTGGTAATACAGTGCTCCTTGGGAGTTTACTGGTGACCTCACTCACACGCAGGACACAACGACTCTCTAGGGAGTTGTTATTTGGCTGTGGTTTTCTGCGAGGTGGAGGTACTTTCCTAGACTGCTTTGATGCGCCCTGGTTAAAAAAATCCTGACATCACCTTCTGATAAAACACGACCAATTTGGTCATGGTAGGTTAGTCTTGATCTTCCTCGGCTCCTACATCCTTCCACTTTCGCATTGTATATCTGTTTCATCATTCTTTCATCCATTTCTTATCTTAACACCGACACACTTTTTGAGACTAAAGCGTTACGCCGCAAGTTATGCGCTGAGCTACATGCGAGCATTCATTCCGACCGACTCGCAACGAACTCGTGGCTTAGATTTTAGCTACCTAGAAGTTTACTCATCGCTTCATTCTCGTTGATTCCTGCATTCACTCGTCTCTCCACTTCAGACGTGTACTAAAAGCTGAAATTCCATCCCTGCTAAAAGCGCTTCCAAGATATACAATCTCAGCCACTTCCAGCAACACTACATCATCATGTGACGTAACGGTATTTAGATCAGCGTGTAATAGATACCATTATGTCACAAGTTTATTATTTACCGGTACAGCAATGAAGATATTTGATTCTCGTTATATAATTCATAAAATATCCATAGTTTCTACTTACTCCCTTCTGAAGATATACCCAATGAGCCGGGAGCTTATACTTTCATCAAACTAAGTACTAGAGCAATCTGGGAACTTT
Organism: Pyralis farinalis; assembly: GCA_947507595.1. NCBI lineage: Eukaryota > Metazoa > Arthropoda > Insecta > Lepidoptera > Pyralidae > Pyralis > Pyralis farinalis. Next base: position 6,047,832 of record OX382265.1, on the reverse strand, counting down.
GAACAATAGACTATAGGATATTAATATTACCAACCCGTGGTACTGCACTAGCTACGTCCCTATGAACTCTACTGAGTAGTATCAACTTGCTGGGTGCACTTCCTAACATTTAGTGGTGGGATGAGTTATCGACATTTTTTTTATAATACCAATAAGTATTTATTAATGTTATAATCCGCCAACCTTTTAAGTTTGAAATATATTGCATCGAGTACAGTTTCTTAACAAATAAAGCTGAGCCTACTCCTTAGTTTAGATTATTGTTTTTACCAACAAGCAATACGACGTATTATTCTGAAAAAATAAACAATACTGTAATAGTATGGTAGCGTTCTACGATATAGTTTTTCTAAGAAAAATTAGGCTACATAAACAATATGGAAAATGGTATTACATTATTTTTTTCCAAGAATTTATATATACCTAATGTAATATAAATACACTTAGTATTTTATTGTAAATTCTTTATAAAGACTGTAGACGACTGTGGAAGTATGTGTGTATTCCTACGGAGGTACCACGTAGTAATCAAACAAAAGTTTATTCAATTGCTTTCTCTAAGAAAATATTTTTTGTTTTTTGATCTACATAATTTTATCAAAAGGTGATTTTAAGTCTTTATAATCCCAAAAATTATCACGGAATAAATTATATAACTACAATATCCAAATTAACGACATGTATTAGTGTAAAAAATGTATTCATGTAATTTTTATCTATGAATCACCCCAAGGTTGACTGGTAAAGAATGCTTGTATAGCATCAAGTCCGCCGTTGTACACATGTGTGCATAAAGTTTAAATAAATAAAAATAAATAAATAAAAAGGAAAGAAATTGTTATTGCAATTCTAGCGCTTGTTTTATAATATTTATTTATATGCAAATAACATTAAACATTTTACTAAATGGATTGTTTGATGAAAGTTTAACTTGTGATAAAAGCGATACTTATAACAACCCTCTTTAAAGTTTATATACATTTTGTCCCAAGCCCAATTGAATACGTATGATGGCTAAAACATTATTTCGTCACCGTCGAAATAAAAACTCAGGAAAAATTTGGGCCTCTCGAACATAGGTGGCAATAATTATCGCGTTCTTTGATAAACAATCTAAAATTTAAAGCAAAACTTAATTATCGATATTCCACTACATCATTTCATCACCCTTCTACGTCTCTAACGATATGAAATTTTGATCAGCACCGCTCATTACCGGTTTTTTTTTTCGTGTGAATACTTCAGTAGGCTCGCCGGTGATTTTCCGGACCGTTTGCAGGCTTTCTTTCAAACTCAGTGATATTTCTCTAAATGTAACACGTTAGGTATTCTTTTAAAGTCTATAATCGTATAACAAGCCTTTCATAATGTTACGTGACAGTTTTACTTGTCTGTAACTTGTTCCGGAAAAATCCACTTTGAATAAAGTAGACAAATGTGAATTGATTGCACATTGAATTGCCTATCGCATCCTTATCTAAGAGAGGGGAAATTGTTTATTTTTATCTGTATGTCTGGTCTGGAAGCATACAAGCTTACGATTCACCTGATAGAAAGCGGTTACAGTAGCCTATGAGTGCATGCCACACATTTACTTTGGGGCTAGGTGGCGCTGTGTAATTTGTCCGACAATATTTATTTATTTACTCGACGTAAGATGAAAAATTCATTAATGCCCTTTTAAAAGTTCAGGAACTGCTTTATCCACTTTCTTTCTATTTCCTCGGCTTCTAAAAGCCGTATCGTGATGTTGAATAGCCCATAACCTTCCTCAAAATTTTATCTATGAAATGCCAAAAAAGTTTACCGCATAAAAAATTTTTAAAAACATTTCATAATTTTTCAATTCAATTTTAGAAATTACACAATGCAACTTAATATTAGCGCATGCAAACAAACTCTTTCGCTTTATATATTACTACCAATTTAGAAGAAAGAGAGAGAGATAAATAATTTACACTCGATGTTAGAGGAAACCAGTTGAGAATGCGCAAGAGAATGCATTGCCAGAGGAGCACCTGGCTCGTCAATTATATAACAATTCAATTTTTTTTTTATTGGTCGGCCATTTTGACCATGTTCCTTAAGAGATAGGAACGGTGTTCCTGAACATTCCTACTCTACTTTTTTATGCTGAAGCCGAATATGAAGTCAAAATTTGAATATTTGAAAAAACGCACACACAGACAAACGCACAGACAAACATATAGATTTCATATACGAACGGTGTTCCTGAAAATATAATAATACCCTTTTATGAGACTTACATTTAGAAGAGAGAAGGAAGGAGACAGATGAGATGCTCAATATTTTCTGAATTAAAAAATGTTACCATAGATAATTGAGCTTACCACCTAGCCCAATGACGTGTGTACTTTACCAAATTTGGCTTTACAGGTCAGGGTGCAACTCTAAGGGCACAAGGACGTAACATTCAAGTTCAACAAAGTTCGAGGGTCTTCTTACACCTTTACAAACCCCAAGTACTGCAAGTTGCCCTTTCAGCAACACGATATATATATGGAATGTTTAGAAATTAGTTAGTTAGTAGTAGTATAATTCTATGGCTTGAATAACGATCGCAATACATGCAAAACAACGATGAATAAAATTCCAATAAATTCCGGAGAATTTTTAGAGGGATTTATTGTTGCCGGATTAATTCCAGTGTTATAATGCAAAAAATAAAAGCCACTACACAATATTTTATTTTTTGATATAACAGTTCGCTTTTGATTCAAAAATTGTTAAAGATATAAATACCACAGCGACTGGTCCGCTTTGAATGAAAAATGAAAGGGTACGATTGAATTTTTGATGTCTTTGGTGTTGGACTAATCCGATTTGGTTCGAAAATGCAGTTTTAAAAGTACTTTTGTTTTGTTATTGCTTTTAGATATGTTAATAGGCGATTGAAAATATGATCAGTTCGAGTATTCAGACAATTTAAAATTAAGTAGGATTAATGCGCGCGTATCTGTCGATCAACTTCTACGTCATGCACCTTTATGAAAAATATGCTGTTTGATATTCATGGCCTCAAAGATGAACAGCAATGTAAATTGCTGAAGACACTGTGTTGTAGACAAAGACAGCTGCTCCCCTACGGAATGGGTTGATAGCTACCGTCGACTGTTGTGTAGCTTGCATTCTACATAGCTATGTAGTAGAGAAATAGAGGCACTTCTGTACTCTATTTTTAACTATCTGTGTGTGAGTATTAGCAACAGAAATATACTTAAAGATATAGAATGAGCGCTAAATAGTATGCACAAAGTAACTTCTGTCTCACACTGTACCATTGTTTTAGCTGGAACGAGATAGATATATTTTTGACAGTAACGCTTTTCATACTGTTAGGGATTAGGACATGATGTGTATCGATATCGATTAAAAGATTCAAAATCACATCATATAAGTAACTAATATTTATATTCTTTTATGTATTTTCATTGGTAATTTACAATGACGTAACAAATGATTCCTGATTCTCGTGAACTGACTGACGGAGAAACTTTTCGACCCAATTCGATTTAAATACAATAATTATCAATAGACACAACATAATTACTGCAGTGTAGTTACCATCTAAGGACAAATTAAAGAAATTATCTTTTATGTGTAATAAAAATTTGTCGCAGGGGTTAGTGCCCCTGGAGCAAGAAGGGCCGGTATTTACAAGAGGAAAGAAAATAAAAATATAAATGGTAAACACTGACAAGGGTTTATTTAGAACTACAAGATTTAGGGGTCGTGAATGAGGTTGTGGTTTTCGCTACGGTTGTCTAGCTTTTCATTGAGTTGCAGATTGAGCGCCGTAGATGAGGGTAGGCAGACGCAGCGGAATGCTAGGTGCGACGGGCGTGGCTCAGCAAAGCAGGTAGCTCCGGTAAGTGCCAGGTGTTCCAGTAGCACGGGTCCGACAGCACAGGTCCGGCAGCACAGGCCCGCCAGCACAGGTCCGGCAGCACAGGACAGGTGTAGATTACCCGTACGGGTGAAACCTGGAACACACGTCCAGTGTGTTAATAGCTGGTACCGCCTTGCCTCCCGATTGCCATCAAAGTCCGACGTACATTATTATACTTTAGAAATATGATAACAAATAATTGCACACTCAATCCGACGTATATATTATAAATTTATAACACCTATATGTTTGTACCACTCATGTAATACGAAATAAATAATCTTGAATCCTCCTTGGTGAGGCCAAGTCGGTTATGCGGTAAAAATATCTTAAAGCAAATCATTCTGCTTAAATCTCAATAAGAAATCATTTGAGAATGCGCAAGCTTGCATTGCCAGAGGAATACCTGGCCCGTCAATTATTTAAACTTTGTCGGCCATTTTGACCATATTCCGTAAGAAATATGATATTGGGTTTTAAGACATTCCTATTCTACTTTTTAATTTACTTTTCGAATCTGTAATAAAAATTAAACATTTTTTTTTGTTTGTCGGCCATTTTGACCATGTTCCTTGAGATAGGAGGTTGGTTTTTCAGACATCTCTATTCGAATATTCGAAAAAAAGCGACAGATGCACACAGACAAACATATAGATTTCATATAGGAACGGTGTTCCTGAAAAACTTCGGTAGTCGGAGTAGTTAACAATGATTTTAGCATTGTTGTTACTATTAGCAGGTGTGATAAAAATCAGTTTGAACAACCGTTATCCTACTATAATGATTTTATAGGTAGGTACTCGAGGTATGTTAAAGAAATATATATGGTTAAATTTACACAATTTTAATACTTATTCGCAATGTGTACCTACCGTGGAAGGTAACTAGTTAAATACAAAACGTGGTAAAGAAAGCTGTAAAGAATAGTATTAGTTTTATACCGATAGGCTCAGAAATAGGTTACATACCCGATAGGTAGACATCGAGGTTATATTTTAATCACTGCGCTGTGATGGCACTCTTTAGTTGTTTCAGCTAAAATACAATAGCCAATGTTATTTATTATATCACACATATTTCAAATTAGATAGATAAAATTTTTAATTATAAATTATACAAAGTACGTCATATAAGCATATAAAACTAACAAAAGACATTATTTGTCTATGGTATTCTATCTATGGACCTGTATTAAAAACTTATTGTATGAAATAAAATTATTTGAATTTAAAATAATAATTATGTACGTATGTTAATTTGTATGTAACTATCGATAGTCAAATTATTGTATTTCTGTAACACTATTCCAAAACTGAATAAGAGTTGGTCGTGATATGATAAATAAAGAATTAATGATAATTTGGTAGCATTAAAAGGCTACAAATTTGACAGGTACCTACGCTTTTTTCTAGCACTATGGCGGTCTATATATGGCGGCACAGCTTTCCTGAATTATTGCCATAACAAAACTTCCGCAAGCAATTTCTAATCAATAATACAAAAGCTTCCCGCAAAACACGAAACACAAATTACAATTTTCCAGCAATATTCACGGGGAAATGGAATTATAAAAAATAAATTAAACCAAATTAATTCCGTCCCAACTTTATTAAAATTATACAGCGAAAAAAAAATGTGCATTCAAAAAGAACAGTGATTAAAAAGCCCGAAGTAATGAAACGTAGCGTGAATTTGTAAAATTTCGAACGCACGACTGCCCCCAGTTCGACGGTCTCTTAATTTGTACTTAAAAAAATTAATTAAGTAGTCACTTGAGCTGTACTAAAAGTCCGCAGTGGGGAAGAGCCCAAATTTACTTGCGATGGAAATCTTAATTTATTTTTGGCGAATTCTTTGCCTTAACAACTCGCACCTCGTAAATATATATATATATATTAAGTCGACTCTTCATTATGTGTATTAATTATTCTGTACGTAGAGCCCAGTGGATAAGGAACCGGTCTATTGACCAACCGGTCCCGAGTTCGAATCCTGCCGGGGACGTGTATCACTAAATTCGTGTTTACAGGTTTATGTACATATTTATCACTTCCTCGTCGGTGAAGGAAAACATCGTGAGGAAACCCACATGTCCAAGAAATTATATTTCGAAAGACGTTACCTAACCTAAGAAGATCTTTCTTAGGATAGGTCACGTCTTTCGAAATATAATGGATTTATGTACATATTTACTATTAAGAGTGAAGGAAAACATCGTGAGGAAACCCGCACGTCCAAGAAATTATATTTCAAAAACCTGTGACTTAAGAAAGGTCTGGTTTTCCCCCTGGGTAGTAGAGGTCTGACGGCAGTCGCTTAATGTAAAAAAACAGTGTCTTTGCCAAATGCTTGGGCTTATGTAGCGGACCCGGCCAATCCTAATGGACGCCAATCCTCAGACGGCCTCCTTTAATGCGCCCTCGCTCTTTTGAAATCACCCAGACCAAGACATACATATGAGTACATACATGCTCATGCACTCAATTGTGTGTGGAATCGAACTCACGAGCGGCGGTGTGTAAGTAGCGTTATTAACTGTGCTCGTCGATTTCTCCAGAACTCGAAAAAATAGTAGTATAAAAGAAAATATGCATAAATTCGTAAACACAAATTTATTGGTACATTCCTGGGTTCAAACTGGGGGTTTCAAACCGGGGATCAAAAAGCCAATAGGTAGGTTATTTATCCACTTACTATCAATGCTATATTCTGCTACGAGTATAGATAGAATAACGATTCTATTTTTAAACGCAGCTTCCTCGTCAACTATTCCATTAATCCGGCCCATTTTTTCGTGGCCAAACTTCCACCTCCCATCACCGCTGAGTGCCCACGGGCCGCATTCATAATCCGAACTCGGATTTCACCCAATTCACTTCACACTTAATTCGTTGTGGGAGTTAGTTTCGTACGGGCGTAATTAAGAAAACTTTTCGGATTAACCGCCTTGTTTTGCCACATGTAATGGCCAGCTTACGAAGCCCCACGCCTCCTCCTTCGTTCAGTAATAAGGTTGAGGCACTCGGGGGATGCGTGTAGACAAATTACGGGCCAAGGGAAATTGGTAGCGCGGGTAACATTTTTCGGGCACTTATTTACTTTTAGTGTAGTGCCACATTTTGGCAACTCCTGCCCCTAGACAGTGAGATATTTGTTAATTTCGTTTTTGTAAATTTGTTTTCTTTCTGTTAAGCGGTAATTTCACATGTCATTGACTCTATTTCGTGCAAGGTTTGGGCAAATAGTTTTTTTTTCACCTGATTTTGTGCTGAGAACGGAGGCTGGTATCATTAAATTTCGTGAATGTTAGTTTTTGTAGACGTTATCGGATTGCATGTGAAGATTTACGACGTAAAAGTGAAAATGTGTAAACCACTTAGATGATGTCTTATTGGAGGGCGATATCAGGAGATCCAGTAACAGACGAGCGATGACGATTGACGAGCTCGGTGGCTCAGTCGTGAATGACGCGACTTTGACACCAACGCTCATGGGTTCGATTCCCACACAAGGCAAACATTTGTGTGCATGAACATGTCTGTTTGTCTTGGTCTGGATGCTTTAAGAGACGTAGGGCGCATCAAAGCAGCCCGTCTTCGGAAGTACCTCCACCTCACAGAAAACCGCAGGCAAATAACAACTCCCTAGAGGGTCATTGTGTTCCTGCGTGTGAGTGAGGTCGCCAGTAAGATCCCAAGGAGTTGCTGTGTAAGCAGCAGAGGAGGCATCGCGCGAGTGATACTTAATATATCGCAAGCGTTAATAGGCTACGGTACCCGCTGTACATCAGGTGGGCCGTATGCTTGTATGCCTACCGACGTAGTATTAAAAAAAAAGGCGAACGTACACGAAAGTAGTAGCAATAAATGATGTGTGTGGTGTGTTGAATCAGTGATTGCTCAGTGGATAAAGAACCGGTCTATTATAAGAAGGTCCCGGGTTCGAATCCTCGCTTGGGTATGTACCACTAAATTTGTTTTTTTCGGATTTATGTACTCATCACATATCTAAATGTATATGCACACAGAAGAATACAAGGGAATTACAGTTTCACACGTTTAGTCATCGCTGACATGTAACAGATAATATGTCAGTGTCACCAGGCCCCTTGCGGGGTAGGCAGAGAGGACCGAGCGCCATAAGACACGGTGCTACACACCTCACTCGCTTCTTTAACATTCGTAACTCTATTCATGCACGCTCGCCTTCTGATAAAACACGACCAAATTGGTCATTGTAGGTAAGTGTTGATCTTCCTCGGCTCGTACATCCTTCCACTTTCACATTGTATATATGTTCGGTCATTCTTTCATCCTGCATTCTTTCTATAAGTCCGAACCAACCGAGCATAACCTTTCTTATCTTATCATTAAGCGTTACGATTGAAACGTTCTCCAATCAAAAATATTGAAATTAGCCATTCGTTATAGAATAATATACATTTCACATAATAGCAATAATGTTAATGTACTTATGAATTAATATGTGTACCATACAAATATTAGGCGTAACTGACACTCCTAAGGGCATACACCCTCTGCACGTTTACGTTACATACATACAGTACATGCGTTACGTAGAAATACGTACATACGTCAACAAGCCGTGTATAACAGTCGTACTTTTGAAAAAACAAAAGAAAATTCTGTGAAATGCCGGCCATAAATTTTTTCCACTCCAGGGAGTAGTAGCGTTTGCATACAGCCCTAGTAGGGTAACAAGAGGGCGGGAATTGACGGGACAACGACGACTTTGTACGCTAATCGTAGCATTGTACTTACCAAAGTTAATCTTCTTTGCAGTTTTAACTACCTCTAGATCGCTTGACTGATTTCAAATCGAATAAATTTCTTCCTTATGATTAACCATTAAGAACTTATTTAGTTGGTTCGGATATGTAGAAAGAATGCAGGATGAAAGAACGACGAAGCAGATATACAATGCAAAAGTGGAAGGATGATACCATGATCAAATTGGTCGTGTTCTATCAGAAGGTGATGTCAGGAGCCCTAGAAACCGGCGAGCGTGCATGAAAAGGGCAATGAATGATAAAGAGGCGATTGAGGTATGTAAGGATCGAGTCACGTGGCGCTCGGTTCTCTCTGCCTACCCCGTAAGGGATTTGGCGTGAAGTTATAGATAGATAGATAGAACTTATTTAGATTAGAATGTTAAGAAATAAATTACATAAATGAATATTCTTTATCTCGGCAATGTGAATTTTCTTATTGACCTGTGAAAAGCAACTTTCAACTTTTGAATTAAGCGAAACTTTTCATTAGCATTGCATTAGCAATTCAAAGAATGCAGGAAGATAGAGTTAATATGAAACAGATATACAATGCATAAGTGGAAGGATGTAGGTGCCAAGGAAGGCCAAGACTTACCTACCATGATCAAATTGATCGTATTCTATCAGAAGATGATGTCAGGGGCCTTAGAAACCGGCGAGCGTGCATGAGAAGAACAATTAATGTTAAAGAAGCGAGTGACGAATGTAAGGTTCTCTCTGCCTACCCCACAAGGGATTTGACGTGAAGTTACACATACATACAAGAACCAGCTTAACCGACTAATTCCCGGTGCGAATTCTGATATGGGGATGTACCAGTAAATTCGTGTTTTCAGATTTATGTAAGTACATATTTGTATAACATTATATGGCGCTCGTTTCTCTCTGCCTACCCCGCAAGGGACCTGACGTGAAGATATTTTTTGCATATAAATCAATTCTTGTGTGAGGAAACCCCCTCATCCAATACAATATATTTTAAAGACTTGTGTAAATGTCTGGATTGCTAGGTCAGACGGCATTCACTCCATCTCAAAATCGAAGTAAGCATCTCACCAATCCTAATTGATTAGGAAACGAAATCACTCTAGGAAATAGATGTTTCTATTTAGATTCCTAACGATATTAGAAGACCTACGGTGCACTTCATATACTTGATTGTCAAATTTATTTAGCTGTCCCAAAAAATAATCTAAATGTGCGCAATAGTCACTAAATATACACATACTCTTACACACACACCCATAAAAATGATGAGCATTTAAGACCGCTACTCCTACTACCAAATGTCGACAGTAATTGTGGTCACCACAACCGAAGAATAACAAGGCATACGCAAAAGCCTAGACGATGATAGTTATGTTTTTTACTAGCCTTGTCTATGACTTCAGCCGAGTAAAATATCTGACATTCCTCTGACAATCCTAATCTTCTCGACCATGGACTGCTATGGATGTCTTTGAATGATGAAGTCTAATGGCCAATGAGGCCTATATTACCTAGAAACTCAATTCACCGCTACGGGTCGGCGGGGCAAAGTAGAATGCGCAGTTCTTATTGGCTAGTTCGGTTCAACATCTATGCACTTATCAGCTTATTGGTTGAAATATCTTCGCAGTGGTCAGTAGGCTCGAATTGCTGAGATATTTAGGCGCTAAAACACAACGTTGAGAGTGAGGTGTCTTTAAGTCATGTGGTTTAATGCTTACCGCTTTGAACAGATTACAGTCTTAAGCCAGGCCAGCGGAAGCAAAACGTACAGGGGATGTTAATCCTATAGATACTTCTATCTCATTTTTTTTATACAACGTCGGGAGTCATGCAAGCATACGGTCCACCTGATGTAAACCTGTTACCGTAGCCTATTAACGCATGTAATATATTGAGTATGACTCGCGCAATGCCTCCTCTGCTGCTCACACAGCAACTCCTTAGGAGCTTACTGGTGACCTCACTCACACACAGGAACACAACAACCCTATAGGGAGTTGTTATTTGGCTGCGGTTTTCTGTGAGGTGGAGGTACTTCCCCAGACGGGCTGCTTTGATACGCCCTACCTCTCTTAAAACATCCAGACCAAGACAAACATACATGTTCATGCACACAAATGTTTGTCTTGTGTGGGAATTGAACCCACGAGCGTTGGTGTCAAAGTCGCGTCTTTCACGACTGAGCCATCGAGCTCGTCAAAGCTCATTCACTCATTTAAATCCTATAGATGTGGTTGTCTCTTCTTACTGTCGCTTTTTCGTTACATCGAGTTTCAAATCACAACGATGCTAAAGAAGTTTCCACTTCAATATAAACCATGGTGCCTTGTGATTCGGTTTAGAGTCGAGTCCAGTATCCACGTAGTCCAGAGGGACAACCAGTCCTTTCTTAGATTAGATCACACATCTTTTGAAGTATAACTCTTTTAGTTCCCTCACAATGTTTTTATACTCCGTCGAGTAAGTGATAATTACAAATATGTACCGTACAAATAGATTATAAAACACTAATTTAATGTAGTGGTGGTACATGCCAGAACATGCCGTTCGAACCGGTGTCTGTTGGTTAATCAGTATAACATAACTGCTACTTACTACGGAATACTAATCCGTAGAAATTAAAAGCTAAAATCAATCTAAAATGCCGAACAGAACGTTTCTTAGCTACTACTACTAGAGCTTCACGCCTATTCCCTTACGGGGTAAGCAGAGAGGGCCGACGCCACGATAAAAAGTTGTGTCACATGTACCATCCTTATATACCTCACTCGCTTCTTTAACATTCATAGCTCTTTAATTATGACACGCGCGATGCCACGTCTGCTGGTGTCAAAGTAACTTAATTTCACCACTGCGCCGCCGAGCTCGTCATTTGTTTGATTATGACATGGCGAGAGCTCCATAGAAATAAATAAAGTATTTCTATTTTAGTTGTAATATATAGCTCTTTTGTATACTTATATTCTACATACTACAATACCAATTTGTGTATATACACACAAACACGCCATTACGCGACATATGGAAGCAGCATTGTTATTACCGCGTTTGTTGCAGACATGATTTCCCGTGTGTGCAACCCTATGGATCTGGCACTTAAAGTTTATCATCCAAAGTTAACTCTTTATCCTAGAGACTTGAGACATAAAAAAATATAAATAAAATGAACAAAAAAATAAATAAGAACAATAAGATATATCTATCTATCTAAAAACAAATATTTCGAAAATACGTTATAAATAAATTATATATATAATACTAGAGATAGATTTTGAATACGTTAAAAATAAACAAATAAATAGTGAAATATATAATTGAGCTATATCAAAATAAAAGGTGACATAATGAAATAAATGTATAATGTTAACTTTGATGTGCACGTATGTTTTCTGGCATAAGTGAATTATTACATAGATATATATATATTTTAGAGTTAAAGCCTTATGGCGACGTGAATTGTAAGAATATCTACAATATTTAATAATAACTATTTAAATATGTATTTTGAAAGTAAAATTCCTAATAAAACTATATTGCTACGCCCGACAGGGTCATAAGGTACTACATCTATCGTAGGTACTAATCCACCTTTTGTAACCTTATGAAAGCAATAAATGTACTAAGCATAGAGTGAATTGTGGTAAAAATAAACATCAAAACCAAGTGGTATTGCCCAAGCTAAGACATGTCAAACGAAATCAATTCTTCAATGGATTATTGTAATAATATCCATTGAAGAATTATTCTGATTACCGAAGATCTCCATCAGCCATATTAGTGTACTAGCTGTGTAGTTTTACATAGCAGCCTTAAATATTTTCAATCTATTAGGTAGTCTTCTTCTGTCTTTCGTTCTCTAGTTTCCGAATTCAACAGGATTGGCGGGGTTCGATTATACCCAAGAAACTGGGAAGCATCATGCTCCCCCTGAAGCGGCCTCGAGACGCTCTTAGCACTATCATTCTCTTTGGTGACTTTAACTCCAAACATACGGACTGGGCATGCCAAGCCACTAACTCCAGCGGTATTGAACTATTAAAAATCACCAAAGCCCTTGATTTTCTATGTCCGTTCTCTTCCACTCACCATCCGAGTACTTAACCCAAACAGCACTCCTGACATACTAGACTTCGCGCTGGTCAAAGGAGTCGCTGTCAGGCTCAACTCTTTAGAGCCTTTCGATGACCTAGGCTCCTGGGCCTGGTCTCCCTTTACTAACGAGACTGGACGGTGGTCTGCCTAAAGAGTTGAGCCTGACAGCGACTCCTTTGCACTGGTGTTACAAATGTCCATGGGCAACGGTGGCTCTTTACCATCAGGCAGGCCGTATGCTTGTTTGCCACCCTTAGTGATATGAAAAAGTGCTTTATTGATTTGTGATCGCTTATCACCCCACCACCGGGTTCGTAAAAACATGTTCTAGTAGGCGTTTGTGTTTGACTCATAATTTAGCATGCCGATATAACATCGATTTTCATACACGTCCACAATATTAGCATTTTAGCACAATGTGATTGCATACCAATGTGATTGCATACAAACGAGCTTTCCGAATTGCGTAACAATGCTCATTACGTAGCGGTTGTATTCCCTTTGGTGCATAAAGTCCTGACATAATAACTTAATGCTTTGGTGTCCCTGTCTAGATACTCATGAGTGATGTCAGCGCTTAAATTTGGTGCGATGCGAACTGCCATGCCTCTGTACAAAATATCTAACAGCTGTAGAATAATTTCAGAATAACTCGAAATTGGAACATGCGTTCAGATACGCAAATTCGTGTTTTAGGATTTATATACATATTTAGTCTGGCCATAAATACTGTTACAATTAAAAAAAAACAAAATATTACATTTGAATTTGGAATCTGTCATTTTTAGGGTTCCGTACCCAAAGGGTAAAACGGAACCCTATTACTGAGGCTCCGCTGTCCGTCCGTCTGTCCGTCCGTCCGTCCGTCCGTCCGTCCGTCCGTCCGTCCGTCTGTCACCAGGCTGTATCTCATGAACCGTGATAGTTAGACAGTTGAAATTTTCACAGATGATGCATTTCTGTTGCCGCTATAACAACAAATACTAAAAAATAGAATAAAATAAATATTTAAGGGGGCTCCCATACAACAAACGTGATTTTTTTGCTCATTTTTGCTCCATATTGATAACGGCAACAGGTAGACGCTTGAAATATTGACAGAATATTTAGTTATATATTCACTTTAAGAATAAATAATTAAATTAAAATAAAACAAATATTTAAGGGGGGCTCCCATACAACAAACGTAATTTTTTTGCCGTTTTTATAGATAATGGTACGGAACCCTTCGTGCGCGAGTCCGACTCGCACTTGGCCGATTTTTTATATGATTGTTCATTGAGTTTTCTCATTTTGGCGCCAATAGGTGCATTGTACAATATTTTGCGATATTAAAATGGAGTGAAGTAATTTATTACATATTAAAGAGAACCGAATCGCTGTGATTGCATTACACAAAGTAGTTATGGAGCCAAATGCAATTTTTAAACTCTCCATACGCTTGGTATTAGTAAAACGATTGTGTACCGGACTATTAATAGGTACAATGAGAACTCCTCTGTTTGTGACAGAAAAAGATCTGACCGTCCACGTAGTGTTCGTGCGAAAAAGGTGGTCTGGTCATTTCTTAAATAAAAAAATAGGGTGGTAAAATCGAAACAACTACTGAAGCGATATGCAAAGGGAGGTCACAGAAAAATTTTGTTTACGGATGAGAAAATTTTTACAATTGAGCAACATTTTAACAAGCAAAATGACCGTATTTATGCTCAAAGCTCTAAGGAAGCTTCCCAATTAATCGACAGAGTGCAACGTGAGCACTATCCGACTTCAGTGATGGTTTGGTGGGGTATTAGCTATGAAGGAGTGACTGAGCCATACTTTTGTGAAAAAGGTATCAAAATATAACAAATACTAAATACAAGTGTATCAAGATACCATTCTTGAGAAGGTAGTGAAGCACATTAACAACACCTGAACATGGTGCTTCTATTGATAACTGGCCTCAACGTTTAAAGGACTGTATGGCTAATGGCCAATGGAGACCATTTCGAATAAGCTTTTTATATTTTAAATTGTTTTATATTTATGTATTAAACTAACACATTGTAAAAGTAATAAATGTTATTTGCAATATAATTTTTTTTTTCTTTGTTTTAGTATTTATGGCAAGACTAGGTATATTTGTAACTAGCGGATACCCGGCGTGTGCTACTATGCTAAAAAAAGAAATACATTTTGTTTATTCGTTGGAATAAAAGGAAATTTTGTTTATTCATTAACTTTTTTAAAGCTAGCTTTTTTTTAATACGTTTTTTTTAATTAGAGGATAAACAATATTTTGATTGCTTTCTGTAGGTGTGTAAACATGAAGATCACGCCAAATCCCTTGCGGTGTAGGCAGATGTGACCGAGCGCCACATGTCTCGGTACTTACACACCTCACTCGCATATTTAACGTACATAGCTATTCTCATTCACGCTCGTCGGTTTCTAGGTGTCCTGACATCACCTTCTGATAAAAGAGGATTAATTTGGTTATGGTAGGTAAGTCTTCGTACCTTTTATTTTCTTCTTAGCGTTATTCTGTTTTCCTGATCTATTAGGATTGGCGGAGTCCCGCTACCTAAGCCTACGGATTTAGCGAAGATACTGATTTTTTACGTGGGGCGACTGCTTAGACCACCGCAACCCAGAGTAAAAACCAGACCTATATTAGGTAAGGTCACACGTCTTTCGATATTGACGAGCTCGGTGGCTCAGTGGTGAAACGCGTTGTTACACTACTTTGACACCAACGCTCGTGGGTTCGATTCCCACACAGTACAAACATTTGTGTGCATGAACATGTCTGTTTGTCTTGGTCTGGGTATTTTCTATGTATAATAAGTATGTATTTACAAAAAAAAAATGTATTTACGAATGTTTGTCAGTTGTCTAGTACCCATAACACAAGCTTCGCTTACTTTGGGGCTAGATGGCGCTGTATAATTTGTCCGACAATATTTATTTATTTATTTATATATAATTTCTTGTACGTGTGGGTTTCCTCGCGATGTTTTCCTTCACCGCCGCGCAAGTGATAATTACAAATATGAGTATATAAATCCAAACACACGAATTTCGTGGCACATGCCGGGATTCGAACCGCGGACCTGTTGGTCACTAGGCCGGTTTTTTCTCCACTAGACTGTCACTGTTATTTTATATAACACTAGCTATCCGCCCCGGCTTCGCACGGGTGATATGATCGCTACCAAACTTCACAGAATCACCTGCTGGGCTTACCTGAAGAGTCACTGTAAATTTCATCAAAATCTGCCCAGCCGTTTTCGAGTCCATAGATGACATACAGACAAACATTTATTTTATATATATAGAAGACTAGCTACTCGACCCAGCTTCGCACGGGTGATCCAATCGTTACCAAACTTCACAGGATCACCTGCTGGGCTAACCTGAAGAGTCACTGTAAATTTCATCAAAATCTGCCAAGCCGTTTTTGAGTCCATAGAGGACATACAGACAAACATTCATTTTATATATATAGAAGACTAGCTACTCGACCCAGCTTCGCACGGGTGATCCAATGTAACCAAACTTCACAGGGTCACTTGCTGGGCTAACCTGAAGATTCACTGAAATATTTCATCAAAATCTATCCAGCCGTTTTTGAGTCCATAGAGGACATACAGACAAACATTCATTTTATATATATAGAAGACTAGCTACTCGACCCAGCTTCGCACGGGTGATCCAATCGTTACCAAACTTCACAGGATCACTTGCTGGGCTAACCTGAAGATTCATTGAAATATTTCATCAAAATCTGTCCAGCCGTTTTTGAGTCCATAGAGGACATACAGACAAACATTCATTTTTATATATATGGATAGTAAATCTTCTTTGGTCTATTATAATGGTTACATTACTTTGGCACCAACGCTCCTGGGCTCGATTCCCACACGGGACAAACATCATGAACTTGTCTGTATGTATAATATAATATATATATAATGTATAATATAATAATCTTTTGTTTACTACTCACAAGGTTTACAATAAGTTTACATAGTTCTTACAATTGTAACAAATAAATCCTTATGAGAGTCAGGAGTCTAAACTAGGCTAAATATTATTATATTATTATATATAAACTAAATATTATTTTACAATTATTATTCAAGTAGGTACATATTATAATTATTTTGCATAAAATCACTACAGTAACAGCGAGATATAGATTACTTAATTATGTGAAATCGTTTGATGTCTTTTATTTGTAAATGCATGCATACAAATATAGACTCGTACAGATACAGATACATATATACACACATACATATGTAAATACAGATATATACTTCTAAATACACAACCATATACATAAATACACAAATATATATTTATATATAAATATACAAACATACGTTTAAATACACATAAATATATAAGCATATTCTCTATCAAATATACGTGTCTATTTACTAACAGACAATATCATTTCTGTTTCTTCATAATCTAAAGAAGATAACCATTTAAACATTTTATTCTTGCACTGCAATCTGTTGTGTGAGTTAATCAAAGTTTTTTTTTATTGGCCTTATTATATAGGTATGGGCCCAGGAAGGCAAAGAATTTTTGAGCAAATGAGGTCCTAAACAAAATGTTTTTCAGCAAACTTTGTAGGAAGTACGTCTTTTCAGCACTGTTGGATTAAATTTCAGCTCTTAATGTTGTGAATAACAGCGGAAATGAATAATTACCGTATCGTCAAACCTCACATTCTTGATATAAGAGGGTTGTAGGGTGTAAGAAAGGCCGAAATGTCGACACCTTAAGAACAGCCCTTTGTGCTATCTCCAGAGATTTAAGCGTTGTTTTTGCCGAACCACCCCACACCAATATGCAATAAGTACATAATGATTGACACAAAGCGTAATACATCATTTTAAGTTGTCTGTGATCCAGAATATGTCGAAGTTTCTTAAAAATCACTATTAGTTTACGAACTCTATTAGACAGGGAAGCAATATGCTGCTTAAAACTAAATTTCCTATCAATTAAAATACCCAGATAGTTTATGGTGTCAGTTTGTTCCAGTGATAAACAGTTACAGGGCTCGCTGTTTACAATCCCACATCCATGTGCTATAAGATTGCAGTTACCTGTAGGCGCGTTGTCTCTCAGAGAGAAACTGATATATTTGGTTTTGCTTGTGTTGAGCTATAGAAAGTTATTTCTAAGAAGCAATGTTATATCATTCAGACCTCTACCTCACAGAAAACCGCAGCCAAATAACAACTCCCTAGAGGATTGTTGTGTTCCTGCGTGTGAGTGAGATCACCAGTAAATTCCTATGGAGTTAGCATTAGAGGTGGCATCGCGCGAGTCATACTAGATGTATTGCAATCGCTTATAGGCTACGGTAAACGGCCGCATGCTCGTATGGCTTTCGACATTGTATAAAAAAATGTTGTATACGCCTCGACTCGTTTAATATATTAATCCAATGACAGTTTTAATTAGACGCTTTACATACTAGACAAATGCATATGTTCCCCTTTACAAAGTAGCATAAGCTACGCTGAACAGAACAGCTTAGTCAGAAGTCATTGTTCTATGTTTTATTTATGAGTATCTGTTATTTTTTATATTGGCTCAGCATAGTGGCTCCGCTTTGCCTGTTGATAAGCGAAAAGAGAAGCCCAAATTGCAGCGGCAACTGACAAAGGACTACAGTGTCCTGTCAGTTGACGCTATCATGCTGGCCCGCAAGGTGCTTCTTCACGCTTCGTTTGAAGGACCCCTTGTTGTTCCACTTTTTAATCGTTCGATCGTTCGTTGGCTTATGCAGCGGATCTCGTCAATCCTATGGAAACAGACTAACGCTAGAAGATGGATCGTATAAGAAATAAAATCAAGTAATTATTTTATAACCTATAATATATAAATATCGCGCCAGGTCTCTTGCGAGGTAGGCAAAGAGATTCAGGAGGAGGAAGGTGATGTCAGGAGCAAAAGCGCCTTACCTCTCTTTAAGTTGCAAACACGTACAATTTGCCTAATGGAAAGCAATTACTGTAGCCTGTAACAACGCCAAGAAGATCATTTGTGAGTTGCCGAGTAGATACCTCGTAGTCGTGTTTCAGATTCTGCGCTTTCTATCGTTTTTTTTTCAGCCAGTCAAATTCTGGTATTTGCGAGATTCAGCATTTATGTCTTGAAGAGTTTGATAAAAATCGGATTACTTCTCAGCGGGACGACCGCACTTTTCTTT
Organism: Pyralis farinalis; assembly: GCA_947507595.1. NCBI lineage: Eukaryota > Metazoa > Arthropoda > Insecta > Lepidoptera > Pyralidae > Pyralis > Pyralis farinalis. The sequence continues at coordinate 6,028,827 of OX382265.1, read as the reverse complement.
TCGCCCCGAAATGATTGCAAATTAAATGGTTATTTACAATATGAACACCATAACTTCGAGTCAAAGTGTGACTGTAATTGACTTTGTGATTGGAATAAGATTGAAGGTACGTTAGCTGGACATGAACCGCATAAGTATGTTTTTTATACAACAAATGGCATACAAGCATACGGCCCACCTGATGGTCCATTCACGCTATTCCCGGCACTCATTCATCACTCCACATAACTTCCATCTCTGCTAAAAGCATTTCCAAGATATACAATCCCATTCACTTGCTCCAACACTACATCATAAACCGTAATCCTAGTGTTCGTTCTGGTTGTCTCTCTTTCAAATACCGTTATCTTGGTTTTCTTCGCATTCAATTGTAAGCCTTTCTTCATACAATCATCTTTCATTGTTGTAACAAGTGTTTGCAGTTTGAAATAAATTACAAAATGATATCTATAGTTACTATTATACTTCAAATGCTTCTCCTTTAATAACTTAAATTACAGAACGAAAGTAGTCGTTGGTTTACTGCAGAAAATTACGATTAGTCAAATTCAACTTCACTGTTTTAATTGGGTATTGGACCATAAAACAGAATATTCCTAGGTATCGTTCTTGATGATGAGATCATCTCAAAGCATGCCCACGGCATTCAGTTCACGGCGTGGTATGGGTGAAAATGTACCTATCTTACGTACATTCATGTTGCACTACGCCTCAAAACATTTGGTATCATACCACTAAGGTACACAAACAAGCGTGTGGCCTGTCTTATGTTAAGCAGTTACCGTAGCCTATGAACATTTGCAACACCAGGGGTCTCTCTTGCGTTGCCGAACCTGTAAAAATCGATCCGCACAGTACGTGATCATTGCGGCTCCAGTGTATGAGGATGAACTCCCAGCCATCGACGAGAGGTGCGCAAAATGAGACTGTAAGCATCATGTCGAACAGCTTCTCGGAAAACAACCCATTGTACAATCAGTAGAACACGCAAAGGGATGCATGGATGAAGATTCGATTCGATGCATACGGTCCGCCAAATGTAAAATGCTTACCGTAGCCTATGGACGCTAGCAATAAAAAGAATGTCGCCAACGCGTTGCCACCCTCGCCGTCCACTAAATTACAAAAGTGAATACAAACTTTCACATTTAGAATTTTCTAGAAGTACAACATATAAAAATGATTTGAAGTTGGTTTGATACGGATATCCGGAAGTTAATGCATTATTAAAGGATGTAACTGAATACTCTAATATAATAATTCCCTTTGTTTACAAATCTACACTAATATATAAAGCGGAATGAGCTATGAATGTGAAAGAAGCGAGTGAAGTGTGTAAGGACCGCGTCTTATGGCGATCGATTTTCTTTGCCTACCCCGCAAGTGACCTGGCGTGAACATATACATTACAATACATACATTGAACACGATAATCTTAGGACTTGCCAGTAGGATTTGAAAAAATATTTTTGCCTTCGATAGCACAGTACCTTGAGGGAGATTATAGGTTATTCAACATCACGATTCAGCTCTTAGTAGCTGGGGAAAAAGAAAGTAGAAAAAGTGGTCCCCACGGGATAACGGGATAAGCGTGGGCTGCAACTAGTGGTTAGAATAAAACAACTTTAATCCCATACACAGTTTAATTGAAAGCTTAATATAATGTTCTACAATTACACCAATATTAATTCAATGGTACCTGGGCTAACCTCCAAATGTTATTAGTTGGTTACAATGAAAACTACTACAAAGTTGATAACACTGAAAAAAGTTTACGTGTAAAAATATCCCACCTTCAGTTGTATAAAAATAAAACTGTTTGCTTTTACCGCCAGTCTGCCTCAATGTTGGAAAACTAAAACAAAATTAAGTTTTTTTTAAATAAGAATAAACTGCATGTAACAAAATAAGTTAACAAAGTCAAAAGCAGTTTTGTATGTGTAAACTTTTTTCATTGTATATGTCGCTTTACATTCTATTAGTATATTACTTTATATTATTATTTTAATGTAAGTTATTTACGAATCTATATTATATTCTAGATCTATTTGATAAATATGTAGAAATGCACTCATACAGCATTTCTATAAACGATCTTCTTAGTTCCACTGGCAGGCAGAAACATTTGCGAAAATCTTTAGAGTATTGTGCGTCTTACTTAATAAAAATGATAGCATTTCTATTAACGATCTTCTTAGTTCCACTGGCAGGCAGAAACATTTGCGAAAATCTTTAGAGTATTGTGCGTCTTACTTAATAAAAATGATAATTGAGCAAATTTTTGTAAATTTGCTTCTGAAATCTAGTAATTTTTACTTAGTAATTTTTTACGGACACAAATTACCTACTGAGATATATAGTTAGTACTAAAATCGGGCTCTGGCCTTCCTAATTCGGATCATTGTCCTTTTAAACATTTTTTTTTAAAGTTATATGTACCTATGTCGTGTATACTCACAAAGAGTTATAATACGAATCTAATGCCTACTTACCAATATGTAATTTTAAACGTACTCGTACACAAACTACATAGATGCCCATTATGTTTACCATATAATGTAGTATACTTAAATATCGTCAAATGCATAGATGCATACATACCTACCTTATCATTAAATAAAATATGAATATTACTGTTTCAGAAAAGCTAAGAATAGGCGAGGACGAGAGGATTTATGAATGTGAAGAACCTAGTAAGGTGTGTAACGTGTGTGTTCTCTGACAGACTGGCATGCTCTCTTTGCCAGGGTGGCAGGATCACTCCACAGGGACTTGGCGTTAAGATACAAAGGAATACAAGTGTAATTTGTACAAATCAACGATAGGTATGTGCGCCGTATACATGTAGGTATGTTTGCACTTGTGCACGTGACTACCCCGTACTTAAACTTTAATTGATTATATATGAAATCGTACCTAAGATTAATATACTGATATATAGTATGCTCCAAAAATTACCAGCATAACGAAATAAGACGATTGCACACGGAAAACTCGGAAAAAAATTTTAGAAAAAAATTGTACGGAGACAATGATTTTTTCACGATTTCGAAGTAGGTCTCTTAGTAACAGTTGTTCATATTAATAAACCAGAATTATCCATTTTCATTTTGCTGAGAATTTCTAGAGCAAATAAGCTTATAATAACTAGTACAATAAAACACTACTAAATGTTGCACACACATTAATTTATATTACGTACTTATTTAAATCCTTAAAATTAAAAAAATCACTACTCTCGCATGTCTTTCATGTGTATATTTCAATCAATTAAATATGTCTACATGATATTTAAATAAAATAATAATAAAATGATATGAAGTAACTTCATAGGCTTGCAACCATATTAAAGATCGAAATTGTCACCGACTTCAACAGCTCACAATACTGATAATATCAATTTTAACCAAACATATCATAGAGACATATTTAACTAGAGTAGGTAAGATCTATTTGGTTTTGGATTTTAATTTCGGTTTACATTTCAATTGGATTTTCATAACCATGTATTTTTGTATTAATTAGGAGTTAGGACAAGACGAAAATATATAATTTATTAATAAAATATAATGAATCTTGGAGTAGCATTTTAATTCTTTCCCAATTGAATTTTCACAAACACTAGCTCTGTGTTAATTGAAAACAAGCACCGGAAAACGAAAACATATAATTAATTAATGTAATGTAAAAAAATGTAACAAATTTTGGGTAGTATTTTAATTCTTTCCCAAATGGATTTTCACAGATACAGTATGCTTTGTGTTAATTAAAAGTTAGGAAAGGAAAATATATAATTAATTAATAAAATATAATGAATCTTGGAGTAGTATTTTAATTCTAATACACCAGAAAGTCTCATGTTCGTATTCCAGGTCAATAAATATCCACCGCTGTTTATTCTGCTTTTGCCGTTAAAGGAGTATTCTCGTAAATATTCTTTATGGATGTATAGATGAATTAAACGTTATGCTTAATTCTTTCAAATAACTGCGCTCCTTGTACACGGTCATTCTATATTTGATAGCCAGATACTTTCTGATGTTTTATCCTGTTTAATCGTTAATTATAAGTAAACTTCATCAGGTGCACTAATTACCTTTATGTAGACATGACATAACTGACGTAATTTCTTGCATATTTCCCAAATTCTTCCAAGTTATTTCGACCTTTTCTAATACTTAATCGCAGATGCGCATCTCTGAGGTATGTTTAATATTGAAGGAATTAATATTTTATTTGTACAGTGAAATCTTTTTCTCTGTGCCATGTTTACATTACGTATTTAATAGGGACATCTGTAACTGATAACGATAATGCAGAATTGTATTTAAGATCTCGCACTTTCTGAAACACAGTTTACACGAGTTATTTTCTTATCTTGTCCGTTCTTCAGCTCAGTTTTTCCTTTTCTTATCTTTCACGAATACATTTTTGAAAAATACTGAATAATGTTACTTTGTGAATTATGTAATTATGTTTTGAGTAATATTTTGATTCAAACTTGCGAAACTCGTATTCAATCAACATTTACACCATATTGGTTATATTCTTCATATTTCTCCTGTCCTCTCACACTCCAGACATTTTAGAGACTATTTAGGTCTCAAGGCTCGCTGTAGCCTCTTCTAGTGGATAGTGGATGTTCCAACTAGGTGTTTAGTTATACCGCCAATGGTCGGTCGTCAGAGCCTCGTTCGTTATCTAGCAGGGAGCACCACAACAGCAAAGCCGTTGCCGCCGTTCTAAAGCGCGTGCAGGTGAGGTTGACATTTGGGCCGGATTAAGTTATTAGTATCCGTTCTCCCCTTACTCCCCATTTGTCATCCACGCGGGATGACTTTCTTTTTTATTTCTTATCTTTATTTAATAAAACCTGAAAAAGTATCATTTTTAATAAGTATATTTAGATACAAATTGAATTTGCTTATTAGCAACATTAAACAAATTAAAGTATAAAATTAATAAAACTAAATGCGAGTTTGATGAGAATTAAATGACAAATATGGATAAGACTGTAAAGGGACAATAAATATTGTGTGCTTTTAGAAAAATACCTTATATCCTTTATTACCCTATATTCGGGTACCCTGCACTGTGTTTAAGAGACTATCAGAGTTCGTGCCTTTTAACTGGGTCTGTTAAACCATAGTATTCAGTCACATGAAACTGCAAAATTTAGGTGCCTATATATTTAACAAGATGCTATAATTTAAGAGACTAAATCACACCGAAAGTTATATATGTCCTTATAGTTCTAAATCCAAAGCAAGAGTAACATAGTGTGATGGTTAAGGAAAGATCAAAGAAATAGTAACTATTTATGGAAAGGATTTTCATGCATAATGAATCTATCAATAATCGATTTTGTTTTCAGTTATTACAACCGATGTTGTCTCCGCTGGGGGGCATTTTTCAACTAATTGAATTAAAGAACAAACTCTGTTGTCGGTACAAGCGCAACTTCTAGTATAGTGGGCAACGTAATATGCATTTTTGTGGAACAAAACCGTTCAGAAATACTAAGACAACAAAACCATTTTCGATATCTATATATAAATAGACGAAGACAAAACAGTAGGTACCTTTTTCTCCTTATTTCTTGAACGGTTTTTTATCTGTTTAGTATTTATAGACTAGCTTTAGTTTTATAAAAATATGTAAACAGTAGGAAAAAGTTAATAATATACACATTCATATTTATATACATTATCGAAATATATACACCAGTAACTTTGCGATAGTCGGAATATGGACATCGCCAGTGGCGACGTCTGTGACTTTTTTTTGTTATAAAAATATTAGAAAAAAAAAGGAAATATAAACACATTCTTCACAATTGAAACTATCGATATTGTGCCTACTGGTATTACCAGTACGACGAGCTATTATAATATTAATATATATAGTAGCTATTGTTCCTCATTGTTATCTATTTTTTCGAAATGGTACTTGTAATGGTATTTCTGAAATCAGAATTTACAATATTGATAGGCTCCTTAAACACAGCATAGAGATTTTGAAAGGCGAGAATTCGATCTACTAATATAAAATGGTGAAATTGTTTAACATTGTTGCATAAACTGTTACTTGTTAGAAAAGGAAAAGTTTACAAGACAAAAAATATGGACATTCATAATCATAACAAACACAATAAAATTGTCTTCACATACAGAATAAAATTGACCGGTTTAATAAACACAAAATTTACACATTACAGTTAAAGGAAAGTTCATTCAAATAGTTATTAAGGAATATAGGAAACAAAAAAAAAGAAATCTTACCACTCTACCTTTTATTTTGAATAAATAGGTTACAATATTATTTAGTTATTCTTGACATTATTTCAATTTGTTAATTGTTTTTAAAATGTTTATAGATCTTTGGCGTGTTTAATAATGTCTTCACATTTTTTTCATCATAAAGGGATTTACGATTTAGATTACTTTACCATTTAAAAATAAAACACGGTTATTTTTGACATTCAAATACCTATACTTACTAAATTATTATAAATTTCAAATTACTCACTATTAGGCATAATATATGTTTTTAAATCTAATGATAATATTTACATTAACGCATAAATGCATTTTGCCCACTGTATGCTTAAGCCTTTCTTTGAGCTGGTATACAATGGACAATTCATAATTTATTATTATATCATAGTATCGCTAAGTTGTTAAAATATTAATATGACATTGATCTGGTACTAATTCTAATAACTCGCTTACAATTCATAGAAGTAGATGCACCATTATATACTACTTTGAAAGATAGATTTATTAAATATATATTTGAAGCTACATACAGTTTTTTTAAATGGTACATTATATATAACAGCATTCGCATATATCGTTATTATTAAATATTGTTCAACAAATATAATATATATATATATATATATATATATATATATATATATATAGATATATATTAGATAAAACGAAACGAATGCTGTTATTTCCAATAAGCTTACACTTTAGACACAATTAATATATCTATGACAAACGTACGTACGCATTCCGAACGCTCAGCCAATTTCTTATTATAAAATGTAACAATAACATAGTTACTTATATTTTCTTATCTACTTACTAAGTACCTAAAAATGCAAAATGTGAAATGCAATATGTACTCTTAAGTACTCACAATTTAAGTTCAATATCATTTATACTTATTTATGGCCTATTTAATTTTATAATAATATAAAGCTATTGCTAGTCAGTAATAACAGTATATTATTATAATTTAAACTATATTGTTGTGAAGAGTTTATTGATTGGAATTTGATTTAATTAATTGGAAAATATTTAATGTTATATATAAAAATCATATGAGATTTAATCAATTTTTTTTTTATTAGAAACAGTTATTTCATAATATGAACGAAGAAAATAACAACTACACGACTATGTAGAATAATATTTACTTACTAACATCGAAAGAGAGTTCTTTTTTTACCTATTTTGCACTGTATCCTACATTTGACACTTATAGACGTAAAGTCTATATTTTATTTCTATGCTTAGATATAATATTTTTTTATTTATTTAATATATGAGGCTATGACAGCTAGAGCGGCCTATTGATAAAAACAAACAATGCAACGGTGATGAATCGACAAACCCAAGCGCAATGTCGATTACCGTACAGGCCAGTGGCTCACCTGGCCTGTACGGATATTAAAAGTTCGAGTGCAATATTGACCAATCGATAGTTTCGATTGCGTAATGATTATATATATAGGCCACTTTAGCTTTCATTTTCTCTAACATATATAATATAACGCATACGAATAGACATATCCAGGGACTGCTGTACTGTAACACGGGTTCACATTTATTACTTTTATGCCTTGGACTCTAAATTGTAATGCTTTTCGAAAACAAGTAACACACTAACACTTTCTGAAAATAAACACATTATAAAAGTTTGAATACAATTTTTGTAGGTAAGTGTATCTCTTTGTTTATTCCAGCTGAAAAACCGGGCTTAACGGAGAGTACTGCAAGCCACTTTTTACCCCCGACATATTAAGGAGTTTTTTTTAAATAAAAGAATAATTTTAAACAGATTTATATTATTGAGTGCTTCCTCGTATCAATTTGTTGTTGGTATGTAACTAATAATTAAGTTTATTTTTTGTTAATTTGTTTACGTCTATTTTCTGCATACTGAAGTCGGAGGAATTCTCATTTTTGACCATAAATATTAAGCACTTTGTTTTTGACGTGTGACTGACGACTAAGTATTAAATGTTTTCAAAATATAAAGCATTTTTTTTTGCTCATTTGGGTTGTTGAAATTCAAAAATCAAAAACAATCTACAATTTTTTTTTTATTGGATATGGATATATGTAATTTTAAAAAAAGTATTTGTCATAAGTTTATTATACTAGCGTGTTTTGTACAGTACAGGCCCTGTAGCAATAGTAGATATTTTTATTCCAATAGTCCACCATAAAATTATCATTTTTGTTCTAAAAGCGATTAAAACAAACATATACTTTATTTTATTCCATATCTTTAAAGAAGAAGGTAACTGACAAATGTTGAGATGAATATACAAATTTGAAATAAATTGCATACATATCTGTGTATATAAATATTTATATGTAATAATACATTAAATATAAATATTTGAATTATTTGTTCTTAAAATCGATGTCCTATGCAACAAAAATATGTTATTTATGTAATATGCAATTTTTTTTAATCGGTTATTTTGAAATAAGTGAAAACCACATAAAAAAAAATCATAAATTGATCAGCGAAGAATTAGTCTGAATGTAAAAGATTATCAATTTAAAAAACACAAAATGCTGTTTAACAGATCATTCTCCAGACAACACTTATGAAGTGTATAGTTGCTTTATGTAATTTCAATGGCTAAAATGTAGTTAGTCAGGTCTGCGTTCATTTCGAAATAACCTGGTGTATTATAATTCAACTGTGTTACCTTCCTCTTAAGGTGGATTTCCACGGAGCGTGATTTTACAGACAACACGTGCAGTTAATGTCTACTGATATACTTAAAAAAAATGTCGTCTACCAGTTTTTTTGTGATGAACTAAAATTTTTGTGCGAAATGCACACGGGTTCATTTGTACCCTAAGCAGTTGCCTCGAACGAGGCTTGTTCAACGGCGCAAGATAACGTTTACGAGTGTCGCCTGACATATTGCAATAGCTCTGCAGTACCTATGAAAATATTCAAATAATTTACGGTAGTTATTTGAAAAATATAGTAGTGGGTATCAAGTTTTGAATGTTTCGGTAATAATAGACACACACAGTGGACAATCTTTGGTGCATTATACTGCTAACGTAATCGCCGTCCATGCGTGACATCATCCGTAAAATCGCACACTGTGGAAACCCCCTCATAAGCTAAAAACTAAAATCAACTTTATTACTAATCAATATAAAACTTCTGTTTGTCTAACATCCCGAATAAACATAACTAAAAAATACATTTTGACATATACAATTAAAATAAGTGACAAACACTACATATAACAAATGCCATTCTTATTATAATTTTGAAATCATGTGTGATTTGATATGATGTTGTCTATATCCGAATTCGTGATTTTCCAAAACAAATTTCTTTAAAACGCTCAATATTCGAATGACATTGAATTTATCGAATTGAATTACAGTGAAAATAAGTTCCCTTAGTGCCAGTTATCTCAAAATATTACAAAACACCCAATAATTGATCAGTGGGGTATCATTGTAATATTTTTGCATTTATTCGATTTTAACAAGCCTTTTATTTTTAAATGGCTACACTCATAAAGATATTACAAATTTTTATCAGTGAATAAAGCTGATGAAAAGGAATGTTTCTCAGCTTTGCGCTGAAAAAAATATGTTTTTATCATGAGTTACTGGTTGGACAAACATACACACACGTATGTACTGGCACATTTAGGTAACTTAATCAGGCCACTAAAACATTAAACACTCATACTTTAGATCTATATAAATTAATGGCAAACCGAAGGCACATAACATATGAGCGCTGAAGGTAAATAATATCAAATGATCAATCATGCAAGAATAATCATATATTTGTGTTTAAATAGTCCTTACTGTGAAGTATCGTGTGCCGTCACATGTAATACAGGCACAGGTAGCACATTATCTCTTTCTATTTTATACACTATATTTTATACCTACCTATATCTAAATGCAGATGTATTATTTCTCCTTTACGTCGAAACGGAGCATTAGCTAGAAGGACAATAGTCACTATTTCGCAACATAAATAACTGTCTTGGTATTCATCGTCTTAATTTTAAAATTATTAAAATCACTTTGACACATAATATATCAAAATGAACTAATAATTGTCTATTTTATTATATATATTCCGAAAGTTTTTATATTTCGAACGTGGTAATTTAACCAAAAAGAAGAAGCATTTAATTATAAATCCATATACATTACTGTCTAAATATTTTTATTATCAAATATGAAATATTACTATTTACTATGTGCATATATGTATCTATTGTGTGCAATAAATCGATAATAATTCGTATCAACGGTTGCGATCGGTGGTTAAAAATAGCTACACTTACACAATATTAAATGCTTATATATATACATTTTAGTACCTAAATCAGTAATAAAATGGCAACACATTTAAATGTAAGTTATTATAATAATCTGTCTTACCCGTTAAATATTAATAATGTGCACTCTGTACCTATACGACGCCATTTTAGGGTTAATAATGGCGCACATTGACGCACACACAAATGTTCGCAGCTTGGATTATCTATGGCTGATAGCGCGGTGAATGCCTTCGAATTAATCTTCGAATGAATATTATGATCTACACTTATTACTAAACTTTACTGATATAATATGTATAGCCTATCTGAAACTCACTGGTCTACTGGGCCCCTCAGTGGGTTCGAGAACAATCCTTTTGAAACAACCCATAGGCAGTTGATTCCAAATGTCTTTAACGTTGTCCACCTCTGCTTGGAGGTGATCGCGGTCGTCTTGGTACTGCTTCATCCATCTATAAATTAATCATTAAATTTGTCATTACACATTTATCTGCTATTAATAGTTATTAATTATTGTTACGTTCCCCGTCCACGGTATCAGAATAGATACCAAACCCAATAGGATACAATATAACTGTATGAAAAATACTCACAAAAACATATCAGAATTACTAATAATAATAAAACGAATAATTCGTTTAAAATAAATTAATTACATTTGATATTGAAGTGAACTTGAGGGAAAGATTTATATATAGTGGACAGGGAACGGGTAAAATAGTTATTTATGCGACTTGTACTTAATCATGAGTGGGGTTGATGATAATGACAGCGCGAGGCGCTTGTGTCTTTTTAATATATGAACTCGGTGTTTTAATTTAGTAATACACTATTACTTTAGTTAAGTGGAATGCTATCATGATTTCATACACTCTAGTATTGGAAGGGGTTTGTAGAGACGTAGGTATTGTTGTTATACGTACATGCAATTACTGCATTAGTTATTAGGTTAGTAAAGTGTCATAACAGCCACGATATTTCTGACAGAGTTTTTGTTATCGTTAAAGACTTAATGTCTTAGCGTGAGCGCTTTATAAACTGTTTTTATCTTACCTTTGGTGATTACTCTTCGCTTCTGAGAGCAAATCAATCTTTCCTTGTAGGTCTTCTGCCTTCAATGCGGCCTCAGCTTTATTCAAACTATCCTCTGCAAATTCAAATTGTGTTAATAATACACTAAAATAATGACAACATACAGCAATAATTAAAATGTAACAGTAAATAAAATAAAGTTATCAATCCAATACCATTTCAAATCAATCCAATAATCATAAATAAAAGTGATTTAAAGTAAATGCAAATGTGCATATTGAACATGACTATATAATTTTAAGATTTAATAAATTTTATCATTAATTAAATAAATTGATCATTAATAAATTGACGATTAATACTTTAAAGTTTTGATACAACACGATCAAATTATTCGTGTTCTATCAGAAGAGGGTATCAGAAAATTTAAGAAGCGTCGAGAGTGCACGAGAAGAGAAGCGAGCGAGGAGTACGATTCGCGTGGTGTTCGGTCCTCTCTGCCTACCCCGCAAGGGACTTGGTGATGATAGTAGTAGTAATCTTAAAACGTTTAATCTATAGACTTGTTTAATTAAATATGTGAACGTACTCTACTTACATTTAATTATTTTATTGGATTGATTTGGAACAGAATTTAACAGTTGACTTAATTTTATCCAATATTAATAATTACAAAATAATGATCAAATGCTCGTAACAGAACTATTTACCGGTATACCTAATGATACTGCTGTGCGTCTACCGGCTACAACAGCCTGTTACCGGTTTGAAATGTAAACAACTAATTAGGCCGGTTGTGGTCAAATGCTAGGCGAAAAGTATACCTATATTTTAATTTATGGCTATATAGCGGTAACTCTCGCATTAGGTTTAAAAATGGTGGTAAACCTCAAGTTTTATAAATGGCTCGCGATTATTTTTAGAGTCAAGACAACCCGATCTGCTCTCGTTTGCGGGCTGACTGGAAGGACATGGCGTACTGGTGAAAGAGCGACAGAACACAGCAAGGGTACTAACTATTAATTCATCTCTGATAACCGTATGTATAAGAAAGGTAGGGCGCACCAAAGCAACCGGTCTGGGGAAGTATCTCCACCACACAGACAGCCACAGCCAAATGACTCCCTGTAGGGTTCTTGTGTTCCTGCGTATGAGATCACCAGTAAGTAACCTAAGGAGTTGCTGTGGTGGCCAGAGATGGCATCGCGCGAGTGATACTTAATGTATTCTTCATAGGCTAACTTGTATGCCTCCCTCATTAAAATAATAATAATAAGCATTTCGAGTTGGTAAGTAAGCCTGGAAGGTTATAGTAAACCTGCAAGGTGTCCGAGGAGGTTGCAGCGTGCGATCGGTATTCATTGCAAGCACTCATAGGCCACAATAACTGCTATACACGATGCGTGCCGTAATGTTCGATAGTCATGAGACGTAGGTATTATAGAAACACTTTAGAACCTTGTCACATTAGCTATATAACTTAGTCTGGCCATAAATACTTTTATATAGAAACTTTTATTTTTTTTCAACTCCTTAATTATTTTGAATTTGGAACGCGTTCATTATGTTAAAAAAAATCTTTCGATTTCCCGCCGTTTTACGTATTTTTTTCGTGTTTATTATCAAATTACAATATGGAATGAGGTATTAAATAAAATAGGATTGCAGTGATTGCCTTGCGCAAAGTGGGTATGGAGCCTTCGGTCATATTCAAGACACTTCAAAAGCTCAATATCAGCCCTATATTCGTATATCGTACTATCGACAGATATACCAACACTTCCTCTGTTGTAGACCATGAAAGATCGGGGCGAGCGCGTGCTGTTAGAACTACAAAAATGTTTAATGCTGTTTAAACTAGAATTTGCCGAAACTCCATTAGGAAACAAAAAATCTTATTGCGAGAAGTGATGATTCCCGCTAGGAATCTGTCGCGTATAATAAAACACGACCTGAAGCTCGGCTTTTATCGTCGATATACAGGACATGCCCTAAATCAATCTCTACAGTTAAGTGGATCGATCAAAACGCCTTCTGTCCCGATACGCAGGTGAAAGGCACAGAAACATCCTCTTTACTGATGAAAAAATTTTCACGATTGAAGAGCACTACAACAAGCAAAATGACAAAGTGTACGCACACAGTTTTAAAGAAGCTCAAGTGGTCGGAAAGGTACAACGTGGTCACCATCCTGCGTATGTGATGGTTTGGTGGGGAGTGTCTTATCAAGGAGTACAAACTTTATTTTTGTGAAAAAGGAGTGAAGACTTCAGCCGAAGTGTATCAAGAGACTGTTTTAGGTGGTGTTGTGAAACCCCTTAGCAATACACTTTTTAAAAATGGCCCTCGTCTAGCCCCGATCTGAATCCCTTAGACTACAAATTATGGTCAGTTTTAGAGGACATGGCCTGCTCGAAACGACATGCCGACATTGTGTATCTTAAGAAATCACTGGAGCAAGCAGTGGCTAAATTTCCCATGGAAACAGTGCGTAAGTCCATAGATTCGTGGCCAGACAAAGGCCTTTATCAAAGCCACAGGTGGCCATTTCGAATAGAATCTATTTCTTTTTTTTGCTGATACTTCCATATATATTATGTACATATAAGTTGTATTAAGATTACATTACTTCATAAAAAAATAAATGCATATTCATTTGTAACAGAACTTATGGCCGGACTAGGTAAATATATCATGAAGGATGATTTCAGACTTATTTACACAGAAATTATTGCGACGATCTGTGAGTTAGCTATGATACAAGGGTCAACCATGGGATATATACTTCAAATCGTCAATGAATATCTAACAGTGCGCTAACGTGAAAAGCTACTTTACAGGAGAGTAAAATAACTGTATGTAATCATATTTTTGGAAAACATATCTAAAATAATCTCTGTGAAGAAATCTACAATGACATCAAAAACTTACGCACTGTTAGAACTTCGCTGGCGATATGTTACTGTGAGTCAATTGAGTTGTAAGGAGATATTTTTGTTATTCTAAAGCCCTGCGCAGACTACGTTAAGTAGCGGACAATTAGCCCGCGTTGCGAGCTTATAACAAACACAATATAAGTGAAAATGCGAACAATTACAGTCCTCGAACGTCATTCTCTTAGTATTTAGGTCGCCCAGATCCCGCGCAAACGACGACAGCGGCGGGCATTTTGAACCTATTACTAATACAATTATACGCAGATAGCTTTAAATCCTATTGTATAAATAAGTTACGTCAGAACCAGTGCAGATGACAAATAGACAACATTATAGTTGGTTCTAAAGTTGCTCTGCGCAGGTTGCATTCCATACGTCTCACTACGGAAACGCACTGTGTTCAGAGCTAACTAGAAGTGTACTATACGCAACGTGACTTTAGTCCTAAAGCAGTTGACTCAAAAACGTAAGAAATAACACACATGTCTGCGATCATGCGCGGTGTGCTTCAGCCATATTGTCTTAGTATTAAAATCACGTCAGCTCCTGCGCATATGACAGATAGCGGCGGACCATTTATCCGCCACGTTACATAAATAACTGCGTACTTTTCATTTGCTTTGATCTATACGAGGATACTTTGATTTAATTTTATCTTATTATTAATGTCGCGTAACGGGCAATATGTCCGCCGCTTACTCGCGTGTACGCAAGCTCTTAATAATGAAATATAAGTGATACTTACTACACATAATTTGTAGTTGAATTTATGTTCAATCTTTTTGCAATCCTAACTAACCTATTATAATGCAATAAATAAGCTCTATAAAGCTTCATGCAAGATATAAAAAAGCCGATGTATAAGGGTGAAATAATAAATGAAGTAGAAATGATAGTGGCAAAATGTATGGTGATGAAATAAACAATATAAATATGAAGTACATATTATACAAGAAGTTGTCTCAGAATTACTTTAGTTTATCTTTTTATTTTTTTTCTACTAAACAAGCTTTTGCCATCAAAGTTTATTTGTTTTAAATACACTATGTTTTATTTTTAAAGACGAATTTACTTGGTTATGTACAATTTGTGAGCTTCCGCCACTAGTTTGATGATGTGAACTAGCGCTTGGCGATACCCAACCATTAAAGTGTAAAAATTACTCAGTGATCATTTATTGCCGAACTAAGATAAGCTTGTGTTATGGGAGCTAGTTAACTAATAAACATAGGTAATTACGTCTCATTTGCAAATGCGGTCTTGTAATAAATACATAGAAAATATCCATGCAACATAACACGGAAATAAGTTATTGCACACAAATGTGTTTTGTTCGGGCATTGAAGCCACAACCCTTGGTAGTAAAGTGGTCATTGCTAATCAATCAACCACCTGGGACGTCCCTATCGTTGGTAGATGCATTTTGATGAGCCCGATGGCGGAGAGATAAGGAATAGTATTTTAACACAAAGGCCTGAATTCGATTCCCACACAGGACAAACATACGTATGTTTGTCTTCGTCCGGATATTTTTCAGGTAGGGCGCATCAAAGCAGCTCGACTGGGGGAGTACCTCCACACAAAATCTCAGTCAAATAACAACTCCCTGAAGAGTTGTGTTCCTGTGAGTGAGTGAGATTACCAGTAAGATTCTAAAGAATTACTGTGCTAGAAGCAAAGGTGGCATCGCGCGATCGATACTTAACGTATTGCAAGCATTCATAGCCTACGATTACTTTAGATCAGGTCGGTCGTATGTTTATATGCCTCCCAGTACTGATATAAAAAATGCACACACAAGACAAACATATGTGTGCATGAACATGTCTGTTTATCTTGGTCTGGATGTTTAAAGAGAAGTACGCATCAAAGCAGCCCGTCTGGGGAAGTACCTCCACCTTACAGAAAACCGCAGCCAAACAACAACTCCCTAGAGGGTTGTGTGTTCCTCTGTGGAGTGTGGTTACCAGTAAGCTCCTAAGGAGTTGCTGTGTAAGCAGCAGAGGAGGCATCGCGCGAGTGATACTTAATGTATTACAAGTGTTAATAGGCTACGGTAACTGCTTTACATCAGGTGGGCCGTATGCTTGAATGCCTCCCGTGGTTGTATAAAAAAAAAACACTGACCGTTTAGCATGATCGTGGTATTCTAACGTATCAGCCATAAAAAAAACTGAATGGAAAGGCTATTGCCCTGGCTGTACTTTCTGTCCTCAGATTGAGGGAAATAACAGGCGAAACCTCACAAAGTAATATATAAGTATGATACCGTGTTATATTTAGTTTAATATACCTTACTATTTAGCTTAATACCTATTAATATATTTATCTACTTCATTCATAAGCTTATCGCTGAACTTGTCTTCGTACACTTAAACTAAGCTGTATTACACCTAAGTCCTATATAATTTAAATTCTAAATAGTTTAATTAAATTTTCATAACGATATCATTCGATGATAAGTGATATTGGTACGAAAATTATTCTTGAATAAAATATTCATACTTTTTTTTCCATTTTTTAATCATTTTCATGTTTTTATTGTTCTGTACACGTTTTTACACATTTCCCTTGTAATTCTCTTGCATTCGTTTTAAGTACGTACACTATATGTATACATATTCGTTTCGTTGTTGTTCTTATCTCCTTATTAACTAGTTGTGCCAGGCGGTTTCGCTCGCCGTGCCGTTTGAAAGAAATCGTCATGTTCAAATTGACTATTTTTTTATCACGAAACAGTTATAATGACTTAACTATAATAGTTAGACATATAGCCTCAATCTCGGACTTTCTTGTGCGTAATGATGAGTACGTACTATACACATTAAGTAGGTACATTATTTTATATACTATCAATTGTTTTTGTAGAGAACGCTAAATAATAACTATGAAACGTAGGCAAATTTTGTTACCGCGGATCTTATTGAAAATTTCGAGGAAATCTCTAATTTTTTGAAAATAATATACAGCCCATGTAATCGCCGACAATTTAGCATTCTGTAGGTGAAATAAAATTTAAGTTGTTTAAATCTTTTTTGAGTATATCCTTTACATATAAAAGTTCCTAGCATAATAAAGTACCAGAAAACGTAACTTGGTACTTTTTACCTTAATTATTATTGCAGTTATAGCCCAGTGGATAATATGCCAGTCTATTAATGGTTCAAATGCCGGCGTGGTCAGTGGGCAGGTACCACTTCAATCGTATATTTGGATTTATGTACATATTTACTATTAATAGTGAAGGAAAACATCGTGATGAAACCTGCACGTCCAAGAAATTATATTTCAAAAACCTGTGACTTAAGAAAGGTCTGGTTTTCCCCCTGGGTAGTGGAGGTCTGACGGCATCCGATTCATGTCAAAGATCAGTATCCTTGCCAAATCCTTAGGCTTAGATGGCGGATTCCACCAATCCTGATGGATTAGGAAACAGGATAAGATTAGGAAGAAGGAAGTGAGGATCATTACTTCCTTGAATATTCGAATTTAAGTTTACAGTATCTAAGTTAAGGGTGTAAGTGTTTACCTTACTATCATCAAAGGAGTCAAAGCCAACCCTCGTGGTGGTCCCTTCTAATTAACAATGTGGTGGAAGAGAGGTATGAAGCATCGAAGCAGGCTGCTTAGGGAATTGGATGTAAACATCACAGATGATTCCAGCCAAATAACAACTCGCTAAACGGCTGTTACATTCCTGTGAATTTCCGAGCAAGCTTCTGAACACGAGCTGTGTTAGCAACAAATTAAGGTTCATAGGCATATGGTAACCATTTTCCTCAAGTGCGCCCTTTGCCTGTTTACCTGCCGACGTCGTAAAAAACAGATGATTTGCCGCAACCCATGTTATAAATAGCAGATCTTTAGTAAATTAATAATAAAATTTTTAAATATCTTTCCCCACAACGGTACCTTTTGACAAAACGCTGCGAAAGTAGCTGAAATAGTCCAAGCGCGCTGTAATTACGTCACCACCGGGGCCCTTTGTAGCTACTTCCAAAAAAATCTGTGTTATTAATACGTATGGATGTTTGTATATATATATATATATATATACACATTATTTGAGATGTAAGGTGCACCAAAGCAAATGTCTGGGGACGTACCTCCTCACAGAAAACCGTAGCCAAATAACAACTCCCTGGAGGGTTGATATGATCTTATGAGTGAGTGAGATCACCGGTAAGCTCCCCTAAGGAGTTGCTGTGTTAGCAGCGGAGGTGACATCGCGCGAGTGATACTACTGTATTGCAAACGTTCATAGGGTACGGCAATCATTTTATATCAAGTGTGCCGTCTGCTTATATGCCTCCCGACGTAGTATAAAAAAAAGTTGAGATTTCTGAAAATTATCCCGTTGTGGGGTTTTAGTGGCTCACTGTCATTATTAGAGTCCTCTACACGTGGCGTACCCAGCTTATTGATAAACGGGGTTCTGTTGGAAGGGAGGTAGGGTGCATCAAAGCAGTCCCACTGGGTAAGTACCGTCATCCGTATCTCTTGGAAGTCGCAGCCAACTCTAAACTCTCTAATGGGTTATTATATTACTGCGAGTGAGTGAGGTTACCAGTAAGCTCCAAAGGAGTTGCTGATTTTGTTTTATACAACGTCGGCAGGCAAACAAACATACGGCCCACCTGGTGTCGTAGTTACCGTAGCCTATGAATGCTTGCAATACTAGGAGATCGCCCGCGTGTTACCACCCCTACTGTTAGCACAGCAACTCCTCTGGAGCTTACTGGTAACCGCACTCACTCGCAGGAACATAATATGTTTTAACAGGGGGTAGCAAAGCACGAACGATACTTATTGTATTGCAAGCATTCATAGGCTCCGGTAACCACATGGCACCAGGTGGGCCGTATGCTTGTTTGCCTCCCGACGTTGTATAAAAAAGGAGCAACTTTGGCAACTTTGGGAATGAAAGCATTTAATTTTTCAAGTTAAGGTATAAAGGGATAAAAGATAGGGTGGGAAAGGAAATGTTCTATCTCACTATTTGTGTTTTTGTTGTACCTTCCGTAACACACAACAACAACAAAGTTTCAAATATCACTTGAACTCACAAATGGAAGATTTCATGTTAAAGAGGAAAAACGACGAAAAAAAATTTATGTATATCTTTACGCCAGCTCCATTCCAGGGTAGGCAGAGAGAACCGAGCGCCATGAGACGCGGTCCTTGCACACTTCACTCGCTTCTTTAACATTTATAGCTCTTTTCATGCACGCTTGCCAATTCCTAGGGTTCCTGACCTTTGCACAAAACGCGACAAATTTGATCATAGTAGGTTAAGTCTTGGTCTTCCTCAGCTCCTACATCATCTACGCTCGAATTGTATATCTGTTTCGTCATTCATTCTACATGTAGAAACGAACAGACATATCTTTTTTTATCTTAACATCGACACTCTCTTTCAGGCCAACTCTCTTTCTTACATCATCTTTATGAACGCGGTCAGCAAGCGTTATGCCACAAATTTTGGGCAATGCTCGCATGTCGACCGCTTATTCTACTTTTATGCTCAATTTGCCATAAAACACACGTATAACAAGATTATCACTGCATTGGATCTTTGCATCAATTCACGGTACGAAATATCTAGTTCTGTGAGTTCCTTTATACTTCTTTATTATATCTTTTGTAAGTGCTTTACAATTTCTATACTGTATTTTTCTTTTCTTTTCTTGATGCCTTAAGTTGTTACAAGAC
The DNA here is from genome assembly GCA_947507595.1 of Pyralis farinalis. Lineage (NCBI taxonomy): Eukaryota > Metazoa > Arthropoda > Insecta > Lepidoptera > Pyralidae > Pyralis > Pyralis farinalis. The sequence continues at coordinate 6,008,562 of OX382265.1, read as the reverse complement.
CTATTTGATCTCCACTTGATGGATAATAACACAATATGTGTTATAAGAATCACTATTGAATGAGTAAAAAGAGAAGAGAGACAGCAGTATAAAAATGTATTAAAAGTATCACTATTGTAAGAATAAAAAGAGGCAAGATTGACAACATTATAAAAATGTGTTAAGAGAATCACTATTGTAAGAATAAAAATGGCAGTATTATAAAAATGTCTTAAAAGAATCACTATTGTAAGAATAAAAAGAGGCAAGATTGACGGCATTAAAAAAATGTGTTAAGAGAATCACTATTGTAAGAATAAAAACGACAGTATTATAAAAATGTGTTAAAAGAATCACAATTGTAAGAATAAAAAGAGGCAAGAGAGGCAGCATTATAAAAATGTGTTAAGAGAATCACTATTGTAAGAATAAAAAGAGACAAGAGTGACAAGAACAACAACAAAACTGAATATATTTTTCCTTTTCAATTTTCATTATTTGACTATTTTAAATATCTATTATTTTAATTATGTAGGTGATTGTGTTGACTACTTTGTACTTTGGGGTGACTTTCATCAATGAACACTACACTGTACAATGTACGTTTCAAAACGCTTTTATAAATTAGAAAGACAGGTCAGATTTTCACAGATGAAATCGAGTCTAATTAAACATTTAATAGACCTAACCACCTAATCGTATCGAATTTAAAGATTAGGCAGTGTTTTACGATAAGACCGTCTTTCAGGCTTTTATATTTGTATTGGGGGCTTTTTATGTTTAATTGGGTTTACTACGTGCAATAAAGTTTACAGTACTGTACACGAGTGCTATTTTTTAACAGATAAGATCAAGGTGTATATACGAAGGTTATATAGATATTAATATATCATTTATTTTATAAAATATCTTAATAATACCAGTATTTCTCAGAACGTCAGTATCTAGATTGAGAATGTCACGGCTCATGAGACATTTTCAACGTGAAGACTGATATTAAATCTAGCACAGTACCTCTGCTCCGCTAAGTTAATCTTACAGCTATTCTGCAGAACAGAATTTGGTGGAATAAGGTAACCTTATGGCGATATTCTACGTATTGTTATATAACTGTTAGTGATATAAATTAGTAATAAGTATATCTAATAGATCTATGATCTTAACGCTATGAATATAATAAGGTGCTTCGTTAACATTATTACGAGCATGTTACGTACTAAACTGATAAAGTTAAGACTACTACCGTTAATGCACTAACGCACTATTAACGATAACACACTACCGTTGTAATATATCTCAGTATACGAGTTGATCATCGGATGCTGTACAGATCTGTATGATATATATTTATTTTACTCTAAGTCAAAATTAAGTAATTCTATATTAATATATTCGTATATACACGCCTTCGGAAGTAAAATCTATATTTTTTTTGGTTAATACTGTTGTTTTCTTTTTTATATATAATGCGATTAATATTGTATTTTGATAATTAGGAATAAGAAATTACACTATCAATATATATATATATATATACAATATGATACAATTGTGACAGAATATATCATAATTTGCGAGTTGATCGTCGGATACTGTGCTAGATTTGAGTGATACATATTCCGTTTATTCCAAGTCATAATTAAGTATTTCTATGTTGATACGTTTATATATACATGCTCACCAGAGGTAATAATCATAATTTTTTAGTTGTTATTATTATTTAATTCGATTTTTTAATTAGTACGATTAATATTGTATTTTTATTATACGAATAATTGATATTTTTTAATATAATTGAATATTGTATTTTTATTATACGAATAATTGATATTTTTTAATATAATTGAATATATAAAGGTCCATAAATATGATACATGATGGTAAAGGCGATGAAATGACTCAAAGAAATAATACCGAGCATGCTTGGTGTAATCACGTTGAAAGCTTTATAATTATTATCATGCTCTCCTTTAGGAAAGGCTGAGGAAAAAAGAAATATTCATTAAATATCTTCACTGGCGAGTTTTATTAACATACGGTAAAACCTGTATTACAATACTAAAATGTAAAACAACATTAAATTTAACGCAAAACATTTATGTAATATAAATGTTTTGCGGTACATTTAATGTTTTGTATTGAAATACGAGCAGCGTCTTCAGCGGTATGTTTAGGAAACCCAGATTCCAACCTGCAAAACATTAGTACAGCCGATGTTCCATTTTTCTTTAGTAAGCAATTTAGGACAGATTCCTTTCGGTTTTATAAAATACGCAATACTTGACTGTGCTTTTCTAATTACTTGTCTGTCGAAATTTGCTTAAAATGAATACTTTTAAATAAAAAAAAACCGACGAATTTCATTAAGCCGTTTCTGGGCACGAGTGAAAATACAATAAAAATAAATGTGTCGAAGATTTCTATTCGTGGTATTATCAATATAAGTATATTATATACATTATTCGTGCAATATGTTTCAATATTGTAATAAAACAGAATTATACTCGTACATTTAGCGGATATCGAATTATCTCGTCAAAAAAAAGAAACTTAACCCTTCGAAACCCGGGTGGTCGTATACGACCGCGAAATGTATGGGAAAACGTACATAACGGGTTCTGACTGCTTTTATATAATAATAATCGTCAGTGATGAGTGAGTGTACGCTAGTAAACAACATTAATGAATAAGTAACAGTGTTCTAATTATCAATCACCACCTCACATATAATTATGTTAGTGGTAATCTTTTTGTAATCTAAACTCAGTTTCGTTGACGTTATGGCTAAAATATTTGATGAAAAACAAACTTTCAGAAGAATACCTACGGGCGAGTATATATTCTAAGTCTATGCTTTAAAGTTCCGTACTATACGCTAGTGAGAAAATTTTATTTGTATTGAGGTACACAACAAGCGTACAGCGTGTCTGATAAACAACTTTCATTACATATTTTTGCTACACGAGAGGCGTCTTCCATGCATTGCCGACCCCGAATTGATGTTATATTTACAATATACAATATGCTTATATACAATATGATTGTATATTTACAATAGTCCACTGAAAATAATTAAACTGTTAAAATAAATGATAAAATTCAATTGCCCCATTTACTTGGGCCGTATGTATGTATGTAAATCTACAAGCCGAGTCCCTTGCGGGGTAGGCAGAGATAAATAACAAATTTAAGTTTGTTTTTCATCACGAGTCCATAATTATCATAGTCGCAAAGAACTAATCCTGTAAAATAAGTCAAATGTCGGTTAGCGTTTTCTTCCTGTAAAGCTTGCAATTTTACGTTATTGAATGGAATAATGTTAAAATTAGAGCAAATACATACGAAGTTTATCGAGAGCGTCGTCATCCAAGGTCGGGAGGTTCATAAGCTCGTCCATGATGACCTTCAGGTCTTCAATGCCCTTGCTGACTTGTTTATCCGCTTCTCTTGCGTCAGTGTGGGCTTGTCCTACCTGTTATTACACATACAACTTAACATTAGAAGTACATAAATATTTTTAGTTTAGTTAGACAAATCTTACTAATATTATAAATGTGAATGTCCGTTTGTTTGTTACGCTTTCACGCGAAACTACTGAACCGATCATCATGAAACTTTGTAGACATATTCTTGGAGGTATCAGAAGTAAAATAGGATACTTTTTATTAAAAAAAAATATATTTTTATCAATGCGAGGGAAGCCGCGGGTAAAAGCTAGTAATATATATATATATATATAAGGATTGCAATGTCATTGTTTGTCAGTCTCGTTCATATTTACTCAAAGAGGTCTATATCGACCCCCAGGGGTCTAAAATATGTTTTTACCTTCATTTTAGCATCACGGGTGAGCTTCATATTTTCCGCTGCCTCCTTCTCTAGGTCCTCGATTTGAGTCTTCGTGCCTTGCACTCGAGCTGAAAATATAAGGTTTCATTAACCACCATACATACAAGTACATTCTAATGATTTCAGCAAGTCTCGTGCTGAGTGTGTATTTTTAGTTTTAGCAAGAATTTACGATTATTTCTTTAATAAACGTTCTTTTAATACTACATCGGGAGGCATACAAGCATACGGCCCACCTGATCTAAAGCGGTTACAGTAACCTTTGAATGCTTGAAATACATTAAGTGTCGCTAACGTGATGCCATCCTTGCTGCCAGCGCAGCAACTCTTAGGAGCTTTCTGGTGACTTTACTCACACGCAGGATCACAACAACCCGCTAGGGAGTTGTTATTTGACTGCGGTGTTCTGTGAGGTGGTACTTCTGGTGGTGGTTTGATGCGCCCTACCTATAGCACTAAGGTAGCAAACAAGCAGACGTCTTGCCTGATGTTAAGCAGTTACCATAGCCTATGGACAAATGCAACACCACGGATCTCACCCGTGTGACAACCCTTCTAGGGCTCGTGACATCACCTTCTGATAGAACACGACCAATTTGATCATGGTAGGTAAGTCTTTGCCTTCCTCGGCTCCTACATCCTTCTACTTTTGCATTACATATCTGCTTCGTTATTCTTTCATACTTCATTCTTTCTACATGTCCGAACCAACGGAGCATGCCTCTTCTTATTTTACTCTCGCTTCCATAAGTAAGCGTTGGGACCAGCACTGCATTGTGTATAGCCAGCTGTGCCTTCTGGCTCAGGTTTTTACTGCCAAGAAGTTTTCCCAACGCTCCATTCACACTATTCCCAGCACTCACTCGCCTTTCCACGTCTTCGGTGTACCTTCCATCCCTGCTGAAAGCGCATCCAAGATCTACAATCTCATCCACTTGTTCCAACACTTCATCATCTACCGTAATCATTGGTTTTGGTTTCTTCTCTCTCAAATACCACTATCTTTGTTTTCTTCGCATTCAATGGTAAGCCTTCCTTCATACATTCGTCTTTCATCATTGTGATTAGTGTCTGCAGTTCAGGTGACCTTAGAACTAAGGTGAACTAATACAAAAAACCTAATTTATGGGAACGTAATAAAATATATTCAAGAAACATATTAGATACATACATATTATCACTATCACTTATATTTATTACTCAATTAAAATGATTTTTTTTATAAATAATAATAAATCCGACCGAATCTTCACAGCATTATTCCGTTTGCTAATCCATTAGGATTGGCGGGGCACGCTACCTAAGACTGAGGATTTAGCGAAGATAGTGTTTTTTAGATGGAGCGACTGCGATAAATAAATAAATAAATATTGTCGGACAAATTACACAGCGCCATCTAGCCCCAAAGTAAGCGAAGCTTGTGGGTACTAGAGAACTGATAAACATACGTAAATACATTTTTTTTTTGTAAATACATACTTATTGTACATAGAAAATACGCAGATAGTCTTACAGCTATTCTGCAAAACAGACATGTACCAAGACAAACAGACATGTTCATGCACACAAATGTTTGTACTGTGTGGGAATCGAACCCACGAGCGTTGGTGTCAAAGTGGCGTAACAGCGTGTTCCACCACTGCGTCACCGAGCTCGTCCTTCAGATCAGACCTTCATAACCCAGGGGGAAAGCCAAGACTGTTTCTCAGGTTAGGTCACACGCTTTTCGAAACAGAATTTCTTGGACGCCAGAAGCCAGTAGGTTTCCTCACGATGTTTTCCTTCACCGACGTGCAAGTGATAATTACAATGTATATAAATCGTTTTGTATTTTTTTTACTGTAACGAATTTACTTGACATGAGTCACAATATGTTTTGTATATTAAAATGTAACTTACTAGATAGTTTGTCCGCTTCGTCTCGCAACTTTACAGCATCCGCTCGGGCAGTAGAGGCTTCTTTCTTAATTGCATGTGCCGCCTACATAAAAACAAAGGGACTTACTCAAAAGCAAAGTAATAATATTTAATTTAATTATATAAAGTAAAATATAAACTCTATGTATATAGAGTTAATTATATGCATCAGCAATAAAGAAAAGATTCTTACTTAGTACCAATTTTTTGAAGTTATACTTCTTTTGGCGTGTAAAGGTGCTCCCACACAAACGGCGTTACAAAAAGTTATTTAACATGTAGTAACATTTTTTTTATACCACTAAAGTGACAATCAAGCATACGGCCTGCCCGATGGTAAACAGTCACCGTAGCCTATGGACATTTGCAACACCAAGGCGTCACTCGTGCGTTGCCGGCCCTCTAAAAACCTCTTCACGATTTTCTTGGAGAATACCATGCTGTAGTCCCTTGGAAAAGCCTCCTATGTTATGGTACGTCCTCCACATTCGGTATGGGAGCAAAAACTAAAATGTTTACAACGTTAGCTAACATTCAAGGTACAAATGGTGACATATTGTATACAGTTTACAAACTGTTACAAAACATTTGTTAACTTTTATCAACTAAATTTTATGTAACATTTATGCACAACATACTACAAGACCTGTTTTGAATTGTTTGAAGCAGTTATAAACTTCTGTGTGGGAGCGCATTTAGAGAAAAATCATGAGGATTATAGTGTAAGGAAAGCATAGAAACGATTTCACACGTTTAATCGTCTTCCACTGAACACCAATTATAAAGTCTAACAATAATGCAAACAGAGTTCAAACTTAAATGTAGACACGTAAAATATTTTATAAGAAATCGGACGCAGCGTAAGGAGTCGAAACAGGCGTGCGCTACGCGTGACAACAATTATATCGACCATTCTAGAAAAAGGAGCGCAGGAATGGGGTGCGTAAGTGAGTACAGGGCGGGCATACGACCAGGGACGTATCCGGCGCGTTACAGGATGAATTTCTACGATATCGACATCACGAAGGTGGTTGGTAAATGCCTGTCAAGTTATGTTCGCGACTAAATTCAAATAGCTATTTATGTATTTGCAACACGTGTTTTGTATCAGTACAGATATAATACATTTGTATATAAAAATATACGTGTACCTACGCACGCACGCGAGACGAAATTATTCTATAATTTCATACGTGCGTACATATACGTACATTTATGAACTTTCTCGAGAGCTCGATGGTGTCGGTGCGCATGACATACTCAACCGAACACGCAGGTTAAGCAACGTCGACTGCAGCCTGTCTATGGAGTGGTTTATGTATCTCGAGTTTTTCCGTGCTTCGGAGGGCACGTTAAGACGTCGGTCACGGCTGTTGTCGATAGATGGCAGTCGTTAAACTATGTCAGTGGCTCTCGGGCGGCTTGAAAACTCTGGCCTCCGCCAAACCGCATTTGAGCATCGTGGTGGAGTTGCTCTAAATCCTTTCAGTTGAAGGGAGACCCGTACCTCTGCAGTGGGATGAGTAAGGGTTGATGTGGTGTGAACTTTCTCAGTTTCTCAGAACTTTTTATTTTAGATCATTATTGTTTTTGCTTTACAATGGGACCTACACATGTATGCATACATCATTAATTTAGTACTTAGGTAGGTACTAGAAGTAGTAGTAGATACCTTGTAGTTAAAAGAGGTGAGGAACATTCGTCCGTGGACAAAATAGTTATAGTTTCATGTAATCCACAGTAATCTGTTACTATAAAGAATCACCTTGTATCACAATGCCACATACTACAATATTGAGCTAAAATGTTATTTTTTTAATTCTTGGATTTATTACCTCCGATGCCTTATCAGCGTATTCTTTCTGAGCTGCCTGTGCGAGGTCTCTGGCTTCCTTTGCTTTGTCGCTGGCGGTGTACAACTCTTCAGTGATCATATTGATGTTGTCTTCAGCGGCTGCTAGTTTTTCTTGGATTGACGGCACATCGAGAGCAGCGTGGTTCGCCTTTTGACGGGAATCCTCTACTTGGTCAGTGAATTCTGAAAAATACAAGTTACATTGGATACAGCAGTTAGGGTTCCTTGCCAATCAACAGTGCATTGTTACTGCCTTATTGTCGAAAATACAACTAACTTAGGTGCTATATACATGGATTTATAGGAAAACGACTTGATAAGAATTTTCATCTGAATATGGCTCATTTTCTGTTCATACATATTATTTTGTTTTTACCTTTTAGAGTTTTGAAGATCTCATTAGCCTCTTTCAAGGTAGCGTTGGTGAGTTCCACATCATGTTTAGCCTGGGCCTGAAGTTCATCCAGTTTTACCAGGAGGTCATTCAACTCGTCTTGTCTGTCGTGACCTTGGTCTAGAAGCTCTTTGCCGCGTCTCACTTCAGTTTCCAGATCTTGCAATGTCTTTTCATTATTAGCTATCAAGCTCTCTAGATCTGACGACCTATCTTCAATCTGCAATTGAATGAAAATTGATTTTAGATGAGCTCAGTGTTGGAGTGTTTAGCAATGCTAATTGAACACCATACCGCTTGTTCGATTCCCATACAGGACAAACATTTTAATGCATGAATATTTGTATGTCTTGGTGTATTTTTAAAAGAGGTAGGTATTAAAGCAGCACATTGGGTACCCATTGGGGGTTTCTGTAAGATGAGCCTCATAGAAAACTGCAGCCAAATACCATCTCCCGGAGGGATGTTGTGTGTCTGCGATGAGAGTGATATGTAACCGTGTTAGCAGCAGGGGTGGAATCACGCGAGCGATACTTTCTGTATTGCAAACACTTATAGGCTACGGTAACCGTTTTACATCACCTAGGCCACAGGCTGACATATCTCGCATTCTTCTTCCTAGCGTTATCCCGTTTCCTAATCCATTAGGATTGGCGGGGTCCGCTACCTAAGTCTAAGGATTCGGCGAAGATACTGATTTTTACGTAGAGCGACTACCATCAGATCTCCGCAACCCAGAGGCATAAACCAGAGCTATCTAAAGTAAGGTCACACGTCTTTCAAAACATAATTTCTTGGACGTGCGGATCTCCTCACGTTGCGTTCCTTCACCGCCGAGCAAGTGACAATCACAAATGTGTGTATAAATCCGGTAACACTAATTTAGTGTGTACACTAGTATTTGAACTGGGGACCTGTTGGCCACAAGGCCGATTCTGTATCCACTAGGCTATCTTTGCTCATATATGCATGTCTCCCGACGATGTATTAAATGAAGCTAAAAACAGTTAAATTAAGAACGACAGAAAAAGAAAGAGCTCCTTACCATGATTTAGACCAGATAAAGCCTAGGGACGGTCACATATTTATTACAGATACTCTCGCAAATGCAACGTTTTTAAAATTTTGACGAGCTCGGTGGCTCAGTCGTGAATGATGCGACTTTGACACACAAGGCAAACATTTGTGTGCATGAACATGTCTCTTTGCCTTGGTCTGGATGTTTTAAGAGAGCATCAAAGCAGCTCGTCTGGGGAAGTACCTCCACTCTCTCCCTAGAGGGTTGTTGTGTTCCTGCGTGTGAGTGAGGTCACCAGTAAGCTCCCAAGGAGTTGCTGTGTAAGCAGCAGAGGAGGCATCGTGCCAATGATACTTAATATATCGCAAGCGTTAATAAGCTACGGTACACTTCACATCAGGTAGCCGTATGCTTGTATGCCTCCCAACATAGTACAAAAAAAATCCTAAAGTATAACTGTCCTAACAAACCAAAGAGAATCAGATTTCTCCAAACTGAATACTTACAGTTTTATTCATTGCTACAGCCTCCTGGCCCAGTTTGCTGATGTTAATGTCGGGTAACAGAGTGGTGTTCACTTCAGCGTACAAACCCAAGGCCTCGTCATACACCGTCTTTGCTCTGGCCAGAGCTTGGTCAGCCAGCTCGGTCATGCTGTTCAGCTTGCCGGAGACAGCATTGAGCTCGGTCGATAGGATCTGAATTTCATTGCTGTGAAAGACGAAAGCATTAATAACAGCATACTTCCCAATTGAGAGTCTTCCAAACATGTTTTTCTCTTAGGCTGATCTTGGCCAGTCGCCATCTAGTTACCCATTCCCTTTTCATTGACATCACGCTTCCATTCCCCATTTATTACAATTTTTAAACGTAAACTAATATTATTACTTCTTACCTTATATTTGCCTGTTTGTTGATACCATCCTTAGCAATTCTGTTGGCTGCCAAGGAAACATTAAATCCCTTTTCAGCTATATCCTTGATATTTCTAGCCTCGTTCTCCAACTTTTCCGCTAGCAGACGAGATTCCTTGGCTAACTTGGACATCTCACCAGATTGTTTGCCAAACTGGTCGGATCTATCTCTGGCTTTATTCAGAGCTGCGGCACCTTCACCATCTAAGTACTCCAGAGCACTCTGTAAATTTACAGTCATATCAATCGAAAAAGACCTGAAATCAGAGGAGCTCGATGGTGTCGTTACTTGTGCCAAAGTAATCGAAAACGCCATGTCGATAGTAGCCATGAAGAAAATGACCGATGAGATTATTTTGCAATAGTAACTCAATTTACCGCTACATGTCGGGGAGGTAACGTAGAACGAGTAGCTCTGATTGGCTCGTTCACGGATTGACATCGCATTACTTATCGGCTTATTGGTCCAAATATCCTCCCATTGGTCAGTAAGAGCGAATCGCTGTCATATTTAGGCACTAAACCCGTACGTTCGTGAGAGTGAGAGGTGTTTTTATGCGTAGTCAAGTGTTTTATTTGCTTGCGATTGAAGCCTTTGGACGGGTTTAATAATTTCGAGTTTTTAGGATTATTGCAAGATAAGCTGTTAAGTCGATGACTTTCTAGTAACTTGAAAATATTGGCTTGTGGAATACGATATTGTTAGACTTGAAGTATTTCTGCAAAGATATGGATTGATGTGATTGAGAGATGGTGACACTAATACTTAACAGACTATAGTATCTGTTACTTGTTACTGTCTTTTACGTTACTAATACTTTCTATCATATAGGACTTCACTTTCTACATTCCTTCATATAGTCGTTCCATAAGCGACCTCTTTTCTAGGACTTTCATTCCCTGCCTTTCATTGAAAGTTATGTCGACAACTTTGATTGTTTTAGTGGCCCTCATTTTCATTGAGTGTTACTGGAATAACAAAAGATTCTAAATTGCAATAAATTTGCCAGTAAGTTCTAATCCATCGCAGCAGCAGAGAATCTGAAATTAACGGACGTAGCTACTAATGTCAGCTACTTTTACAGCATTATGTCATATGCTATTGTTCGGAAAGACCGGAGACTTTGATTAAATTTATATTTTACAGATTTATACTTTTTAATTATAATATTGGCTCCGGTCACTCAAGGAACTGCTCTAAAAAATCAATATCCACGTTGTTTCCTCTTAGTGAGTTTACGAAAACATAACGAATGTTTATACAAAATAAAGTAGTCTTGAATACCTTAGGAATAAGGTGTGTATGATTGGTACATACACAGGGGAAGTCTTTTGTCTTTCTCTATCGTTTACTGCGTGACTATCAAGCTGTGATGCAGTCTAAGTAACACAAGCACTTCAGCACTGCACTTTTAACACCTAAATACATGGATATTATTTATTATAGATAGAAATATCTCAGCATTTCGAGGCTACTGACCAAAGGGAAAATATTTTATCCAATAAGGAGATAAGTGCCGCGATATTGATCTACGAATTAGCCAATAAGAGCCGCCTGTTCGACTTTTTCCCCCGACTCGTAGTCGTGAACTGAATTACTGCATAATATCGGTCACATAGGTTCTCCATAAGATATTTCCTTCAGGGTACCAATAGACCTATGTACTTATATTAGATACAAAATATATTTCGGTTGAAAGTCTGTTTGAAAAGTATGTGAATTCCCGTTTAAGTTGTCCACATTGTCACGAATTTCAAAGACAAAGACATCTTACTTTAGAGGCCACGTTGTGCCATCAGTCCCGGCTGTAGTTGATAGACACACGAGCCTACTCCAATTAAACAGCGTGGCGGAGTAAGAGTCTGACCCCTTCGGTTGAAGGGACACCCGTATCCCAGCGGTGGGATGAATAAAGTTTGGTGTGATGGTGGCACCATATCTCACATACCTCTGAACATTGTTTGCTAATAGGCAATGCGTACAATGACCAGATGAAGTGTACTTTACTATGTTTTGATGTTGATCTTTAGCTTCTTAGATATCGCCAACCTCAAAAACCTAATATATTATGTAGGCAAATACGACATACGTTTATTTCCTTCTGTGCTGCTTCTATGGTGTCTTCGGCCTTGGACAAGTTCGCTTTGCTGTTTTCCACGGCGTCGTTACCGTCGAAACTTTCGTCTTCGATCTTCAAGAGCATATTCCTAAAACAGAATATAGATTATGTGCCTTAAGCATTGAGTTATTACGTACTAGAGGAGCTATCCTAAGTAAAAGTCTTGCTCCATTTTTGTAATAATTAAAACTAATGTCCGCTGCCGCGCTGATATGATTAGGATGTCTATCCCAAAGATTCGAAGATACAGCTCTAAATCGCTTCTAAGGCACAATTTCTCGCGATCAAAAGGTCAAAAGCGCCATGGTTTCATGGCGCTTACGCGTTTCGTTCAACGTTGTGCAGCAAAGAATTGTTGCCGATCGGCAACAAAGCATAGAGCAAACATTTGGTTCGCGGCGTCGGTTTTAGTACACTAGTACATATTAATTCAATGGCCTTAAGATGCTAGTGGTCGAAATTCGACGATATTTCTTGCATACAAGGTCAATACAAAGTCGGGAGATACACAAGCATACGTCTCACTTGGTGTAAAGTGGTTTTTATAACCTATAAACGCTTGCAATATCGTTACCACTCGTTGCCATCCCTGCAACCAACACGGTGACTGGAGGAGCTTTCTGCTACCTTCACTACTCTAGAGAGATGTTATTTGGCTACGGTTATCTGTGAGATTGAAGTATTTCCCCAGTCGGGTTGTGTCCTACCTCTTGTTTATAGATTCACTCTTAATTCATATTATTCATATTAGACACATATTTTATCTTCATGCACTCCTTCTCTATATGAACTACGCCCTCCCTCTCTGTTCACGCGATGCTCTTAAACATTCGTACACTTTTTTTAAACTATATTAGTAACCTTTCCTCCCAGATCTATCACCTGTTTTGAATACAATATATATATATATATATATTTTATTCTAGGTACTAAGGAAAACCGGTGGTTACATTCCTGAAAGTGAGTGAGTTTACCAATAACCAAGGATTTGCTGTGTTATCAGCAGGGGTATCAACGCGCTAGTGATACGCATTGCAAGCTTTGAAAGGTTACGACTACTACTTACATCAGGTGGGCCGTATGCCTGCATGTTTCTCGTCGTTGTACAAAAAAAAGGTGAGGAAAGATATTTTGCGAAAAAATACGGAAGAAAAGAATGACGAAACAAATACCTATACAACGCGAAAAAGGACGAAGAAGGCCAAACCTCACCTACCACAACCAAATTGGTCGTGTTTTATGTGTGCTATCAGGAGCCTATGGAACTAGTCACCGTGCATGACAAATGCTATGAACGTTAAAGAAGCAAGCGGATGTATGTAATGACCGCATCTTGTGACGCTTTTTTCTCTCCCCTTCCTCTCCCTCCCTACGGCTACTCCGCAAGGAGCCGACGAGCTCGGTGCCGCAGTGTTGAAACGCGCTGTTGCGGTACTATGACACCAACGCACGTGTGTTTGATTCCCACACAGGCACACAAGTGCATGAACATGTCTGTTTGTTTTTTCTGGGGGTTTTAAGAGAGGTAGGGCGCATCAAGCAGCCCGTCTGAGGAAGTACCTTCCCTCACAGATAAACCGCAGCCAAATAACAACTTCCTAGAAGGTTGATGGTTCCTGCGTGTGAGTGATGTCACCTATAAGCTCCTAAGGAGCAGCTGCTGCGTTAGTAGTAGAGGAGGCACTACGCGAGTGATATTTAATGTATTACAAGCGTTCACAGGCTACGATAACCGCTTTGCATCAGGTGGGCCGTATGCTTGTATGCATCCCGACGTTGTATAAAAAAACAAATCTGGCGTGATGATCTTCTTTTACTTAGCGTTCTCCCGTTTCCTAATTCATTAGGATTGGCGGGCTACCTTTTTTTATACCACTAAGGTGGCAAACAAGCATACGGCCTGCCTCATGGTAAGCAGTTACCGTAGGCTATGGACAGTTGCAACAACAGGGGTGTCACTCTTGCGTTGCCGACCCTGTAAGAACCTCTTCACATATTTCTTGAAGAACCCCGTACTTTAGTCCCTTGGAAAAACCTAAATCTGGTATGATGATATGGGTGGTAAAAATATCAAAAACCATTGGGTCTATAATTATTGTAAAGGTACCTGACGTCAAGCAGCCGGTTAGCGAGGTCACCCAGCTTGTCTGTAAGGCTGGATCCTCCGCTGCCAGCCTCCGCCTGTGCCTCCTGGGACAGCCGGTCGATCTCACCCATCACGCGTTTGAGTTCGATGTCGAAATCGGCGTTTTCCACCACCGTCGGTGCTTTAGATATCTTTGATAAAATCTAAGGGAAAAAAGCAATATTAAAAAAAAACTCACGGTGACAATATATATTTCTTTTATATCACTAAGATAAAGTGCCCACAATCATACGGCCTGCCTGATGGTAAACAGTCACCACAGCCTATGGACATTTGTAACACGAGGGGGTCACTCGTGCGTAAGCTTATACATGGCTGTCACGAGTAAGCTGAGCTGAACCTTAGGACTAATAAACAGGAATTGATCTGAAAATAATTCAGCACAGTCGACCCAGTAGTGTAGAAGAAGTAGTGAAGTAGAATATAGTCATGTAGTGCTTCGATCTCTCTACTCGAAAGGTGTTTTATACAGATAGACTATAAATTATTAGAATCAGACAATTAATGGACGTGGCTACTGAGCGTCTACTCTATTTTAGCTACTTTCACAGCATTATGTCATATGTTGTTGTTCGGAAAAACTAAACTACACACTAACTTTGAATAATTTTTATTTTATAGATTTAAAATGTATATTTGGCTCCAGATAATCTGTCAAAGAACTGTTAAAATAATTAATATCCACATTGCTACAATATAAAGTAGGAAGATATAAATGTAATAAATCTTACATCATCTAGCTCCTTCAGCTCTGTTCTGTGTTGGTTGACGGCGTCCAAAACAAGGTTATAGCAAGGCGGGCAGTTCTCGCAACCCAAGCCATCAGCACGACGTCGTTTATTCTCCATACATCTGTTAACATATTATTTATTTATTAGCAAGTGTGTTTATGTCCAAGTCCAAGAGAGACTGAAAACGGATCTTATTTTTCTAGATGTTTAAACGTTTAACTGAGAAAAAAGGTGATAAATGGCTAATTCAAACTATTCTAAATAGCGAAAATTAATGAAATCCCGGCGCTAAATTGGTTAGAAACTTAAACTGAATTATTATGGTTTGAAAAGTTCTGTTTTGTAGACAATAACTTAGATGAACGCTAGCAGGCATATTATACCACGGTTATAGTTTTACGAACAAAACTGCTGTTTCGCGGCGAAACGGAGAAAATTTAGAAACATCTACACGTTCTCCACATGCTATTGTTTGCAGTATAACATGGAACCTTTTAATTAATTCTTCATTAATGCTTGTAATACGTGCAGTTGTTTTACTATCACCAAAAAAAAAATCAGGCCTTGTTGCCATCATTTGTCGTTCCAGCGCCCTGTTTAACCATGTCAATCTGCAAATTGCATTAATTTAGGAACGATTCTTAGAATAGCTTCTTACGAGTCTCTAATATATCTTTATTTTCTTTTCTTGCAGTCCATTGTTTGAACTCTAGCTCAAAATGTTTTTAATTAATATTTGACATCGTAATCGTGACTGCCTATTAACAAATATAAGTGCAATATATTAATATACACATATGTGAAATCCATACATCCAATCCAGGCATGTAGTGATGAAAGTCAATACTTGTACAGTGTTTTTTCTACTGGTCGTCTGTAAATCGCGTCTAGATTGTTCATTTCTGAGGGCTTTGCTTCACAGATATCGCAGGAAGCAGGTGAAGTGTCAGAAATAAATGAAGAAATTTTGCCATTTATCATTATCAAGAGCAACTCGGTACTTACAGATAATTCTCCTACTTTTGAAGGCATTTGGTATTGGCATAGCAATTTGGTCTTCAACGACTTTTCTCTCTCTTTCTGAAGTCTCTTTAGTTTTTTTTTTATGAATCTGAACATAATAGGCCGACAGTAAAATGTAGATGACGGTCTATCGTTTCCCACATAATAACATCATCCGAAAGAAGCCTTGTTGGGACCAAATTAATCATAAGGACACTTGAGTCTTCAAAATCAGCGTTTTGGTAATAATTGCTTTGTCCTGAAGCCTCATCATAGCCCCATTTGCTGATAAGTTTTACATTAACCTTTGTATTCTGTTAAAAAATATTTGCACTTATGAGTCTGGACTTAGTTATCGAGCAAGGCTTGCAATTTTATCCGCGCTCATTCTTCAGTTACCATTATATGTTCTATTGAGGGATCATAATCCAGTTTTGCTTGTCTGACTTTGAAATATGAAATATGGAAACAGTCCAGAATGCAATTCATTGACTGACTCTCTCAGACTATGGATATCTTCAGGATGTTTAAAAAGGCGGGCCAAAAATTCTGCTATCGTCTTCATTGCCATTGTACTTCAAAGTTCTTATTGTAGACCTTGTTAGTTCTTTTGGAGACAAAGAATAACTTAAAGTATGAATACGTCTTCTCTTTTGTCTTGAGCTCAGTTCTTCGATTGATTTCTTCGGAGTAAAGGAAGTGGAAGCTTCATGTATGCTAGGAGGTAGAATATATTTCATATATCTCATATATAGAAGATAGATATTTTATATATTTCATATATAGAAGGCTCAACGTTAATAACATAAACTAGATCTCCTTCAGTAGCGAAAAAACTAGGCCATATTATGGAACTTTCGAACCACTTTTCGTTCTTTTTAAAAAAATATTAGTATGATTTGCATCAATACATCTACGTTTCGTATTAGAAGTATACCTACTTCTGGCAAAATTTTGAGAAAATCACAGTATTTTCTTCATTCAATTGCAAGCCATGCTCCTGTTTTAGATGGTCACAAATATTATACTATCCGAAAAGGATTTAAGCTTCTCTTTTAAAAGCATAAATCAGTCATGATTCAAAAATGTTTTGTATTGATCGAATATATTTGAGAATTGCAAAGAAAGATAGTTAGCTGTTAGTATACACTCGAAATTATTTATATACTTGTGCAATAACTGGATCCTTCTCGGCTTAAACTTGTTTCAATAATGTACTTAACAAGATCAACTATTTAAGGTAAATACCATTAAATAAGTCGTAAGCTTGCAGGTTGGTTACAATCTGTATAAAACAGACTACATATAATTATATAGTCAGAAAATAGTAATGTTCAATCTCTTCTAGAAATGTACGGACAGAATTTGCCGGGCTCTGAGATTGACTGAGAAGAATAGGGCATGTACATGTAGATAACGCGTTATCTATTTCACACAAATAGTATGAACGAAATCACTGATAATATAATTTTTTTCAACACAGTTGCTCAATTGGCACGAATTTGATAAAAATAATCATAAAATTGAAATGTATATAGTTATAATGAGTTTGCTTCATTTATTATTAATTATAATGTAAATTGAACTCTAATGTTTGTAGCAGGATATATTGCCAAAAGTACCCAAGTTCAGCTGCATTTATCTGGAGAACGGGGCAGTCCGGGGCAATGCAATGTATGTGGATACATAAATACCCGTAGATTAAACGTATAAAATATCAAGCTGAGATCCGCCAAGACTTGGTACTTATAGAGCAAGTTAGATATCGTACGATACATTTTTTTTTATTCAATATTTCTCGTAAATGATATATCATATTTACAAAAATAAATTGACCTAATAACATCTAATGGCCTTAATTAGGACTATCGATTGGCATAAAGAAAAAAATGATATGTTACAAAAAATCTAATGTCCGCAAATCCATCCCAGGGCGTAGTGCTAAAAACAGCGTCATGCCATTTGCCGTTACAGCATATGGTTCGTTTTTACTGCCAATGTGCGCCAATAGATGTTACACATCAAAAAAAAAACGACAGAATCTTTTTACGACGGATTCTTGATACGCCATATAAAATTAAATCAGTTAAACTCTTAGTGGAAATGCTACAATCTCAATTGACACTAAAATAGTTTCAAATGCCCAATCTACTGAAACCCATATATAATAAGCGGCAAATTGCGGATCCTGAGCTCCGAAGCCAAAGCATAGAACGCGACTGGTATAAACGCTCGGATGATGATGATATTTAACGGCAAGTTGATGATGAAGTTACCTGTCACAGCGGCGGCCCTCGACGTTCTCCTGGCATGAACATTGACCGGACATGTCGCACTGGTAGTTAGTGGAGCCCCAGTCATCGCAGTCGCAGTTGTTGCAGCCCTCGAATGAGAACCCATAGTGGTAAGGACGGCACCGTTCACAGTGTTTCCTGCAACAAATCAATGTTATATGATCCGTGACGGAAATAATTAGTTTGTGAATGAATAACTTATACAAACTCCCGCACAAACTTATCATATTGGACACGAATAGGCAGAGAGCAGTGTTTTCAAGCTCTTAAACTACCGTCTAAGTGGAATAAATATCAGTAGCGGGCAATAGCCAGTACCTATAACGCCCTCAGATTCAGATTGGCTTGAAATAAGACCATCCGCAGGTAGGATGCAGCCGGCGTTGCTCAACTTGTTTATCCGATAAGACTAGCCCGAATATCGACGCCAGCTAGTTCACGATCGCCAATATTTCTATTTTTAAATACACCAACCACTAATCGAAAGCAGTCGACGAGACCTTCAACCTTCGGCAATCATCGTCAAATTCATGTAAATCTAAGTATAAAATCCGCCGCTATATTGTTGAATGAAATAAATAAGTACTCACTTAGTACGTAAATTTAATTTTTAGTGCTAATGTAGACGTACTTTCATATAAAATGTTAAATCACATTCATAATTGTTTAAAACACCGATATTCTAGCTCGGTACCAGAAGGCGCGGCACAAACTCCTGGTACACGTAGGAGATCGATTCCAGACTATCCAACCTACCTATAAGTAAATAGTACAGTTCACTACCTATTACTGCGCCATCTGTGAAATTAAACCAAAAACGACAGACGTCTATGCCGCCTACACCGTCAGATTAAACTAGTACATCTACTAGACACTAGATGTCGCTCTTCGTAGTCCTTGATATTTGGGCTTTGATAAAGTGCTTCACTATGTTGGTAGACGCTGAGGAGGTAAAAATATGACAAAATGTACAGAATTAATCATATAAATTATAACAAAAATGGCAATTTAACTGTCGCCAAGTGATAATTTTGAGGTATCTAACGCTCTCAACCACTCGGGCATATCCAGCAAATTTTCGAAGTGACGGTATGAAATTACACAAGATAAGACATAGATGGCGCCACATAAAATTAACCTGTTGAGCGTAAAATGGAGAAAAATTTAATAACGGCGTATGTTTAACAAATGAATTTTACAAAATTATACCCAGCATGGTCCGAGATAGCCACTCTTTTGGCAGGCATCTCTAATGGATTATAAAACACGTCTTCTTCTTAGCGTTATACCGTTTCTTAATCGGCACCGTTAGAAAGATTAGCGGGGTCCGCTACCTAAGCCTAAGGATGTGGCAAGGATACAGATTTTTTTTCATGGAGCGACTGCCGTTAGCTCCACAACTCAGAAGAAAAACCAGACTTTCTTAGGTCACACGTATTACAAAAATATTATTTCTTGGACTAGTGAGATTCCTCGATGATTTCGTCGGAGAGCAAGTGATAATGTACATAAATCTGAAAACACGAATTTAGTGGTACATGCCGGTATTGAAACCATGGGCAAGTTGGTCCATAGGTCGGTTCATGGGCACGTATATATAACTCCCATCTTTGGTGAAAATAGAATCGCTTGGAATTAACTTACGTCGTCACATCTCGCCTAGCCCGTGGATAAAGACCTTATAGCTGAACGTTGAGAACAGGCTGTGTAGATTAAGGTGGATTTCAATAACACTAAACTTACCCATCAATACCAGGTTTGCAGTAGCATTGGCCGGAAACCGGATTACACGTCGTGTTGTACGAACCTTCCAAGTTGCAGTCGCAAGGTTTGCAGCCTTCGCCTGAGTTGATGTTATAATAGCCATCCTGTTAAAAAGTACGCAGTTATAAACTTTCGGAATGAAGGTACTTTCGAAATCAGATAACTCTAGTGCCGTGCTTTCCATAGTAGTCCATATCGTTGATTGCAACATTCAAACATCAGACCCATCAGATTCATACATTAGTTAGGTGGTTATTGGGACTTGTGTATAACAGTTACACATATAGCCTCGTGTATTTTTGTGAGTAGAGATGAGCACTATACGAACCACAACCATACGAAATAATTAGTTTTAAAGGCAAATTTTTGGTACCTTGAGTTACATTATTGCAAATTTCTCTAATCTAAATCTCATATCATCACGCCTGTCTCTCATTAACAAGAATAACAAATTACACCCTACCTCTCTTAGAAACACCCAGACGAAGACAAACAGACATGATCAATTGTTCATGCACACAAATGTTTGACCTGGACCTGTGTGGAAATCGAATCCACGAGCGTTGGTATCAAAGTAGCGTTACCAACCACTGGGCCACCGAGCACTTTATCTATTTCCCATAAAAGTGAATGGATCTGTAACCTTTGGTGTTACTGGTGTATATGGACAGCCGTGATAGCTTACCATCAGGTGACCCATATGCTCGTTTGCCCCTAAGTAACCAAAAACCAAG
Organism: Pyralis farinalis; assembly: GCA_947507595.1. NCBI lineage: Eukaryota > Metazoa > Arthropoda > Insecta > Lepidoptera > Pyralidae > Pyralis > Pyralis farinalis. The sequence goes on along the minus strand of OX382265.1, from coordinate 5,987,845 downwards.
CATAGTATTTTATTTACGTACATAATGCCTGATATGCAGCTGTTGTCATGGCCTATGGATGCTTGCAAACATTATCATCGCTCGAGTGTTGCTACCCCAGTTAGTAATGGAATATTTGCTCAATATCCAGGTGACACGTGCGAAGAAGCACACCAAGATTATGTACTTCGGTCTTCTTAAATAATATTTCATGCAAATAAACTCAATAGAAGCAAAAATACCATTCGAGTGAGAGCTGATTGCCACAACTAAAGGCTTGAAGAAGAAGAATACCTTGAAGCATTCATATTTCAACCTACTTTTAACTAGGGCGTTAATAAGCAAACACTGACGTAATCATCCGATAATGAGGCAAATGAGCAAACACATTCTATGGTAATAATAGATCGAATAAGCACTAAACATTTTTTTTTTTTTTTATTTTTTTTTTAAATACACAGCGCCACCTGGCCCCAAAGTAAGCGAAGCTTGTGTTATGGGTACTAGACAACTGATAAACATACGTAAATACATTTTTTTTTATAAATACATACTTATTATACATAGAAAATACCCAGACCAATACAAACAGACATGTTCATGCACACAAAATGTTTGTACTGTGTGGGAATTGAACCCACGAGCGTTGGTGTCAAAGTAGCGTAACAGCGCGTTTCACCACTGCGCCACCGAGCTCGTCATTTATTAGACCTCCAACTTACTTCGCATCTGTCGCAATTCTTTCCGATGACATGTGGTCGACAAGAACAGAAGCCGGTCAAGCCATCGCACTGCGGCGGCCCTTCGGGACTTTCCAATGTTCCAGCTTCGTGACATTGGCACGGCTTGCAGTCTCCCTTCTTCTTCGGGTCCAGAGCGTCGCCGAAGAATCCTAAATAAGTTTACACAATTGTATGTCGTTTCTTTATTTTTAAGTAAGTTAATACGTCTACAGGCAATGATATTGTATTTAAAGATGACGTATATTCATACTGCGCGTCGTTTTGTTATTGTTCCACTACGACATTATAGTACTTACTTACTTAAGAAGGGGATAGATAATACGGAACGCATGATATAGAGAGAGATAGCTATCTGTCAAGAGTTCCGCTTGAAATACGTCAGCGCATCATAGAATAGCGCATATTAGACCAATTGGGTTAATTTCATTGCCTCAGTTTTTGCGCGCTAGTACGACATCTACCTCTTTTTAATTCAATATCATTGTCTACAGGTAAATGCTGCCTCTATCAGGCCAGGAACTGTCTTCGATATTCATGACTGTTTTATTATTCGATAGCTTGTTTGTTCTCAATTCTACCGTTCGTACGTGACCATGAGAAGAAAAGTCAGGGAGTGGAGCCTATAGGTATAATTTCGCACGGGTAACATTATAACAAGGGAAAGCAGACCTGAGAAGGGGATTATACGATGAAGCTTGGATGTGCGCTTGTATAATTCTCACGTCATGTTTATGAGGTCGTTGACGTCAACGGTAAATCGTGGCCCGGTAAAGTCGTTTTAATATTTTGTGTGGCTTGGATGTTCTTATTTTTTATACAACGTCGGGAGGCATACAAGTATATGACCCATGATGTAAAGCGGCTACCAGAGCCTATAAATACTTGCAAACCATTAAGTATCACTCGCGCGATGCCATCTCTGCCGTCCAACACAAAAACACCTCAGGAGCTTACTGGAGACCTCACTCACACGCTGGAATACAAAAACCAGAGGGAGACAAGTAGTAGTTTGTACACAAGTCGTCTGCGTGGATACCTCAGTCTCACCTATTTCTACCGCCAAGCAGCTATATTTATATAGCTATGTTCGGGTTGATGGGTGAGATATGGTAGAGAAACTACTGGGTACTTTGACGAAACAGCCTTAGATCTCAAGATTTGGCATGGCAAATGAGCATAGGCTACGGTAACTGCTTACTATCAGGCAGACCGCAGGCTTGTTTGCCTTTCCATAATCTATTCAGTTCTTGTCCTTTGGTTTTTCATTACATCATGATCCTGGTCTTGTATCCCGCTGCTGAATACACGATTTGCTAATGCTTTCCACTCACGAAGGAAATAATATATGAAGAACCAATGAGATCGATATTACGTAGTACCTCAATTCATCGCTACGGGTCCCGATACCGACATTGGTTAAAATATTCTCTCACACGTTTTTGTGAGCGCGGGGTGCCTTCATTTCGTCAGTGTATTAGTTTGTCACACTACTATACACGTCCTTCCTCCTTCCTGATCCCGCCGCCTCTGGCTTGCTCGTAAGGCATTACATAGCTCCGTTTTTCCGCTTAGTTTCACCTTTTAATTTTAAACTCGGTGTAACATACGACCGACTGATGAAGACCATTGATACAATACAAGAATCGTTTTTGCGAGGCCCTTACAGATGCAAGACCTAGCGCTCCCACTGCCCAGGGATTAGTGGATTGATAGGCTGATTGTTTATCCATCTATCACTGCTGCAAAATGTCCATCGGTGATAGCCCCTATCTTATGTAAAGACATAACAACCTCTAACACACTACTTTTATATATTTATTTATTTATTGGAAGGCCAACAGCTGTATTAAAATATTATATAATGTATGTAGCAAAAGAGAGCCAATTACAGGTCCACAGTAATATAAATCCGCCAAGTGCGAGTCGGACTCGCACGCGAAGGGTTCCGTACCATTATCTATAAAAACGGCAAAAAAATCACGTTTGTTGTATGGGAGCCCCCTTAAATATTTGTTTTATTTAAATTTAATTATTTGTTTTTAAAGTGAATATATATCTAAATATTCTGTGAATATTTCAAGCGTCTATCTGTTGCCGTTATCAATATCGAGCAAAAATGAGCAAAAAATCGGCCAAGTGCGAGTTGGACTCGCGCACGAAGGGTTCCGTACCATTATCTATAAAAACAGCAAAAAAATCACATTTGTTGTATGGGAGCCCCCTTAAATATTTATTTTATTCTATTTTTTTTAGTATTTGTTGTTATAGCGGCAATAGAAATACATCATCTGTGAAAATTTCAACTGTCTAACTATCACGGTTCAAGAGATACAGCCTGGTGACAGACGGACGGACGGACGGACGGACAGCGGAGCCTCAGTAATAGGGTTCTGGTTTACCCTTTGGGTACGGAACCCTAAAAATCACGTTTGTTGTACGGAAACCCCCTTAAATATTAATTTTATTCTATTTTTTTTGTATTTGTTGTTATAGCGGCAACAGAAATACATCATCTGTGAAAATTTCAACTGTCTAACTATCACGGTTCATGAGATACAGCCTGGTGACAGACGGACGGGCGGACGGACAGCAGAGCCTCAGTAATAGGGTTCTGTTTTACCCTTTGGGTACGGAACCCTATAAACCGGCCAAGTGCGAGTCGGACTCGCGCATAAAGGGTTCCGTACCATTGTCTATAAAAAACGGAAAAATAAATCATATCTGTTATATGGGAGCCCCACTTAAATATTAATTTATTCTGTTGTTTAGTATTTGTTGTTATAGCGGCAACAGAAATACATCATTTGTGAAAATTTCAACTGTCTAACTATCGCGGTTCATGAGATACAGCCTGGTGACAGATGGACGGACGGACGGACAGCGGAGTCTCAGTAATAGGGTTCGTTTTACCCTTTGGGTACGGAACCCATAAAATAATAATGGTAAAAACAATCAATGGCAACACTTTACAAGATTTGTTTAAACATTATTAAAGAATGTCCTATGTTTGTTTTGACTGTAGTTGGTTGAGCAGTATGAGACGCTCATAATGACATAAAGTCTGCGGGATCTGGAGAGAACTCGGATGGAGATAACGGACAGTAATTTTGAGCCGAAATAATTGGTCGCTGATTTCCCTAACATAACATAAGATCTTTGTCAAATAAATAACGTTGGATGTTGACTTACCACTCAAGCATTTATCGCAGTGGTCACCAGCAGTATTGTAGATACATTTTAAGCATTCGCCAGTAGTTCGGTTGCAGTTTCCAACGGCATTGGGATCAACGTTGCCGTTGCACTGACATTCCTCGCAATCGAGGCGAGGACCGAATTGACCAGTGGGATCTCCGAAATGACCGTCAGCGCATACTTCACATCTTGGCCCTGTACACAGAAATACATAATAAACACTGATATAAACATATAAATTATATACGAAGACTTGGACGTGTACTAAGAATGCAAGAGAAATGAGAATGACACAACAGATGACGCGAAAGGAGAAGGATGTAGGAGCCGAGAAAAGCTGATTCACCTTTTCACTAACAAATTGGTCATGTTTTTCGGAAGGCGTTGCCAAGAGCCCGAGAAACCAGTGATTATACGATGAAAAGTGCTATAAATGTTAAAGAACCAAACGAGGTGTGAAAGGACCGAGCCATGTGGCGCTGGGTTCTCTTTGCCGACCCCTCAACGGACGTCAGCGTTTAGCTGTTTAAGGGCAACATCTCATACAGGATGAGATCCGCGGTAAAGTGTCGAGTCAAAGAAAATTTTAGTATTAGCTTTTTTCTATTGTTCTTTTTCTCGTATTATTTCTTTTCAAAAACAACCGTTCAAATTATACAACTGCAATAAGTAGTTTTGTTTGTGTTTAAAGATAGGTAACATGGGCATATAAGATCGAACACAAGCCTGCAGAATCACTCGTCTAATTTTCTCTCTCCAAATCACATAGAGGCTATTCAATATGGAGGGGTGGCAAAGGAAAGGAAAGACAATTAGAAACAATGTTTTTGGAGATATCGACAGCAATATTAAGGGGAATGTATGATATTTAAAAAACACGTCCACACAGTTGTCTTTTATATTGAAGATTTCTTGACTTCTTCTCTTAGCGTTATTCCGTTGCCTAAACCAATGGTTTGGCGGGGTCCGCTACCTATTTAAAATCCTAAGGATTTAGCGAAGATACTGGTTTTTACGTGGGACAACTCAAACCTCCGCCACCCAGAGGGAAAACCAGATCATTCTTAGGTAAATTTACGTCTTTCGAAACATAATTTCTTGGACATGCCGGTTTCCTCGCGATGTTTTCCTTTACCGCCTAGCTAGTGATAATTACAAATAGGTATGTAAATCCGAAAACACGAACTTAGTGGTACTCGAACCGGACACCTGTTGGTCATAGGCCGTTTATTTATCCACTTGTAGTGTGGGTAATTAACTCGAAGATCTAAACTAATATAATTGGTAAAACAAGACCGAAAGAAAACTAGCATTTAATAGTTTTAATGAAAGGCTTCTATACTTTTGTGTCTCGATTAAGAATAAATAAACACAAATGAGTCTTACCAGCGTATCCTTCTGGGCAGTCAGTGCAAACAATACTCATGTCCATAAGCTGAATGCAGCCGCTGTCTTTGGGACAGGGGCAGGGTTTGCAGTCGTCGGGAGTGCCAGCGATGGCATTCCCGTAGAATCCTTTCGCGCAGAGTTCGCAGTTGCTACCGGTTGTGTTGTGTTTGCAGATGCAAAAACCTGGACAGATGTTTAGTGTTTACATTTGATATATTACATTTAAAAAAAGTAATTACAATGAATCTTGACAAGTCATTCATACTTTTTATCAATACATTATTTTCAGTCTTAATACTTAGTTAATACTAGCTGAAGCCCGCGGCTTCGCACGCATGAGATTTGGGCTTTTAGTCGCCTTTATTTCTCTGTCGACATGAAATTCTTTCTGTTTAAAAAAAAACGAAGTTCAGGGTCGTAGTCGATTCAATTTTCATACAGCGCCATCTATTGACCTTTACGGGAGGCAATGTATATTTATTTTATTTTTATTATATAAAAATGCGTAGTTATTTTATGTCACAAAAAATACGTATTCTGTGTAAATAATAAAAATAAAATTACAAAGTTCCCCGAAGGGGAAGATATTTCCCCCTAATTTTAACAGATTTTCATTTTTATGCAGGAACCCTAAATATTTACTGGATAAAAAGTACCCTATATTCTGCTCTGAGCAGTCCTCTACCTACCAGTGAAAGTCCCGTCAAAATCGGTTCAGCCATTTCGAAGATTAGCCCGGACAAACAAACAGACATACGTCTGTATAAAGTATGTAAAAAGTTAAAAATGCGTATTTAGGCTTAAGTAACGTGAAAATAATAATATGAGCTTAAAATAAAGGCTTTATTTTGAAATCACAGACAGACACTTCAATTTTATTTATGGTATATGTATATGGTATATGGTAGTATAGATAAAAAAAAAAATATGGCACCGACGTGCTAAAAACCTGACTATTGGCGCATTCTGTCCAAACTATTGGAATCTTATTATTTTGTCTGCAAATGTACGGATGCCAATAATTGGGTGGGGCCAATGTATGGACGGGTCATGCTATTTCAAAATCGGTTACAATGGAGGTTTAGTTTGGTACAGCAATGTAAGGATCATAAATCATAGGATGTATACACGTATAAAAGTCGATATAGTCACTGATCGTCGATTGGACACCATGAAAAGTCGGCACATTGGGGAAGTACCTCAAGAATTCTTTGTAGAGTTGTTGTGTTCTGAATGACCAGTAAGCTCCTGCGGAACTGCTAAAAGCGGGGCTGGCATATTAACTGATATTATAAAAAAAAATTTTTCTTTGTTCAGGCAGTTTCTTTCTTTCTTAATAACGCATTAATGACAACGGCACCAAAACAGGAATTAAAGGTCGAGTAATATAGGAAGGATGAGGTGTAGTCGAGTACCAGAAACACTCGCCTACATATCGTCTCGTAAGTTGAAAAAGACGAGGCGATTTTAACATAAAATTTACCTGTAGCAGTATCGCAAATATGAGCGTGTCCGTTGCAGTCGCAGGGGATGCACGTAGAGTACGGCCCACCATTAGCCGGTTCATGCTTATATCCTGGCGCGCACTCTTCGCAGTAGTCTCCAACATAAGCACTAGGGCATGTACACTTCTCGACCCAATTGGCCGGAGCTGAGCCCCTCTCTCTTCCAACTTTCGCAGTTTCCAGCTTGAAATTCATCAAGTAACCAACTCCAGCTTTGTTATAAGTTCCCCTAATCTTAATAGCGGTTAGGTTCTGAAGTATGGACATGAATTCGAAATTGGACAACGTTGGAGACCAACCATATTTTGGATCTTCGTTGAGTCTGAAGGTATATTCTTGAGCCTGCAATGCGACCGTAAGATTTACAGTTAGAATCTAGATGATACAGACATTAAATATACATAGTCTTGCCATAAATACTGAAACAAAGAAAAAAAAAATCTATTGCAAATAACATTTATTACTTTTACAGTGTGTTAGTTTAATTTATAAATATAAAACAATTTAAAATATAAAAAGCTTATTCGATGTGGTCTTCATTGGCTGCCATACAGTCCTTTAAACGTTGAGGCCAGTTATCAATAGCACTCTTTCCATGGGAAAATTCTTCACTGCCAATCGTACGGATTGTTTTAGGGACTCCAAATTATCATAGCGTTTAGAGCAAGCTGTACTCTCTAAAACTGACCATAAATCATAATCCAGCAGATTAAGATAGGGACTAGACGACGGCCAGTCTTCAGCTCTGATGAAGTCCGAAACGTTCGTTTCCAACCAAGACTGCGTAGACCGAGCTTTATGGCCTAGTCTTGCTGGAAGAACCATTCTTGGTTATTGAACATGGTGTTGTTAAGGGGCTTCACTACCTTCTCAAAATTGGTATCTTGATACACTTGTGCCGATGTTTTGATATCTTTTTCACAAAAGTATGGCTCAGTCATTCCTTCATAGCTAATACCCCACCAAACCATCACTGAAGTCGGATAGTGCCCACCTTGCACTCTGTCGACTAATTGGGAAGCTTCCTTACAGCTTTGAACATAAATACGGTCATTTTGTTTATTAAAATGTTGCTCAATTGTAAAAAAATTCTCATCCGTAAACAAAATTTGCCTGTGACCTCCCTTTGCGTACCGGTTCAGTAGTTGTTTCGATTTTACCACCCAATTCTTTTTAAATTATCAGTTATGAAATGACCAGTACGTCTCTTATAGGCTGCAAGTCCTAAGTCATCATTTAGAATACGCGACATGGTTCTAGGTGCTATCTTCATCTCCCGAGATAAAATCTTTTGGTTTAGGACAGGATTTCTTCGAATTCTTTCCCTTACTGCTTTGACCACCTTTTTCGTACGAACACTACGTGGACGGCCAGATCTTTTTCTGTCACAAACAGAGGAGGTCTCATTGTACCTATTAATAGCCCGGTACACAAACATTTTACTAATACCAAACGTATGGAGGGTTTTAAAAATTGCATTTGGCTCCATACCTACTTTGTGTAATGCAATCACAGCGATTCGGTTCTCTTTACCACCCCACTCCAATTTAATATCGCAAAATATTGTACAATGTATTGGCGCCAAAATGAGATAACTCAATGAACCATCATATAAAAATGAGAGATTCTAAATTCAAATGTAATATTTTGTTTATTTTTAATTGTAACAGTATTTATGGCCAGACTAAGTATACTTACGTATAATTAGTTAAGACGATTAAAAAAATATATATTTGTTATCACATCAACATTCAATTATAACACGTAGATTCATATAAAAAAGTCATTTTAAGGGGACTATTAGTCTGTATTTATTTATTTATTTATTTATTTATTTAAGACACACAAAACAGGTTACAGTCATAAATTTTACAAAATATCAATATCATTAAGATAGTATTTGGCCTAAACTATAACCCTAAAACATGTGTGCACAACAAGTTAAAAAGTATTAAGCTCTAAAGAAAAAGTATTACGAGTACTTCGCTAATCAATTTTACAAATTATAAGTGCATAAAAGAATATCATAAACAAGTGATAATTAAAAATGTGTTACCAAACTACTCAAAAATCACAATAAAAAATAATTAAGCAATAATTAAGCATGATAAAAGATAATTTTCAAGCGATTCTGGAAATTTGAACGTGTGAATTGGAAAATATCAATATCATTATTTACAGAAATTTCATTATAGAGGCGACACATACGGACCAATGGATTGAAGAAAGTTGAATAATTTTTAAAAATTAGTAATGAAAATGTTTGTCTCTGGTTATCGCGAGATCTAAATCTAATTTTAAAGTTCAATAATGACAGCAATGTGGGAGAATCGACCATCGAATGTAGAATCTTATATAAACAAGATATATCAGTGAACTTGCGCCGGGATTCCAATGTAACTATTTGGAATTTTTTTAATCTGTCTTCATAAGACCTAACCAGCCTTCTGTTGCCAAATCTGCAAATCAGGAGATTAACAAATCTTTTTTGAATTTGCTCAATTCTGTTACAATGAATGTTATACATGGGCGACCAAATGACAGAGTTGTATTCAAGAATAGTCCTGACTAAGGAATAATACAGATGTACAATACTATTTGGTTTTTTAAAACCCTTAGTCGAGCGAGAGATAAAGCCTAATAATTGACTACTTTTGCCTATCATATAATCGTAGTGAGCATGAAACGAGAGTTTTTCATCAAAAATTATGCCCAAGTCCTTGGCCACATTTCTTCGTTCTAAAACCTGACCACTTAGTTTGTAATCGTATATAACTTTGTGTACTTTTCTTGTAAAAGAAACTATAAAACACTTATCGATATTTAGAAGCATTGCGTTGTCAACACACCACTCTGCAACTGCATCCAGGTTTCTTTGGAATATTTGTGCGTCAGAGATAGTCTCAATTGCAGCGAACAGCTTGAGGTCATCGGCAAATAAAAGGTGTTGGCAGGACAATCTATCTACAAGGTCATTAATAAACATGACGAACAAGAGCGGGCCTAAATGAGAGCCTTGTGGGACACCTGAGCCTATAATTACAGGATCTGACAAGAACCCTTTGACTGACACCAGTTGGCTTCGCTTGTCTAAGTATGATTGGACCCATCGCAGAAGACTTCCGTGTATACCATACGCCAATAGCTTCCTACAAAGAATGTGATGATTGACTTTGTCGAATGCCTTGGCAAAGTCTGTATATACAGCGTCCACCTGCTGTCGTCTAACAAAAGCTGCACACAAGTAAGTCTTATATTCCAATAAGTTGCTAGCGGTTGACCTATTCTTCACAAATCCATGCTGCTTTGATGATATATGAGGCTCTAATTGATGATAAAGATACTTATAGATGACTGATTCAAATAATTTTGCAAAACACGAAAGGATGCTGACTGGCCTGTAGTTACTGCAATTTGATTTTTCTCCTGATTTGTATATTGGAACTACATGAGCAGTTTTCCAATATTTTGGAAATACACCAGTGGAAAGAGACATGTTAAATATAATACATAAAGGAATGCTTAATTCATTGCAGCATGATTTTACAAAAGATGGGGGAATGCCGTCAGGACCAGCGCCTTTGTTGGGATCAAGTTCTTTTATTTTCGCTATTACTTCACTCATGGTCACAGAAATGTCATGAAGCGTATCATTATGATACATAGCACTACTGCTTTCACTGTACCTATGGCAAGTAGGCGCGGATCCGTTGTCATACACAGAGCTGAAGTAAGAGGAGAACAATTGACAAATTGACTTTGGATCACTAGCTGTGATATTGTCGTGTTTCATAGTGATTGGTATCGAATTACTGTTTTTCTTGCCACTAATGTATCTCCAGAATTGCTTTATATCAGAACCTAAAGATTTCTCAACTGATTCTAAGAAGGTATTGTAGCACAAAGCTAACAATTTTTTACATCTTAGGCGTAATAGGTTGTATGTGTCGTAATCCCTAGGATTCCCATATTTTTTATAACGTTTATGATATTTAGACTTTTCCTGCAAACACTGTTTTAAAGCCGGGTTAAACCAGCCTGGGTATTTATTTCTATCTACTTTCAACAATGGCGTGTGAGCCGCAATAATAGAATAAAGTTTATCGTAAAACATGCTAACAGCCACATCAACATTAGAGGACGACAAAAGAAAACTCCAGTCAACTTTCGCTAACTTTTCTTTGATATTTGGGAAATCACATTTGTAGTAATTTAATCGCTTCTGATTATTCTGTTTCATAAACGTTGAGTATTTTTCTGTGGCACCAAAATCAATAACAATAGCCGGATGATGTTCTATGTGTATCTACGTTTGTTATCTATAAATTAAAAAAATCTGTCCATAAAATTCATCCTTGTTGTAGGACAGGGAATTTTGGCGCCATTTATTGAGGGTGTTGTATTGCCACCGTCATAGCTAGTGTTTTATTTAGTCAAACATGAAGCACGTATTAGTGAGACCCGAAATAAAATCATATTTTAGTTCGCAACGAATACAACGCCATTGTGCAGCAAGAAACAAATATTCAAGCATTGTAACAATAACATTGTACACTGTAAACATTTAATAAATAATCGTAACCCGAATAATCCTCTTTTGGTTTAAATTGAATATTATTTAAGTTTACCAAGCGCACAGAACGATCGTTTTTACAGATCTTGTAGTGCTATATCATCCAACAATAAAATATCTTTACACTATATAGGTCTAAAGATATTTTAAATTATCTTTGAATAGCTGTACGTAATAAGTATGGATAAAATTATTCAAGTATAATTAAGGTATTAAAAATCGTGTAATACCATTATGCCATAACCACACTACTGTTTTATTAATCCTCCTTACATGACAGTTTGTTTTATTATTTTTTCAAAATAAAATATCTCTCAGACACCTTCATTTAAATAAAATGTTATATACCTGATCAGTAGGTTCAGGATTATTCTGTCCGTAGATGTTCATCGAAATGGAAGTACGGGCTCCCTCCAAGATTATATCTTGCGCCGATGGGTACCCCCTAGATTCTCCTAACCTCAAAGTAAACTTCAGGTCATGATTATACGAAGGTCTTTGATCTCCAAGGAACTGGTTTGCAGCAAGAAAATATATAATTTCCGAATTGCGAGATACAACCTCTGTAATATAAAAATAAATTTGTATTTATAATATCTGATATAATTTCCACAATCAATCGAAACTTTCCGAAAACAAATTCTAGAATCCTCACAGCAAATGGTAAATTACTTAGATACCATTCGTAGTAACATATCTTTGGTAGAAATAAATGATAGAGTTGCTAACCAATATTTTGAGTATTAGCATTGAACTGCAAGGTGGCGGAGCGCGTCTGATCATCCTGGGCAGTCCATTTCTCAGCATCCCTAATAAAATGAGCGCTCAGTTCATGCGCCTGGTACTTGGGTGCTGAGCTGCACTGCGAAGAGTGACCGAAGCAGAAGCATGGGGTACAGCCGAATTCATTGTCGATGTCCAAGTTGAAGAAGCCGGGTTTACATCTACAAAACAATGTGCCATAAATTCAGCGTTCATTATGAAATATGTAAGTAGCTAAAATAAATGATTTGCAATCTTTATATACAGAAACACCACATTAACTGTTATGTTGATACTGTTGATTGTAGACGCTTGGTGGAATTTTGAAGACATCTCGTTAATGTTAATACTTGCACTTGTACAAAACAAACTGGTAAAAACGGCGAAACCGGTTGGTAAGAATAATTATTAAATAAAATATGAAATGGAATCTGTACAAGTGCAAGTTTTAACATTAACGAGACATATTAACTGTCCTTCCCTCTCGTCAAGTTGTATCAGCACGATGAGATTTTATAGACCAGATAGACAAGTCATGAACTGATTGGTGATCTGATATAGCGTTGTATCATACCTGATTACTACTAGCACAAGAAGTAAAGTGACAAATACGTGTATCTTTTTGTTTTTGCGTGATACATTTGAGGTCATACAAATGCATTAAATACTCGTAGCATTGCTTTTTGTTGAGGCTGGCAATATTATTGTAGAATATCTCTAAATTACAGTAAGAAAAAATGGTAGAAAATTAAAAGCAGAGTACTTCGCTCATTTTGTCGTCTGTATTGTCATGATTTTCTTTATTGGACAAAATTTACAATATATAATCCTTATGATGTAAAATACGGAGGTCTTATTGCTAAACGATCTCTTACAGCCAACCTTAAAATAAGACTTTAAATTAAACGATAAAAAATAAAAATAGCGGTTGGTGGTGCTGAGTAAATTGTAATCAAATAAATAATGTAATCCCTTACGGGGAAGGCAGAGGAAAATGAGTGCCACGTGGCTCGGTCCTTAACCACCTCACTCGCTTCTTTAACATTCATAGATTTTCTTACACACTCTCGGCGGTTTCTACGGCTCCTGACATCACCTTCTCATAAAACACGATCAATTACACTCACGGTAGGTTAGATTTCCTCGGCTCCTACATCCTTCTACTTTCGCGTTGTATATCTGTTTCGTAATTCTTTTTTTCTGCATTCTTTCTACATGTCCGAACCAACGGAGCATGCCTTTTTTATCTTAATACCGACACATTTTTTCACATCAGCTCTGGTTCTATCATCATCAATGTGAACGCGGTCTACAAGCGTTACATCACATTTTTTGCGCAAAGCTCGCATTTCGACAATATTTAATTTACTTTCATGCTCTCTCTGCCCTACCCATACATGCTCTCTCGCTTCCAGTTGGTGTTGGGACCGGTACTGCATTGTATAATACAAGTTGTGAGTTCTGGCACAAAATGAATATATATATATATATATATATATATATATATATATATATATATATATATATATCTTATATATAAAATTCTCGTGTCACAATGTTAGTTACCATACTCTTCCGAAACGGCTTGACCGATTTTGATGAAATTTTATATGCATATTCAGTAGGTCTGAGAATCGGCTACTACCTATTTTTCATACCCCTAAGTGATAAGGGTTCTCCATCCCTAATATTTTTTTATACTTTTTGGACCAATTCTTTTGATATTTTTTTTAATGTCGCATTAAAAAATACATACCACCCTAAATTTTCACCCTTCTAACATCAATAATAATATAAATGTTTGGTATTGTGTTATTTTTATATTCCATCATCGTTCACAGCACTCCATGCCTCTTCCACTCATATATACCACATCCGCACACACTTCTACTAAAATAATCCTAGGAATAATTTATATGGCAAAACAACGTTTGCCGGGTCAGCTAGTATATATATATATATATATATATATATATATATATATATATATATATATATATATATATATATATATATATATATATATAAATATTTGAATACTCACTCTCGACAGCGCCGTCCTTCGATGTTCTGTTTGCACATACAGATTCCTGACACCGGGTCGCATTGGGGTGAGTTGTTATAGGAGCCAGGCTCGTTACAGTCACAGGGTTTGCAGCCTTGGTTGGTGAATTCATAGTGATTGGGTGAGCAAACATCGCACTTATCGCCATTCACTCCAGGCTTGCAAGGACACCTGCCTTCAGCGTTGCATTGGAGACTGCGAGAACCTAAGAGTTTTACCTTATATTTTAATAATTTAATTTCAGCTATGTATTAAATATCAGCAATATTTTTGTTTCAGCTATGTCATATTTTCATTAGTGGTGAATTTATACATTTACTGCACCAGCCCTAACTCATCCCGCTGCAGGGGTGCTGGTGCTTCAAACGAAGAGGTTTAGAGCATACTCCACTACCTTCAACTGCGGATTGACGGAGACCAGTGTTTTCAAGCCGGCGTGAAACCACCACGTTAACTTAACGACTGTCACCTATCGACAACGGCCGAGATCGGCTACTTAACGTGCTGTCCGAAGACCGGAGAAGCTCGAGATAGATAAACCCATCCAAAGACAGGCTGCGATAGACGTTGCCTACGTGTTCGGCTAGAACGGCACGCGCGACGATGTCATCAAGCTCTCCAATATTTCTATTGCAACGATATATGTGATATCGTTGCAAAGCCGCACCATAGCACCATCTGCCAGTAGGTACCACTTTTATTAGAAGATGTCGGGAGGTAAACAAGAATGCGGCACATTTCATATAATTTGATTGCCATAGCCTAAGCGCTTCCATAATAATCAAAATATCTCGCGTGATGCCACCCTCGCTGCTCAAGCAGAATCCTCTCAGTAGCTTTCTGGTAGGCTAACACACTCAAGAAAGCCTTGTTATTTGGCTCAGGTTTTCTGTGAGGCGGAGTTGACCCAGTCGGTCAACGTTGATGCACCCTATTTCTCCCTCTCTTCTAGCAGTTGCAGTTGGTTGGACTTGACTATAAAGAAGATAGTGAGCAATTTACATCCACATCGCATTCTACGTCTTTTATCATAAATATATATTTTGAAGTCTGTGTTCTCTTTAATGGCTGTTCCGGTTATCTTTGTCTTGACTGGTCTGGTCGTCTCTACCTTGGCTCCCCTGGTTATCTTCTCCCAGACTTCTCTGGTCGTCTACGCGATGACCGAAGCAACCATGGCAGTGGGTGCCGGCCTCGCTAAATAGCATTAAATAATTGGTGTCGAACAAAGCAAATTGCAAATAAAGATACATTGTCTAAACCGAATTATGCTTTTACTGGCAATTTGGTTACACATAATTAAAAAAAGTAAAAAGAAATGATCACCTGTAGGGTTGCAGTTACAAGGTAGACATATCTCCCTCTCCCCTTGGTAAAAGTTCTCCCGGCATCGTTCGCAGTTGGGCCCATCTCTGTTTTCAGCGCAATCGATACAATGTCCACCATGGCCAGACATCTCATAGAGATCCTTGTCGAAGTAGCATTTTTCGGAAAAACCATTGCAGTTACAAGCTGTGGAAGCACATTGTATTTTAATAAAAAATATAAGAGGTAAATTCCCTGATTCAGTAGTACCACTAATGGTACAAGTCAATATTCACTATTTCATGTATTGAATATGAATTTTAAAATTCTATTTTTAGAACTTAAAAAACAACATGCGTAGCAGCCTTGGCTTCGGAAGCGCGCTTCCGAAATTAAGTAAATTAAAATTTTACCAGTAATTATTTACGCGTAAAACTTCACGTTATGCCTTGACCATTTTTTATTTGTACAAGAAATACAAAATAGTGTCGCCTGTATCACCAATGGTACTACTGACATCAGAGGTTTCTCACTCGACTACATAAATTAAGACTACTGAACATTGATAGATTTGAAAAGGCAAATTAATATAAAAAAACAATGAGAAAATAATAATAACATGAAACATGTCCGGGGAACTATGGCAACATCGATAGTTTTATTACATTTCACATTATACATTCGCAAAGCGCAATTCTAATTTCTACTGCGATTGACACAGGTGCAAACAGAATACTTCAACTCATGACCGTGGAATGTGTGACTAAAGGCATCTTTACAGTCGTGACATTATCCGAGTGATGGTATCTTTCTTGCAGCCCATTGCACTAGCTGCACTACGAGAGCTGCATTTTAATTAGAAATTGCCTTAATGTTGAAGTGTGTTTGTTATGGCAACATTTATCGATTCAATAAATTTTGAATATGTTGAGAAGCAAACTTTTAATGAGAACATGAGAATGATTATAATGAACCAAACTCAAATAGCTTACTATATATCTATTCCGATCTATTGGCCACCTTATCATCAGCTCCATGATATAGTCGGCTTCATATTTATCTAACCGCTCCATGTCTTTATTTTGTTTCGTGTACATGTTATGAAGTTATCTTAGACGGTTCAGTGCAATAGATCGGTCTACTATGACATAGGTGCTACTATAACGTTTTGTTTATGGATATAACAAAAATAGAATATGAAAAGTACTAGGCAGGGTCAGGTCTTTAGACAGCCAGCAGTGAAAGTTGAGTAATGAAAGTTACTCTAATGTGCAAATAAATTGCAGTTAAATAGGACAATGAAGTCCAAACTTGCGTTGTAAAATTACCATCACATATCAATTAACCAAGTAACTCACAAGTGACTTGAAGATAATAAAGAAAAAATAAAACGCTCGCTAATTAAAATTACAGGATTCTTGTTTCTTTGATAGTAATTTAGATTTGACGACTGCGGCGTAAAACTTGTCTGAAATTTCTTAGTAATTACGTACCTATGCCTTAAACTGACTCTGACATCTGTAACAGCTTTCCATTATTTTTAGATAAATATAAAATATGTTTGTACTCTATTGAATATATCGTAATCCGACTAAACTTTGACACCCACCCAATTATTGGCATCCTTATAGTTATAAACAATAAGATTCAAAAAAATTTGAGAGACTTATCCATAGGCATTATAAGTAATTTTAATTTGGTAATAATTAGAAATATTGACATGAATATTTCTAATTGTTACAACTTCTTAACACACCTGTAAACAATTGGGTGGTTTACCGTACTTTATATACATGGCGGAAAAAAATATATTACCTACATTTTGCATTAACTTGGGACCGCTGCCAAAGTCAGACACACGAAGGATCATTCAGGGTTATTTAATTCATACCGTTGTCTACTATAACTTCATGCCAAATTCCTTGCGGTCTAGGCAGAGAGAACTGAGCGCCACTTCTCTCTGCCTTTGTCTACGAAACCCTAATATCTACTCGTAGCAATAAATCTCTAATACATATATGTTCTATTAAGCGTTATCCGGTTTCCTCATTCCTTGGGATTGATACCTAAGTCTAAGAATTTGACGAAGATACGGATTTTAACATAAAACGACTTCCGTCAGATCTCCACAACTTAGATGGAAGAATTTTCCACAGATCTTTTCTAGGTTAGGTAACACTTCTTTCGAATTACAATTATTTGGACGTCCAGGATTCCTCACGTCATTTTCCTTCACCGCCGAGAAAATGATAATTAATATGTATACATACATTTGAGGAACAGACATTCTTTTTTCCATAAATTATATTTTGTATTCTATTGTAATGTAGTTAAGTTTTTTATTCCTGTCTATACTAAGCGCGTACAGACGTAAGGGTTTTCTGTCGGCTCTGTGTCGCTATGGATTCGGTGCGCGCCAGCGAGTTGCAGATTTTGGTTTTAATGCTAATGTCATAAAGCTCAATTTGGATCTTTACACTAACACCGCTTACGCGCAGCCTACGTGCGGCAACCGCGCCGCAACCACGCATCTACCGCACCGCGATCGCGCAGCTACCGCGCTGGCTACGCAGGGCCCACTTCCATGTGGAGGGCATAGCAAACACGTCTCAATGCCGCAGGGAAAACAGATGAACTGCGGAATGTATGGAAACCCTAGCGCTGAGTGGGCGCTGAGTGGGCGCTGCGTGGGCGCTGCGTGGGCGCTGCGTGGCAGTTGCGCGGCAGCTGTTCGGTCGCTGCGCGTTTGCCGATTGCGGCATGTACGCGTATTGTATCTAAACACGCCCTAATTCAAATTTATAACCGTGATATGTGCGTAATAATATTTCACAAATTTTAATCTTCTGCTTACTTATAGCTTGCTTGCTTACAGGTTAATTCTTAGCCTAGTTCAGTAACAGGAGGTTTAAATCACTAGTTAGTACATGTTCTAGTATAATTAGTAGATGTGATAAACTTTGTTAAAAATACTATATACATTCTTAAAAAAATAAATTGTAATTCACACAAATCCCAAAGCACGAATTTGGTGGTATATCTAAACTACGAGTATTAAGAATAGACTGGTTCTTTATCCACTAGGCTTTTACTGCTCTTCTGTATACATATTATATTATGGCCGAAATCATAGATTAATAAAACATAGGAATATATATACGCGTGGCGAATTATTTTGAATAGATAAGGTATTTTATATAATGAAATTAGATATACGCGCCGCCAGTGTTGTCATCTCAAGCTCTTCTCCAAAAGGAAATGATGGTAAAACCATCATAATACGACTTTGCTCGTATATCTGTCACAGTGGTATATTTAGAAAACTACTAAAGCTATCGATTTGAAATTTGGAATGGTTTGAAATATAGTCTATTTAACCTTATGCAATACTTTTTTTTTGCTTAAGAGGTTAAAACGGAGGCCAATTTTTCAAAGTGCGACTACTAGTTCAATTGGGGTATCATATGAAAGAGAAAAACATATTTTTTATGCAGTGTAATTTTCGAGTGATGACGAAAAATACTAAATATAGTACTTGACGAGCTCGGTGGCGCAGTCATGAATTATGCGACTTTAACACTAATGCTCGTGGATTCGATTCCCACACATGACAAACATTTATGTACATGAACATTTCTGTTTGTCTTGGTCTGGATGTTGTAAGATACCTAGGCATCAAAGCATCCCGTCTGGGGAAGTATCTCCACCTCACAGAAAACCGCAGCCAAATAACAACTCCCTAGAGGGTTATTGTGTTCCTGCGTGTGAGGTCACCAGTAACCTCCTAAGGATTTGCTGTGTTAGCAGCAGAGGTGGCGCGAGTGATACTCAAAGTAATACAAGCGTTCAATTGGCTACGGTACCAGCTTTACTTCAGGTGGGCCATATGCTTGTATGCCTCCTGACGTTCAATAATAAAAAAGAACATAGAACCTAAATAGCAACTTTCTAGAGTATTTCTTATTAGTAGTGGTAGCAAACTGACGTACGTACGAATGTTCGTAGGCTACGATAACTGTCTCACGTCAGGCGGGCGGTCTCCTTTTTTGTTTCCTGACGTTGTATATAAATAATATTTTCAATTTCCGCCGCGTCGCGTCGCCGGGCGACACTCACTGTAGTTCATTTCCCCGATAACTATATTCAAAAGATGTCGCATTTCTATTGGCTATTGGTATCTTTAGAAGGGGGTTTATAAAGATACGAAGAAATAATACTTCATAAAATGGAGAATAAATATTTCGAAGGATATTGCTTTTACTCGAAATGTCCTTTTATTATATTGCGAGGAGAAGTAGTGTGGAAATTTCCCGTTTAAATGTATTTGTATGGAACAGTGTACCTACATTCAGACTGATAAAACTAAACAAAGAAATTCGTAAAAGTCTACTTTTATTAGAGATATAATTATACACATATATAAAGCAATTACTGTAGCCTATGATACAAGGAAGTTTGCAAGTTGCTAAAGTACCATATAGTAAAAGGCTGCTGTCCTTTCTGACTCACAAGAAAACAGCTCTAGGAAATTGTATAGTTATTACGAAATAAGCCAAATAATAAGGTTTTTAAAACCTCCGTTGCTAATTGCCATGGGGTTCATCAGATAAAATTGGTTCACCAAATACCACACCACGGATTACTACTACTATGTAAGGGCCGCGTCTTATGGTGCTCGGTTCTCTCTGCCTACCCCGCAAGGGACCTGGAACCTTATGAAGATATACATACGGATTACTACAAATTCGAATATTTCTTTAGTAGATCCCATAATAAGTTTCAAACTATAGAAAGTAAATTATGTTTCATTTCCATCTAAATACCAGGGTATTATTACAAATTGGAATATGTCTTTAGAAGATAGTAGATGGATATAATAAGTTTCCTTCTAAATACCATGGTATTACTACAAATTCGAATATTTCTTCAGTGATTCCAGAATAAGTTTCCATCTAATTAAAATTAGAGTATTCCTTTGGTAGATCCCATAATAAGTTTCCTATAGAATACCACGGTATTACTACAAATTACTTTAGTAGATTCTAGAATTTTTTTCCATATAAATGCCACGGTATTATTACAAATTAGAATATGTCTTCAGTAGATTCTAGAATAAGTCTAAATATCGAGGTAATTACTAAGAATTAGAATATTCTTTAGTGGATACTATATTTTTTTTTTACTATAATATCAACAAAACTAAGAATCTAAGTACGAGTTTACCGATTTTTTAACAATGGTCTGCAACACTAGAAGAACCCTTTCTCATAAAACATGAAGTTTTATGTCAATGATGTGCTTAGTCAATTAAAGCAATAATGTTGGGTCCATAATATTAAAGGGTAAGGAAAACCGGAGAGACATTTGCAAATGGCAGCCACAAAGGTCAGTCAAAAGACAATGCAATAAAACACGAATATAAGGTAAAGACTAACAGTGTATTTTAATAACCTATATTTTAGTGTCATAAGAATGTTCTGTACCAAAGTTATGGTAATAAAGATTTCACCTGCACAACGTGAAAAAGAGGTGGGGCAAATTAACATTAGCAATTAACAGCCCGACTTGGAAAGTACCTCCGCTTTACAGAAGATCGCCAAAGAACGACTTCCTGAAGGATTATTGTGCTTCTACCAGTTGTGTTTCTACACATTGTATTTCTACCGCCTGTATTTCTACCGGTTATGTTTCAACCAGTTGTATTTCTACCGGAGAGTGAGGTTACCAGTAAGCATGACTTGTTCGTGAGTTGGCAGAAGGCAAACGAGGACAATATATCACTGTATTGTAAGAGTTCTTAAGCTCCTGTAACCGCTTTACATGAGGTGGACGTGCTTCATATACTAATCTACAGGCAGAGACTAGCCTGGAAAGGGAATCCCCCTTGGTTGAAAATCCCATTATCGCGATAGTAAATGATAGTAAATAAGCGCTCTGATTGGACTATTAATATTTCTCCTTATTTTCCTATTTAGACCGTCATCAAAAGGGGCCAATTGTAACACCAAGAACCTCATCACTTGTTACAACCACACTGTTAATAACAGTTGCCGTTCGGAGAAGGTATGTATTTACCTGTGTGTCTATGGATTATATTTTTAATTTAATAGAGGTAAGGCGCATCAAAGCAGCGTCTGAGGAGTAACCACCTCACAAAAAACCGCAACCAAATACTCCCTGGAGTGTTATTGTGTTCCTACGTATGAGTGAGGTCACCAGTAAGCCTCCTAAAGAGTTGCTTTGTTAGTAGCAGGTATGGCATCCTGTGAGTGATACTTAACGTATTGGAAGCGTTCATAGGCTACGGCAACCGTTTTACTACAGGTGGATTGTATGCCTCCTGACGTTGTATAATAAATATATTTATATGTATATTTTATCTATAGAAGATCACGTCATTTCAAACAAGGCGTCAATGCGTTATTAATTACAGGCAATAATATTTTTTCTAATCAACATATTCTAATGTAATACAAAAAAAATTTGATGATCGTACATTTAGTAGAATATATTTGCCAATATTACCGTTAATTCATTAACATTAATTACAACAGTACCGTGGCGATTGAGCTCCACTCTGCGTTTTTATGTTTTATTATGTAAATATCGCAACTTTTCTGAATACAAAATTTGATCCAAATCATTAGTCATTTCTGATATACACGAAATATATATATAAACAAGAATTGCACGTTTAAAGTAACAGAATATTTAATTTAGTATTATCAAGTATTTACAACACATCGAGTTATATACTGATCTAATACCGGCAACCCCATCCTAGGTTATATTCAGTAGGGTTATTCACATTGCCTCGGAAGGACATATTTGAATATTCTGCACGCTTAGTATATTTCAGCTACTTTCACAGTATGACGTATGGCATACTGTTGTGGGGAACGGCGCGGTTGACATTGAGACAATTTTTATCTCGCAAAAAAAGAGCTATTCTCTCTATTTATATCATGGGCTCCAAAGTTCAAAGATATAAACATCCTTACTGTTACTTCTCGATATATTTATGACAACGTTATGTATGTCCGTAAAAAGTTAAATGTGAATACGCCCACAGGTCTCAGTCCTATTAAAATCAGATTTTAACAGCGGCTTAGCCATGGAAAATTACAAACAGACAGTAAACATAAAAATTGTTTCTCAAAGATAAAATAAATATTTCATTCCGCGCTTATGTCAAGTGACATTGTTTTTATAATTGAAATTTTTATAATTCAGTATAAAATTAGTTTTATGTGACAATTTTGATAGTATTTTATAACATAAGTGCTAGTGAAATTATACAGTAATGAACAAACTCAAATGCACTTTTAGGAAGACGTGAATAAGTTCGTCAAGAAAACCTTGTAAAAGTCTGGATACCTTCCCAAGTATTTTTTTCAGCACAGTTTCTAAAGCAAAACTAAAACACCTAGAATTAAGATTTTGAAATGGTTCGAAACTAAAGACTTGGCTGTACGGGCTAGATCCCTTTGCCTTTCCCCTTGGGAATAAAAAGAACCAAAAAAACAAGATAATATAAAAAGATAGTCACTTGCGAATCCTGCTTTATTAGGATGTCGTCACACTTTATATTTTTTTTCTTATACGTAAACAATAAATACATAAAAAAAGAAATATGTAGTTTAGTCTAAGCTTAAATTATAAATCGACATTTTCAGTACTGTACTTGTTTAAACATAAAATAAAATAGTTTGCTGTTTAACTACCTATATTAGAAGTAGTAATGTGAACATTGCGACAAGTCTGTGGGAAACGTTTTTAATGATGACATAAGAAAGAGAAAGATAGGAAGAGGCATGCTGCGTTGGACATAGAAACAGTGGGGGAGCAAAAAATTATAAATTAGACATAAAACGCGAAAGTAGAAGGATGTTAGAGTCGAGGAAGGTCAAGACTACTACACTACTCACCTACTCCGACTAAATTAGTCGTGTTTTATCAGGAGGTGATGTCAGGATCCCTAGGAACCCGGGTGCGTGCTTGAAAAGAGCAATGCATGTTAAAGAAACGAGTGAGGCATGTAAGTACCGATTCTTGTGGTGCTCAGTTCTTTCTGTATATCCCTCAATTGGTGCGAAGATATAAATAGTAAATAATATCGTTTACGTACTAGATATTCGAGATAACGGATGAACAGACAGTAGTGTGACGGTAATATGGTTACCGTTTTACCATTCAAGTTTCTACCGAACCCATTTCTTAAAACAATGAACGTATAAATTATAATCTACCAAATTTGTAACATGATGTCGACGAATGATATTGTATCAAACTAGTTGCTGCTTATGCCTGCCTACGTCTATGCCCGCTTGTGGTTCGATTTTTAAATTTTACAGAAATAAAAAATAATACATATACTGTAGTATTCAGGGCATTCACTGCCTTGAGACTGATCACGGCACGTAAGTTGTAACACGTTGTGATCACGTAATCAGCGTAATTCCGCCGCGCGAAAAACACGCATCGGGTGGCGTGGTGAACATGTCTCACGCAGCACCGCCAGTACTATTTTAATTGAAAGCGTGTGTCAGCTGCCTGTCCGTGAAAGGCATTCTTGTTTTTGTATTGATCAGTGGTTTCCAAACATTGATCTACTGATCACCAATCTATTGGAAAAACTATTAAGTATTCCTTTTAAATATTATTTGTTTCAAATTTTAGATTTTACTAGCTTTTGCCCGCGACTTCGTCCGCGTAGACTACAGAATAAATCACCCTATGCAAAAAAATATCCCGTCTTATTCCTTGCCTACTTCATAATGGGGAAATAATTTTATACACTTATTATACTTAACAATAGCTACGAAAGAAAAAACAAACAATATAACTTTTAAGCAAGGATTTTCATCATATTCCGAGGGATTTTCAAAAAACCCTAAAAATGGATTTTAGTTATCGTAATAGCCTACTTTTAAGCTGAATTTCAAGTCTCTAATAAATAAAGTTATGGAAATAGGGCAACTTTAAAGCGAAAATATAAGTAAATCTTTTTTTATTCCCGTTCCTGTGGGAATTTCGAAATATCCTGAAAATTGTTTTTTGTTTTCATAATCACCTACTTATATGCCAAATTTTAAGTTTTAAATACATATGGTTACGGAGATAGGGTAAATTTAAAGCGACAAAATATAAATAAATCCTTTTTATTCCTGTTCCCGAGGGAATTTCGAAAAATCCTAAAAACGGTTTTTAGTGATTGCAATCACATATTTATATGCCAAATTTCAAGTCTCTAATAAATATAATAACGGAGATAGGGCAACTTTTATAGCGAAAATATAAATCCTTATTATTCCCGTTCTCGTGGGAATTTCGAAAAATCCCGTCTTATTCCTTGCCTACGTCATAAAGACAATATCTGTGCAAAATTTCCGCTTCCTAGGTCCAAGGGTTTGGGCTGGGCGTTGATGAGTCAGTCAGGACTTTGAATTTTATATATTAAGATTCAATTTTTAACCAAACCCAATCTACTCTTTTTCTAAGTATATCATATTTGCGATTATAACAGCAAAGTTACTTTTAAGTTTTCCGAACTACTAGCAGATTAAAAAGAAAAATAGTAACATAAGAGAATTGAATACGACACAATAAGATTAAAAAAATGCAAGTTTCTAAGTGTACCTATAAACATAACAAGGGTCCAATGGCAAATAATTTTTATCTTTATTTTTATCTTAATCGGACAAGTGTGATTTGCTCTTAGCTGTTCATAAAGAATCAAATTATGCTATAAATTGTCGTCCATATTTCTGTGTCACTTTACCGCCCTGTACAAAGTATTCCGTTGCACTTAGTTGTTCATCCGTCATCATATAAAGTTACTATATGTACAACGTAAAGCAACTTCATGCGCCATTGTCATGTTTCCTGTCCTTACATGCTTGTCCGGTAAACTCAGTTTGTGAGACCACTTTCTATTCTTAAGTTTATTGATGGGCTCACTGGCCATACACTCGTTTCGTATCACTTCTTATGTAAACGTATGCAGAGACAACGCGCGCATGGCTAGGTTTTGATCCTACCTATGTTAAATGTTACCCTGAAGCATTCAAACATTTTTTAGACATAAGCACATTTTTTTTGATACATTAAAACAAATTTATACTATAAATTCCCTGTTATAGTGTCCTCTATGTATAGTCAGAGAGTGTGTGACTAGACTTGTTAAACTCTTGCAGATACCACAATTGAGAGATATAAGCAGTATGCATTTACGTCATTTTCATGATTACCGACGGTCGCAGGGTTGCCTCTTCAATACAGCGTACGAAATATATAACCAGTAGTATCGAAGAAGTAGCGACCTCTGCAATACAAGGTACTCTGTTGACGGACTTGAATCCTGACAGCGAACTTTGCATAGAATCGTATCGCGACAAATATCTCGGTGTGAGATGATTTGGAACCTTTCTTAGTAAGTTATATCCGTCCACTGTGCTGATACACTAAGGTTTGTATGCTTTGATATGACAATAACTTCGCAAATTACCTTTACACTCGTGCACGTTGGTCGAAGACGCGCGGCCCCAAGGTGCGTCGTTGTAGAAGTCAAGACATCGCTCGCACTCCCTTCCAGCGGTGTTATGCTCGCATCTAAACAAATTGATAGACACTATTCATTTTCTACTTACTTTCTATGAGCTCTGAACTAAACTAAAGCCATATCTAAACTAAAATTGTGCGTTGGAAGAGTGATCCTTCGCGAAAGTATGTAGATGAAGAGTTGTTGGTTTAAAGTGTTCACATTTAAGGTGACTTCTTTACAAGCGATCGTATAATTTACTATGTCCCACGAATTATAAAAAAAATATATATTAAGATCGATCGAAACGATACTAATATAAAAATCGGAAGAGTTTTTTCTTTTGTTTCCTTGTTTTGAAAGCGCTAACCTCCGCAACTGTAAATCGGATTGGAATAATTCTACTAAACTATCCAGCAACACACTTAACTATGCACACAGAGAGAAATTCATGAAAATCGTACAGAAGAATTATGTGTATATAAAGATAAGCAAAGATAAAACAGCTCGCTATACATAATGCAGTGCTGGTCCCAACGCTTATGGAATTATGGAAGCGAGAGCTGGGTATGGCAGAGAGGGCATGAAAGTAGAATAAATGCAGTTGGAATGCGAAATGCGGAAGTTTGTGGTGTAACGCGAAGCTCGTATTCGCAATGATGAGGTTAGAAACAGAGTTGGTCTGAAAGAGAGCGTCGGTGTTAAAATAAGAAGAGGCATGCTCCGTTCGTTCGGACATGTAGAAAGAATGCAGGATGAATAAATGTCGAAGCAGATATACAACGCAAAAGTGGAGGGATGTAGGAAGACCAAGGAAGGCCAAGACTTACCATGACCAAATTGGTCGTGTTCAATGAGAAGGTAATGTCAGGAGCAGTAAATGAATGTTAAAGAAGCGAGTGAGGTGTGTAAGGATCGAGTCACGTGACGTTCAGTCCTCTTTGCCTACCCCGCAAGGGATTTAGGAAGTTATAGATATATAGATAGAAAGATAAAACATTTAACCTGTTAATTATACAGATTATGACGGCATGCAACGACTTTATAATGGTATCTCAACGGGAAGAGTACCTCGCTGGTAATCGAGAGCCGTTTGCGTATCTATTTGTGTGTGCGTGGGTTAGTGCGTAAATGCGCGCGTGGGAGAATGCGGAAATGCGTGTGTGGATACGCGCGCCGTGTGGGCTTGTGTGAAGATGTAATCCTACTAATATTATAAATGCGAAAGTTTGTATGTATAGATGGATGTTTGTTGCTCTTTCACGCTTAAACGGCTGAACGGATTTGAATGAAATTTGGCACGTAGATAGATTATGATCTTCATTAACACATAGGCTACGTTATTTGACTCCACGCGGGCGGAGCCGCGGGCAGCAGCTAGTCGATTATAAGTGTCATTTAAATATTTAGAATAAGGACGTAATCACCTGCAAGCTCTAGTCCTGGTGCCGTCCGGGAGTTCGTGGGTCTCACAAGCAGACGCGTGACCGTTGCATTTACACCTAGCACCGACCATCACATCAGCTATCGCGTACCAGTACGACTGCAGCACTTGTACATCGCCGAATATCTCGTCACCGAATGTGTTCAAACGGTCCAAGGAGATCCTTATATCAGTCGCAGTTACCCATTCCTGAACAAACACACTTCCATTAAGACATGTTCCTGATTGTCCGGTACGAAAACGGCGTAGTATCTTCTTTTATACATCTAAGGTTTTAAAACAAGCATTAGGCCTGCTTGATGATATGCATACGCAGCACCAGGGCTGTCATTCGTATATTGCCGACTCTGTAGAAACTGCCTTTTTTTCAAGAGATTCATGTCAGTCCCTAGAGAAAACATGGCAGGGAATTCAATTTGCAACTTAGTTCTCGGTAGAAATCTTTGGAACCACACATTTTGTATGTGAAGATGAATTGTGGGGATGCCATTGGCAAATAGTGCGGTTGGAACTCGATACAATATATGATATTCCCGTGATTGACCAAAAATTATGACGAGCTCGGTGGCTCAGTCGTGAATGACGCGACTTTGACACCAACGCTCGTGGGTTCGATTCCCACACAAGGCAAACATTTATGTGCATGAACATGTCTGTTTGTCTTGGTCTGGATGTTTTAAGAGAGGTAGAGCGCATCGAAGCAGCCCGTCTGGGGAAGTACCTCCACCTCACAGAAAACCGCAGCCAAATAACAACTCCTTAGAGGGTTGTTGTGTTCCTGCGTGTGGGTGAGGTCACCAGTAGCTCCCAAATATATCGCAAGCGTTAATAGGCTACGGTACGGCGGTAGACCAATCACGAAATCACATATTAGTAACGGTTTTGTGAAATTTCTAATGCTCGGTTTAGTAACACTACTTTGACACCAACACTAGGTTCACAACG
The DNA here is from genome assembly GCA_947507595.1 of Pyralis farinalis. Taxonomy (NCBI): domain Eukaryota; kingdom Metazoa; phylum Arthropoda; class Insecta; order Lepidoptera; family Pyralidae; genus Pyralis; species Pyralis farinalis. Next base: position 5,959,403 of record OX382265.1, on the reverse strand, counting down.
TAGGTTCGATTCCCACAAAGCACATTTGTGTGCATAAACACATGTCTGTTTGTCTCGGTCTGGGTGTTTTTAAGAGAACTAGGGCGCATTAAACCACTCTTTCTGGAAATATTCCTCCACCTCACAAAAAAACTGCATCTAAGTGACAACACCCTGAACGATTTTTGTGTACCTGCATGCCTGCAAGTGAGGTCACCAGTAAGCTCCAAGGTTGTTATGTTTGCGGTACAGGTGGCATCGTGCAAATGATACAGAATGGGTTTATAGGCTACGGTAACTGCTTTACATCAGGTGGGCCGTATGCTAGAAAACCTCCCGACGCTGTATAAAAAAAGTCCATTATTTAGCTCTGCTAAAAAAAAACATTGTTTTTAAGGAGGCGTGGTAGAAGCATTTCTTGGCAGTTTTTTGTTATGTCAGTTTTCATTCACATTTGAAGTTATTTAATCATACAAAAGGATCTCCAAAATGGTCAGTTGGCAAGTTAATCTCACCTGCAATTCCGGGCTGTTGTCGAAGGTGAAGGCCGATGGTCTGCCTTCCAGAGTTGAGAACAGGACATTTCCTCCAGTCAAGGGAGATATGTCTGAGTATTCGCTAGTACACAAAGCCCTGGTTTCCGCGCCCATTTCTGCAGAACGTTGTTCGGTAACGCCGTAGGTTTCGCGGCAGGAAGCACTGTTTAATAAAAAAAATATTGGTATATATCTTCCCACCAGATTCCTTACGGGGTAGGTAGACAGAACCGACCGCCTTAAAACGCGGGCCTTAAACACCTCACTCGCTTCTTTAACATTCATAACTCTTTTCATGCACACTCGCCTGTTCCTAGGGCTAGGCAAATATTCATACTGTAGACAGCCATACCCGAACTAGGTTGACATACAGCTGTGTTTGTATTTCTCACTATAATTAACCTTGTTTTTAGGGTTCCGTACCCAAAGGGTAAAACGGAACCCTATTACTGAGGCTCCGCTGTCCGTCCGTCCGTCCGTCCGTCCGTCCGTCTGTCACCAGGCTGTATCTCATGAACCGTGATAGTTAGGCAGTTGAAATTTTCACAGATGATGTATTTCTATTGCCGCTATAACAACAAATAGTAAAAAATAGAATAAAATAAATATTTATGGGGGCTCCCATACAACAAACGTGATTTTTTTGCCGTTTTTATAGATAATGGTACGGAACCCTTCGTGCGCGAGTCCGACTCGCACTTGGCCGATTTTTTTCATCTACCCCTTATCGGCAGAAATATCAAATCTCTTGACGAGCTCGATGGAGCAGTGGTTAGTAACGCTACTATGACGCCAACGTTCGTGGGTTCGACGAACACACACAGTACAAAAATCTGTGTACATGAACATTGCATGAACATGTCTGTTTGTCTTGCTCTGGGTGTTTTTAAGAGAGCAATAAGGTAACGCGCAATAAAGTAGCTCGTCTGGTGAATTACTTCATAGATAACCACAGGGAATTAATGAGGTCACCAGTAAGCTCCTTAGGAGTGCTTGTGTTAACGGCAGTGGTGGCATCGCGCGAGCTTTCATAGGATAACCGCTTTACATCGGGTGGGCCGTATGCATGTATGCCTCCGGACGTTGTATAAAAAAAATATTAAATAAAAATTACCTGAAGTATTGGAAAGGCTCCCATACTCTATCCTCGCTGGTCTTCTTATAGATGGCGAAGCTCTGCGGTCTTGGGGAGTAGAACACGAGCCTCACGTAAGTGATGTCGTATGCTTTACCTGTTGACGAATATCAATATATAAAGAGTTCAAGTCAAATGAGAGGAAGTAGGGATCCCGCATCCTTACTGTGTTGTCTACACAAAAATATAACAAGATTCACATTGTGACATTAGGTTTGCGCCACCTTGTATATTCACGAGGTGCTTGTATATTCACGAGGTGCTTGTATATTCACGAGGTGCTTGTATAGTCACGTCGTTTCGGGTGCTTTTGATTTGGTCCTTTTTCAGCACATCATCTACTTGAAGAAGGCACAGCTCGCTGTACACAACGCGGTGCTAATTCCAACGCTAACTTATGGAAGTGAGAGCTGGGTATGGCAGAGAGAGCATGAAAGTAGAATAAATGCGGTCGAGATGCGATCATTGCGCAAAATTTGTGGCATAACGCTTGCTGACCGCGTTCGTAATGAAGACGTGAGAGAAAGAGTTGGGTCTAAAAGAGAGTGTCGGTGTTAAGATAAGAAAGGGCATGCTCCGTTGGTTCGGACATGTAGAAAGAATGCGGGACGAAAGAATGACGAAACAGATATACAATGCAAAAGTGGAAGGATGTAGGAGCCGAGGAAGGCCGAGGCTAACCTACCATGACCAAATTGGTCGTGTTTTATCAGAAGGTGATGTCGGGAGCCCCAGCGCTCGGTTGTCTCTGCCTACCCCGCAAGGGACTTGGCATGAAGATATACATACATCTACTTGATCCATATGCGTGCGTCTAGGGCGGCCCCTGCCAATATCTCCACTCACTCTTGCCATTTATACATCCTTCGTAACTCTCAAAATATCTGCAAAACACCTGGCACCAAATTGGCGATTTCTTGCAAGACTTGTAAGCTTTGTGGTTTGTTGTGGTAAACGCAAGATTTCTAAAAGCCTCAAAGGAGGAAGTACATTCTTCAGGTTTGTATGGCTCCATGACTTCTTGTCAACTAATTCTCTACACCATAGATATAAAAGCACAATAACATTTGATATCAGTAGCAAAAATTAAGGCCCATTCACATTATGATATTGATTCAACGGATTTCTCATTTTTCATATGTCGGAATTACCCTTTGTAATTGTTTTAACCACAAAGCCACTTCTTCACAAAGTCACATACTAAGAATATATTAAAATCATCACCTCAGCCCGCATTCGTCCATTGCTGAACACAGGCCTTCCCTCTAGAGTGTCATTAGTCTCGATGCTGTGTCACCTGCATCTATTGACTCCCTACAAATCCCTTAAGGTTGTCGCTTCATCTCATGGGAGGTCATCCCACACTGCGTGTACCAGTACTGGGACACCATTCGTGAACCTTTCTTTCCCAGCGGTTGTCGGTTCCACGAGCTATGTAGACAACCCACTGACACTTCAGCTTACTTGTCCTTTAGGGTATGTCGGTTACCTTAGTTCTATTGTGGATATCCTAATTTCTGATTCAATCCCGCAAAGAAACCACGAGCATAGCTCTTTCCATAGCGCGCCGAACGACCTTGAGCTTCCCCATGCGGCCCATACATACTTAGTTAAATTATGAACTAAAATATAAAAACACTAACATTGGCTACACACTAGGATCGCCTCAAAGTAGAATAATAATAACATTATGACATCACTTTTGCGCCATCTTGTAAATATGGAATATTATTTTGAAACAGTTATCATTATCTACACGAAACACCACTAATACTTCTTCCTAGCGTTATCTCGTCTCCTAATCTATTAGTAATTAATGTTTTTGTTTTAATTGATTTAAAACAAAAACATCAATTCACTATTGTTACAGATATCGTGTAACATTTACACAAAAAAAAACATACGGGTCGAATTGGGAACATTTTTTTTGAAATCTGTTAAAGACGAATCTGTATATTACCGAAGTTTTTACCCGCGACAGCCAATGAGATGGTACCTAGATGGTACATACATTTGGCGTAAGAGGTGTTTGTCGTGTGTCTGTAACCTTTTTTCTGGTAAACGGCCATGGAGATTTTGAAACGGTTTTTGCTTGGTATAATTCTCATACCTGAGCATGTTCTTAGAAGTCTTAATGTTACAGGCCGCCAGGTGGCGTTACGGTACACATGTTTCTTCAAACAAGTCTATTATTTTTAATATAAAACAGACTTTGTATTAGTTTGCATAAATATTAATCTCTATAACGGAGGTATTATTTTTAAGTAGTTAATAGATTCAGGCGTTATATTGCGAATGTCAAATTTACATGCAACTTGATCTAACCGGCTTTATATGCTTCCGCCACCAAGTTGAAGAACTAGCGCCGGCCGACACCCACCCACTACCGTTAGTAGATGCATCATGCCGTCACTGCCGTGGGCGCCGTGGCTGCTCCGATTATCTTTGCCTCGGCTGCTACGTCGTAGAAATTTCTAACTACTAACATCTACAGCGCCTGAAGACGCCTCGTAGAGAGGCGAAACATGTGCCGCGGAGACGACCAGGGGGTATTCACATTGGGACGGAAACTTCTCATTCGAATCGAAATGTCGTTACACCTAGTGAAGCAACTGGCAAAGGATCTATGTCCATACAGCACAAGCCTTAACTTTAAAATCGTTTCAAAAATTTCTTATTTCTAGATTCTATCTTCAGAAATTCTGCTGAATAAAACATCGGAAGAGTTTTCAGACAAAATTCTGAAGTTTCAATACAACCCGTAAAACCATGGTGAATTTTACAATTTTATCTTCGTGTTTTTCAACATAAGTTTTAAATTAAATACACTTCAAACGCCACACGCGTTAAAAGTATTAAATGTTTGCAATTTACATACAATAAATATATTTGTAGGATTCACAAAATGGCGTAATTTTTGGATTTAAGAAGTTGAACTCATTTTGACCTGAAATCGTTTTTTGAATGAATTGAAATTACATGAAAAGATTTCGATTTTGTGACAATATGTGCAATACGGTGCAAATGAAATTGAAATACATTTCACTGGAAACGACTCCGATTCAGTGTTTTCTTCACTTTTAAAGGTTGTGTCCGATTCGCTTTTAAGGGTTTTAAGGTCTCAAATCGCATATTATTTTTAAGTAACCGAGTATTTTTTACACCAGTAAAGAGTTAATCAAGCATGACATAGACTAAAATTACAATTTCATTACGTAATTTTAATAACACCAAATGAGCAAAGTGTAAATATTTATCAGTATGGCTTATATCGCTTGCCTCTAATGCTAGGTACTTTCTCATGGGTATGAAGAAGCAGGGTCAACGCTGTTGGAATGAGAGCGCTGAGGAGTATGTGCATAGTTAGAATAAATGATAGAGTAAGAAATAGCACGATACGAGAACTATGTGGACTGAAAGATGATGTTGTGGCATAAATAGGAAATGCTCCGATGGTTCGGACATTTGGAAATAATGGATGACAAAAGAGTTACGAAAGAAGTACGATCAAGAGTGAGTGGAGATATCAGCAGGGACCACCCTAGACATACACAAAGATCAAACAGCTGATGTGCTGAAAAAGGGCCAAATCAAAAGCACCCTAAACCAACGAGTGCGCGGAGAGGTTGATGAGTGTGGAAGAGGCGGAAGAGGTATGTTTAGATCGGTGCACCTGGTGTACCATAGTCTCTGCCTACCCCGATGGAAGACAGGCGTGATGATATGTATGTAAGTACTTTCTTAATTACTCACCCAGATGCAAAGTCAAGTTGACCTGATTAGGATACTGAATGCCTTCCTTCATAGTTTCCGATTGCCACCAGGTCTGGTTGTTCTGTTCATGATGAAGGTCTGTCAAGTAGTAGCTGGAAAACTGCCCAGGTTGGCAGTAATCACACGACCTGGATGACAGAATAAGGGATTAATAAAAAAAAAACATACAACGTCTAAAGGCATACCAGCATACTTCCCACATGATTTAAAATATTATTTTTTTATATCCCACCTTATATAAAGCAGTTACCATAGCCTACGAACGCTTGTAATATGTTAAGTATCACTCAATTCCCACCTCTGCTGCTAACACAGCAACTCCATAGAAGCTTGCTGGTGACCTCACTCACACAGGAACCCAAAGTCTCCAGAGAGTTGTTATTTGACTGCGGTTTTTTGTGAGGTCTCCGTCTGGGGAAATATGGAGGTATTTCCCCAGAGTGGAAACCTCACGGGAACTGCTTAGATGCACCCTACATCTCTTAAAAATACCCAGACCAAGACAAGACAAACAGACATGTTCATGCACACTAATGTTTGTCCAGAGTGTGAATCGAACCCAGGAGCGTCGGTCGGTCGGTCTGGGGAATACCTCGCCACATAGAAAACAGCAACCAAATAACAACTACCTGTAGAGTTTTTGTCCTCCTGAGAGGAAGGTAGTTGTTATTGAATTCACCAGTAAGCACCTAAGCAGTTGCGATGGTAGCAGCAGGATTAGAACATACACTTGACGCAGTATTACCTCGTGGAGGTCCCAGCAGAGGTTTGGATGCAGTAGAGCTTCACTCCACTGTCACCGCAGGTGTTAGTTGCCTCCATCTGCACCATGAAGGCGGCATTTTCGAACTCGGGGATGCAACGCTGTTGACAAGTAAAAACCAGCATTAGTATTTTTCTGCAATGTACATTTTCAGAAAAATCTCTAATATAACTAGAGGACCTTATAATGTTGTCATGCCGAAAACAAAAATGACAAATCAAGAGCACCCAATTTCCACCACCACCACCTACCAGGTCCAATCGAAACCGTCCTGGAACCGGATCAAACGCATAAGAGAATTCATCAAAATCGGTCCAGCCGTTAACGTGTAAGTTAATGAGTTCATTGAAATATACACGTTCAACATAATCTATAGTAATATTATATATATAAAGTGCAAGATATATAATATACTAACTGTGCCCGCGACTACGTCCGCGCGGAATTTAACAAAAAAGTAATTGTTCAGTTAATATATAGTTTTATTTATTTGATTTGATTATAAGTACCCAAATAAGCAGAGTAAAATAGCGAACAGCAAAATAATAATAGATATGTATTATGTACTTCGACCGCGCGGAATAGTTATTTTTTTATTATTTATTTATATTAATAAAAATAAATAAAAGTAGCCTAAGTTACTCCTTTTTACATCAGCTATCTGCAAGTGAAAGAACCGTCAAAATCGGTCCAGCCGTTTCAGAGATTAGCCGGAACAAACAGACAGACAGACAGAAAAAATTCTAAAAATATTCATTTTAGTATATGTACCGTGTATACATCCATATGCATTTAGTTAAAAGTGGTTATTTTAATATTACAAACAGACACTCCAATTTTATTTGTCTGTATAGATAATGCGCTAATCTGTGGAACTACTAGTCGGATTTGAAAAAATATTTTTGTACTTGTTAGCCCAATTCTTGAGAAGGTTATATAGGCTATTCGACATCACGATACGAATCTTAGAAGCCGAAAAAAAAGAAAAAGTAGAAAAAGCGGTTCCTACAAGATTCCTGGCATTCGCGCGAACGAAATCATTTTTTTTCAATGGGACAGGCCCACCACTGTGTCTCCTGTGTAGCCAGAATTAAAGGCTAGTTCGGACTAGGCTAGTAATTTAGTCGAGTAACTCGCTTTTAGTAACTAAAACACTTGCTACTGACCAAAAAACCGTTCGCACTACAGTTTTAGTAGGGAGTGGTTTTAGTTTAGTGAGTGGTGTTTTGCAAGCTGAACAGACTACAACGCAATAAAGTAAATAAACTGATTAAGCTAATCGCAATGGTTATTTTAGAAGAGGTGGATGAAGAAATTTGCATGATTAGTAAAAAGAAGCTATGGGTACGAAAATGGATCGGAAGAAGAGATCAATTAGGAGAAAAAATTAATTATTATTATCAATTAATCAATCAATTATCAATTATTGTTTCATTTGTTTGTTTTTATAATGAGGGGATTTAACATTCCACAAACAGTCATGTTCTACATATTTGGAAACAAATTTTAAAGTTGTTTCTTCGCTCCAGCGAAAAGACATTTTGGAAACTAATGAACTTGACTAAAATCGACAGGTTCAGACTTGTTTACCTGGTGATCCAGTGAGCCGGGACGCGTGGTGGGAGGCGCTACTCGCCCGTAAAAATAGAAGAAAATGGATTGACTTGACTAAATTATTTAGTAACCTACTCGACTAAATTTATGGTGTTCACACACATTTAGCTACTAAAATACTCACCACTCGACTAAATTACTAGCGTAGTCCGAACTAGCCTTTACAGCGGCGACTACAAAAAGGCAATGAACATTGAAGTCCATTGCTGTCCCGGGGGTTAAACTACAGCTGACTTGGAACTCACAACGAATTTAATCAGAAGAAATTTGTAGGAGTGGGAAGTTTTCCAATTGACTAACGACGGACAGCAGAATTTAATTACATATATACTAGCGATCCACCCCGTCTTCGCACGGGTAGATAGATACTATGAGGAATACAACCTGCGAAGAACCGATGACACGATTTTGCTTAGTAACTGAACTCTCGTCACTTACCGGCGAATTTACTTGTCTGTTATTTAACTTAATTTATAATACGGAAACTGTACAAATGAGCTACTTATTAAATACATGTAATTCGTATTACATTTTTACCAATCTGTAGGTACTAACAGTGTGTTAGCGAAATCATTTTTGACGTGGTCGGTGGCTCAGTCGTGAATAACGCGACTTTGACACCAACGCTCGTGCGTTCGATTCCCACACAAGGCAAACATTTGTGTGCATGAGAACATGTCTGTTTGTCTTGGTCTGGATGTTTTAAGAGTGGTAGGGCGCATCAAAGCAGCCCGTCTGGGGAAGTACCTCCACCTCACAGAAAACCGCAGCCAAATAACAACTCCCTAGAGGGTTGCACGCTGTTACGCTACTTTGACACCAACGCTCGTGGGTTCGATTCCCACACAGTACAAACATTTGTGTGCATGCACATGTCTGTTTGTCTTGGTCTGGGTATTTTCTATGTATAATAAGTATGTATTTAAAAAAAAATGTATTTACGTATGTTTATCAGTTGTCTAGTACCCATAACACAAGCTTCGCTTACTTTGGGGCTAGGTGGCACTGTGTAGTTTGTCCGACAATATTTATTTTATTTATAGTGTTAAATTGGCATTGCTAACACGAAGCCTTTCAAAGCGACGAAAACAGAATCTCTCCAATACAAAAACCTGACTGTGTCCTGGGCATAGCAGTGAGTTTTGCTTCAATGCATCTTCATAACGTTTAAACGGAAGTAAGTTATACCGAAAGGAATTTATACGATGAGCGAAATGATCTCAATATGCCCAGTCACAATCTTCTTTGATTCTTTAGCTATCAAGTGGTGTAATTACATTTTGGATGGAAACGATAGATATGTAGCTACAATGCAAAACTGTATCCCCCAACTTTAGTTATCATCAGTTTCTGAATTGCCTTGTACTATGGAAGCAAATTTAAAGATAGATAGATAAATATATAGTGCGAGTCCGACTCGCGCAGCGAGGGTTCCCTAAAAAGATATTTTCTCGAATTATTTTCGCAAAAAAAGTATTTTTTTCTTTGACGTAACTACAAATTTTCGGTATTCAGATTTTTTTCCATTACTTGTGCTACATGACATTGCTTCTTACCAAATTTCATGATTCTAGGTCAACAGGAAGCACCCTATAGGTCTTAATTCCCTTGCGAGTGTCAAAATAGGCCCATAAACAGCCGTATCTTTCGAATGCATTGACTTACAAGCTTGATTTTTTCACTGCTCGAAGGGATTGCAGACCTAAGTATTTGATATTAGTATTTCAGCTTGATAGCTCTTCCCGTTCCTGAGAAAAAGGGTCTTGACAGACGTATCAGACGGACAACAAAGGGTTCCGTTTTTCCTTTTGAGGTACGAAACCCTAAAAAGTAGTCGGACTGAACGTTAGAACTGAAAACTTCTAAGTTTCACAAACTTGAACCCATTATATTTGGGTTGTAAAATAAATATTTTTTAGAAAGTATTTTTTACTAGAAATTAATTTTAACAACGTATTGATATAGTAATAAAATTTTCTATGATAGAACATGAATATGCTAGAATATGACAGAATATCTTTATAATGCGAACAAATTTATAAATACATATCAATTTTATAAAATTTAATAACATCAAGGCAATGTTTCAACCTTCTATATACATATATCTGAACGTGACTTTCAGTGCTTTACCCCATCCGAAAAGTGCCCAACGCGCCTAAAGAAGTTTTCACTTCAAAAAATGCAAGTTGAATTAAGAACATGGTACTCTTTGATAGCGGTTAATAATGAAATAGCAGTTGACAAGAATAACTAAGACATTCGTTTGCAAATGTTATCAGCATACTATACCTACATGTAATTGGGTCATATTTCGCAATGTGCACGCTTGGCATGTAGCAATAGTAACTTCGCATCAACATATCCCGTTCACATAACATGGTCATACTTAATATATTATTGTAACTTCATATTCTATATCTAAAACCCATTATTATATATAATCTATACCTTATACATGTGTAGTCTATATTCAATTCGTGACTATCCGAAGAATAAATTTGGTACCAAACTTATAATTGAATCAATTATAAATTTGATTTCTGATATATTAGCATTATACAATTTATTAAAATTCGAGCGAGATATCTAAGGATCGAGTCACGTGGCGCTCGGTTCGCTCTGCCTACCCCGCAAGGGATTTGGCGTTATATATATATATGCATGGAAAGAGCTATGTATGTTATATAAGCAAGTAATGTATGTAAGAACCAAGTCGTATGGCGCACGGTTCGTTCTTTCAGAGATAGATACAAAATCGGGTGCCATGCTATTATACGGCCCACCTGATGTAAAGCGATACCGTAATCTATGAACGCTTTCAGTACCTACATGATGTATCGCTCATGTGTTGACACCCCTGCTGGTAACACAGTAATGTCTTGGTAGCTTACTGGTAATCTCACACACATAGCACAACAACACTCCAGAAAGTTTTTATTTAGCTGCGGAAGCATTTGAGCTGCGTTGATGGCGTATCAACGCAGCTCAAATGCTTCCGCAGCTAAATAAAAACTTTCTGGAGTACCTCTCTTAAAATATGCTTATGACATGCTTACAGACATGCTTATTCACATATATGTTTGCCCTACGTTGGAATCGAACTCTGGTGTCAAAGCAGCGTTACCAACCAATGCGCCACCGAGCTCGTCAAAGGCTACGGTAACGACGTATTATCAGCCGGGCCATGAGATGCCACCTGACGTCAGTACGAAAATAATTTATTGTCCTCACAAAACAGACTATTAAAAACTTGTACCTGCAAATTTTAACTGTACCTACACTTGTACTCTCTCCTGTTTAACTGTGAAACGAAATTGCTTTACAGCCAAGTTAAAAGTTAAATGCAACTCGTACGTTGATCATAAAACAGAATTTATTATCAACTTTTCAAACTGTGTAAGCCGAAAAGTGCAAAATGAAATGCTGAAAAGTTATTTCATAACACGGGCTGCAGGCGTGCAGCCGACTGCAACTCTGAATAAATAAAAAAGGAAAGCCTGGTGTACGGTCTCCGGCCTTAAACTACAAGTTCTGTAATGCTTATTTTGTTTCAGTGTTTATACTGCGGATGCAAAAATACAAGCGGATGAAAAAATGTTTTATAATTACATACAAACTGCACTGTGAATTTAGATTTTTATTTTTTTTTATTCAAATACAGTCCTTTTCTAAGCGTTATCCGTTATATTTAAGCGTTAGGCTGGATCCATTACCTAAGCTGGTGATTTGTAAAGATACTGATTTTGGAGGAGGAGCGACTGTCGTCAGACTTTTACAATCCAGAGGAGTAAAGAAGACCTTTCTTACTGATACGATAAGAAACGTCCTTCGAAATATACAAATATGTAAATAAATAAATTTGAAAACTCGAGTATAGTGGGTCGTGCTCATGTCACGATTCAAACCAAATACAGTCCTCCCCTTATCCCGTTACGCGTGCTCGGCTTACTAGATCTTCAGGCTTCATATATTCATATATAGTGACTACCGTCCTATTTCTATCCTTCCTTTTCTGTCCAAAGTGCTAGAGCGGTTAGTCCACTGGCAATTAAGTTCTTTCCTCACCTCCAATAATCTTCACAATCCTTTCCAGTCTGGTTTCCGTCCTGGTCATTCTACAGCTACTGCATTGGTCAAAATTTCTGACGAAATTAGATGTGGCATGGAGAACCAACAGCTTACAGTGTTAACTTTACTGGGTTTCAGCAATGCCTTTAATACTGTTGAATTTGATATTCTACTAGTAGTACTCTCTTCTCTTAACATATCTCCTACGGTGATTAGTTGGTTTCATAATTACCTGTACGGGCGACGGCAATGTGCCAAAATGTATGTACAAAATCCCTGTAGACGGTTTGTGATGACTCTCGAAAACAGTACATAAAGGCGGCTCAGAAACGATATCGGGCTATAGTTCTTCAAAAGGGTCTTATCACCCGTTTTGAACAACATGACCAGGCTTCTGCTCTACGCTTTCGGTGTTTCACCGGAGTGTATGACGGAATTAAGTAACTTCTGAAGCACTACAAGTATCGGCTTTCCGCTCGCTTTCAGAAGTTCCGCCGTAATTCCATCCTCACCCGATACTTTCTCTCGTACATGCTGATGTCCGGGATATCTTCGGTATAGTGTCGGGTTAGTTTAGCTCTTAGGTCGTTACTAGCACTATTGCCCGGTTGAAACGACGATGTATATGAATATATGAGAGTATATGAATACGCAAAGAATAAAAGAGAAATGGTTCGAGAGAAATTATTCTCTCAAAAGTGGTAAAGTACAACTTATTTTTGAAGACTAAAAATAACGCTGTTTTGATTGCCGTATGAGATAAAGTATTATCATGTGTCAAGAGTATGCGGCTTCTCGGCCGTCTTTCTCTTACTTACATTTTAAATATACTTTACAAGAAAAGCAATTAGTTTTTAGCATTACATAATAATAAAAATACTAATTTATGTGATATAAGATCCGCTAATAATAGGAGTTAAAGCACGAAATTACCGTTTTATAGTAATAGATACTTTGAATTGACATTAATCCTTCACGGTATGAGATTTTCGAAAAAATGACATTTGATTTTCGAATTTCAATTGTTGTTTTTATGCAGCTTAGACGCGAAAGATGGATACTTCGAAAATCCGAGTAATTTTTGGATACGAGTTCCGACGCGGCAAAAACGGCTCGCTATATGAATGCTGCGTTTGGAGAGGAGTCTGCTAATGAACGTATCGTGCGTTTTTTGTTTAAACGTTTTCGTAATGAAAACTACAACTTGAAGAACGAACGACGTGGAAGACCGCCCACACAGGTTAATAACGCTGAATTGAAAGAGATGGTGGAAGCTGATCCGAGTCAAACTACCCAAGAATTAGCAGCATGGTTTAACGTTACCTAACCTACAATATGGACTCATTTGCATCAAATCAGCCCCGACTCGTGAATCGATCTTCACCATTATTGCTCCATGATAACGCAAGACCTCAAGAAACCATACGTCATCCTCCGTACTCGCCAGACCTTGTTCCAACTGACTACTAAAACAATTTTCTTCCTTTTAGTTCCTTTAGTACAAAATGCTTTTACACAGTTTGTCGAATCTAAATTCCCAGAGTTCTATCGCAAATACATAAATAAATTTCCGATTAGATGGCAGCAATGTATGGACAATGAGGGTAAATATTTTGATTAAATAAATATGTAACATCTTAGAAAGAAACGAGTTTTGATTTTGCGGTCGTTTGTCTGTATGTGTTTATTACGTTTTGATGCTAAACTAATGAACGCACCGTAATAAAATTTGGTACAAAATAATTTGAAACCTAGGGAGATAGACTATTATTTATTATTACAGCGACGGGATCACAATGTGGGCTCAGATGTAGGGAGAAACTAATTGAAAATATGAAGGGAGATGAAAAAAGCAAAGTCTCTCGCCTGATACATAGAGGAAACTTGAGAATTGAACTTAATAGAAACGCAAGAAATTTGGCATGAAAATATAGATAGTTAAAACCTTAAAATCATCTTCAGCAAAATCATAACTGTCCAAAACTATTTGAATGGATAGGAAAACTGCACTAAGCTCTTACTGGCCGCATGCGCTATAATGATGTAAGAAAGATATTTTGTTTGAATGAGAGTGACAGTGTTAGGATAAGAAAAGGCATGCTTCGTAGGAACGAACCTGTAAAATGAATGCAGCATGAGAGAATGATGAAACAGATGTACAATGCGAAAGTGGAAGGATGCAGGAGTCGATGAAGACCTAGACTTTTTTCAATAAATGAAGTCAGGGCTCACCGGAGAGCGTGCAAGTTAAGAGCTATAAATGTTAAGAAACCGAGTATGCCGTCTTATGGCAGTTCTCGCTGCCTACCCCGCAAAGGATCTGACGTAAAGATATACATACATATACAAAATTAATTGGGGATCTAACGTACGCCAGGATGCTTTCCAGTAAAAAGAAAAACCAGATCAATTATCAAAATAGTTTTACACAAAAAAACATGGGTCGAAATGAAAACCCTTTCAAAGTCGGTGAGAATGAGAAATAAAATTACATTTTAGAACAATGGAAATTCAATGGCGGGGTTGGCGACGCCGTGTTCAATTCAATTAAATCATTGTTCAACTGAATACTAAAATTCATTAAAGTTAGACTCAGCGCACTCTCACGTTCAATCGCAACTTGATAATTTCTTTCGTGAATATTCCATTTCCTTTTAACTGCCATGGTATTAAATATCAGACAAATCGAGCTCGTTACGCCACCGTCTTAAAAATCAGACTAATTTCTGAGTGGTTTTTGGTGTTAGAGTTAAAGTTATGGAGCAATGTTTATTGTACAGTAAGACAAAATATCAATTGTAGCTAATTTTGCAAGGAACTACGAATAAATAATAATTATTCGAAGGCAAACTATTACGAGATTATTTTTGTATGATTGACGGTGGCTCAGCTTACTCTCACGTTTAATCGCAACTTGATAATTTGTTTCAAGAATATTCCATTTATCTTTTAACGTCATGGTCTTAAACATCAGACAAATAACATCGAGCTCAAGACACCGCCGTACTTCATTTATTACTAATTTCTGGCTGATTTTTGATGCGAATTTCTATATTTATCTAACTAAACGATTGGGTACAGTGATGGGGGTAATGTTTATTGTACAGTAAGATAAAATATCGATATTACATGTAAACATGCAAGTAGTCACCAGTTAAGATTATTTTTTGTATGAATTGCGGTGTCTCAGCTCCCTCTCACGTTCAATCGCAACTTGATAATTTGTTTCAAGAACATTCCATTTACATTTCAACCGCCACTGTCTTAAATATCAGACACATAACGCTCTTAGATACAATCGATATACTTTGGCCGCTCAACTAAAGCATATATTGTAACTAACTTTGCAAGCAGTAACTAGTTGGAATTATTTTTGTATGATAAGTGAGTGATGTGTTCAAAGAAAAAATCTTTGGTGGTTAGAAGATTAATTCCTCATATTGTAGAAGATGGGCCACACAATTACAAAAATAAACTGAGACTCTACGCCTGTGGGATAGATTGGAACTAAATCCAATTAAGTTGTCCACAGTGTTGACAGGTGATATGTACGAGTTGCAGAAAAGGACGAAGTGTGGTGTGCGAGTGAGGTAGTATGATTTGTCGAAAAGTAATTAATTTGGTGGACAGACTAGTATGGCTTCTCGAATTCAGTACATAGCGTACGATAAAGTTACTTAAGAGGAGTGATTTTGTACTATAAATGCAGTGATTGCTATAGTCCCTTTTTAAATGATCTCATATTTAGATGAACTTGTAAGTAGATGCAGTATATGTTAGAATAGTTTTTAATTTATCGTTACAGCAAGCAAAGTTATAAACCAATCCCTACAGTTGATGAGAGTGGATCGATCAAAACGTCTTCTGTCCTGATACGCAAGTGAAAGGCACAGAAATAGCTTTTTAATGATGAAAAAAATTCACGATTGTAGAGCACTACAACAAGCAAAATGACAAAGTATACGCACGACCATGGATGAAGAGAGTATCTGTGTAAAGATAGAAGAGACACTCTCAATTCCCCGCGTGAGTAAGTGCGTGTCTATATGTGTATGGTTGGTAAAGAACTATTAAATATGGGGAGCAATATCTTGAATTATGGCGTATTTAGGCGTTGAAACACAACGTTTTTGTGAGCGCAGTTAAGAGGTTTATTGAGTTAAGCACAGGGCCTCGCTAATGGATCTCTAGATGCGACGTCTATGTTCAGCAGTGGACGAATACGGGCTGAAATGATGATGATTATGTAAATAACTAGCGACCGGCGCCGGCTTCGCACGGGTGATCCGATCGCTACCAAACTACACAGAAACCCCCGCTAAGCTAATATAAAGATTCCCTGAAAATTTCGGTCGGGGTTCGGGGTTCGGAAATCGGTCCAGCCATTTTCGAGTCCATAGAGGACATACAGACAAACATTCATTTTTATATATATAGATAAATTTTGTCGGACAAACTAATTACACAGCGCCATCTAGCGAAGCTTGTGTTTTGGGTAATAGACAACTGATAAACATGCGTAAATACATACTTACTCGTATTATACATAGAAAATACCCAGACCAAGACAAACAGACATGCTCTTGCACACAAATGTTTGCACTGTGTGGGAACCTAACCCACGAGCGTTGGTGTTAAAGTAACAGCGCGTTTCACCACTGCGCCACCGAGCTCGTCATATCTTGAATAATATGTACATATGTAATGAGAATTAGGTGATGATGATATCAATATGACATACAGTGACATCATAGTGGTGTACGAGATGATCTAACATCAAGGAAACAGTTTTTATACCAGCGAAGGCGTCCAGATGGCGGATCTTCACCAAAATAGTACTAACTATATTTAGATTGGTCTGTCTTGCAGGACGTTCACATTTGTTTACGTGAGTCACGTGCGAGTGAGACAAATAGTGTAAGTGTAACGGTATTTTACAGCCAATACCATCTTTAGTTGCACGTGGTGCACCCTGTCAATTGGCAAAGGAGACTCGGAAAATAAAGGCATATTATTGCCAAATAAAACTGCCCGGCTAGAAAGCCTTCCGACGACCGCAGCCTTACAAACTAACAAATAGTTTGAGAAATGTTGAGTTCCCTCGAGTGAGGACATAACTTTTAAAGAGCTGCTACATAACTATAGAGGGAAAGACAGTGCGCGACCGTTCCTAGACTACGGTAATCGCTTAACATCATGCAAGCCTTTACAGCTTTAGGGCACTTCTAAGGTGTGTTTAATATATTAAATACTCTTATAATTTAACAGTAGTCAGGATATATGAAGAGCAGTGATAGCTTAGTGGATAAAAAACCAGCGCATCAACCAACAGTCCCTAATCCAAATCCCGGCATGGCCATGTGCAGCTCAGTGCAAATCAATCTTTACCGTACAGTTCTTATGCCCGTGAGTAATAAGAGTTATAATTGCACTAACAAGATTCGTGTTTTTAGATTTATGTTCATATTTGTGATCGTCACTTCGCGGCGAAGAAGAAGATCGTGAGGAAACCTGCGCGTCCAGGACCTAAAAAAAAACTGGATTTCCCTCTGGGATATGGAAGTCTGACAGCAGTCACTGCACGTCAAAACCAGTACCTTCGATAAATTCTTAGATTTAGGTAGCGGACGAGACCTTGATGAGCTCGGTGGTGCATTGGCGAAATGCGCTGTTACGTTCGGGTTCGATTCCTACACAGGATAAACATTTGTATGCATGAACATGTCTGTGTGTTTTTAAGAGAGGTAGGGCGCATCAAAGCAACCTGTCTGGGGAAGTACCTTCACCTCACATGAACTGCAGCTAAAAAACAACTCCCTAGTGATTTGTTGTGTTTCTGCGTGTGATTGAGGTCACCAGCAAGCTCCTAAGGAGTTTCCGTGTTAGCAGCAGAGGTGACATCGTGCGAATGATACTTAATGTATCATAAGCGTTCATAAACTACGGTAACCACTTTATATCAGGTGGGTCGTATGCTTGCATGCCTCCAGACGTTGTATAAAAATACCCTGCCAATCCTAATAGATTAGGAAACGGATTAACGCTAACAAGAAGAAGGATATCCAAAACGTACACTACCATGTACTCTCTCTCTCTCTCTCTTTGTCTCTATTAAAACTAATAGCTCGCATACAAAAAGCTCATACATATTTAAAAAAAAAATAACTTTGTTTAAGAAACGTCAGTAAATACTAACAAATACACCTAATCTTCACTTGGCAAATAGATTATTTATTAATTAATATAATAGCAATGAATGTTAAAGAAGCGAGTGAGATATGTAAGGATCGAGTCACGTGACGCTCCGTTCAGAGAACTTCAAGGGATTTGGCGTGAAGTTATAGATAGATAATATATTTATATTCAATTTATTAATATAATTATATTCACTCTCTCTCTCTCTCCTTCATCTTCGCGTTATCCCGTTTTCTAATCCATTAGAATTGGTGGGGTCCGCTACCTAAGCCTAAATATTTGGCAAAGAAACTGATTTTTACATGAAGCGACAGCCGTCAGACTTCCACAAACCAGAGGAAAAACCAGATAATTCTTAGGTTAGGTCACACGTCTTTAGAAATATAATTTCTTGGACGTGTGTGTTTCCCCACGATGTTTGTCCTTCACCGCCATACAAATGATAAATGTGTACAAAAATGCTAAAACACAAATTTAGTGCAATTTAGTGCGGGTACACGCCCCCGCCAGGGCCGAAGTGGGGACCAAATTAGTCAACAGGCAGGCTAACAGCTAACTCCCTCTCTCTTCATTTGGTAAATATTAAAGTTTTCCAATTTATACTTCGAAAATATTAAACAAATTCATCAATTTTAAGCGTGGTACGGAACGCACTTTACGTGGTACGCGGTTCCCACTTGACAGCTTTCTAATATGAAGAAAACATACTACATTCTAGAAGCCTAAGCAGTATTTACCGAAATAAGAAAATTCGTCGAAAAACAAAATCGTAAACATATTATTTATTAGCTCGATGTTATTGGTGCGCGTTAAGACGCAAGTTAAGCATCCTTGACCGCTGTCTGTGTATGATGGGTTTAGTCATTTTGAATTCCTCCGTGATTTGGAGGGCACTGAATATTTCTTAGTTACCCAAAAATATTATTTTTGTATTATTAAGAAATTTCTTTTTATTAGAAATAATTTTTATCAACGTATTAATATAGTAAGAAAAATCCATTTATTGCGCTGTTTTACACGAAGAAGAATGATTATTATCTATATAATAAAATAATTGATAAATAAATACATACCAATTTTATCAAATTTAACAACAAGGTAATTTTTACTTTTCCTGCATATGTGGAATTGAGCGAGATGGTTACGCGAGTACTCAGTGCTTTTACCCTATCCCAAAAGTGCCAAAATTGATCAAACAATTTTTCTCTTTAAAAAAACGAGTAGCACTGGTGAACGAGGGGGATAATCCCTTCGTCTGCCGTCCTCGTACACTGTATATAATGGCCATTAGCAACTACTCTCTCAACACTAAGTGAACTCTGGCTTGCTATGCATTTTTCGCAGTTGCACCATACGCGCTGCCCGCAAAAGCATTTTGTTTACAACGAGGTTTATGCGCAATGCGGCGGGGCGGTTGCGTCGTCACCGCACCGAATGGATGTATATGTTATCTACTCAGTACAGTGTCCGATGTGTAGTGCTTCGGGATCAAGTAGGGTTGTCAATTTCTATTTGATAAAAAAGTAGCGCTAAATTTGTGGCATAACGCTTGCGGACCGCGTTCGTAATGATGACGTAAGAAAGAAAGTTGGTCTGACAGAGAGTGTGGTTGTTAAGATAAAAAAAAGGCATGCTTCATTGGTTCGGACATGTAGAAAGAATGCGGGATGAAAGAACGACGAAATAGACATACAATGCGAAAGTGAAAGGATATAGGGGCCGAGGAAGAACAGGACTAATCTACCATGACCAAATTGGTCGTGTTCTGACCAAATTGGGAACTGGCGAGCATGTATATGGTGCTCGGTTCTCTCTGCCTACCCCGTAAGGGACCTGGCGTGAATATATACATACATACAAAAAAGTGGCAACAACGTATATTAAAAGTAGAAACAAAATGTTTGAATTATATGGAGAAAAGACATAGATTTGACGCAGAATTTGTTAAATATGTCTAAAGTTATTCTAAAATATTTAAAAATATTTGTGAAGTTTAAATCTCTGTACATTAACAAAATTAAGCAGTCGACCAATAAAATAAAGGCATTAGAGGATGTTGTTAAAAAAAAACAGGTAAAGATAAACCACGGGATAATGAGTATTATCCCGTGGTTTATCTAAATATATGCCTACAGATTCGAATCCCATCCACCATCGGTTCAGACCCATCGGTTATTAGGCTAATTCATTATACACTCAAACTAATAAACCATTTCACAGCCCACTCACTCACCAGCACTTAGTGTTTTACCTATATATCTCAGCGGCTTGAGCCTACTGACCAATGGGAGAATATTTTAACGAATAACCTGATACGGGAACTAGCCAGTAAGAACTACATGTTCTACTTTATGCACCGACCTGTAGCGGTGAGTTAACACATAAAATCGTGTCATTGGGTCTGCAATGGCTTTGCCCTTCATGGTTATCCACCAGGCTATCTCTGCTCAACCTACTGTGTTAGAATCACTAGAAATTAAATCAAATTTTAATTACTTAGAGGTAATCTATACATATAAATAAAATTGAAGTGTCTGTCTGTGATTTCAAAATAAAGCCTTTATCTTAAGCTCATATTGTTATTTTCACGTTACCAAAGCTTAAACATGCATTTTTAACTTTTTTGTCTGTCTGTTTGTTTGTCCGGGCTAATCTTCGAAATGGCTGAACCGATTTTGACGGGACTTTCACTGGTAGGTAGAGGTCAGTTCAGAGCAGAATATAGGCTACTTTTTATCCCATAAATATTTAGGGTTCCTGCGTAAAACATGAAAAACTGTTAAAATTAGGGGGAAATATCGATAACTTTGCGATTTTATTTTTATTATTTTCACAGAATACGTATTTTTTGAGACATAAAAATAAAATAAATATACGTTGCCTCCCGTAAAGGTCAATAGATGGCGCTGCATGAAAATTAAATCGCTCTATTGTTGCATCTACGTCCGTAAAAAAAAACAAAGTTCAGTGTTTTCTTTTAAAACAGAAAGAATTTCAGGTCTGCAGAGAAATAAAGTCTACTAAAAGTCCAAATCTCATGCGTGCGAAGCCGCGGGCTTCAGCTAGTAATTAATAAATGACGTAAATTGATATACACACAACCCTATGATATTCCGCACACAAATGCACGTTATGTTTATGGAGTAGTTAAACGGGCTGCTGTGTATAGATGCAGCAGGGCCTCTGTAATCCGGATCCTCGCTTATTTGATAATAGCTGTAATCTGAACAGCAAGCTCGGTTTCTGTTGCCAATCGATCTGGCTTGAAAGGGCAATTTGCGGAGTTTAGAGACAATGAGACGGAATTGACCTATCGTTTATCGTAAGTTTGGTATAGACAGGTCAACTGCAGAGGGGTAAGGAAGTACTAGATAGATATCTAAATTACATTGGTTCTTTTGGAATCCACTGTCCCGTCTGAATTAAATACAGATAGAAATGTTTAGCATATTTTCTATGGACTGTATGGATACCTTAGTATTTCTAATCGATCTGGTCCTTCTGGAATTCACTGACCAAATATACTGAATCAATTATAGATGGAAATGTTTACCATGCTTTCAATTGATTGTAAGTATGGATACTTTAGTATTTCTAGTTGATATGCTTCTTCTGAAATACATAGACCGATCTGAGTCATATACAAATAGAAATGTTTACCACTAGCAATATAGCAATGAAATGATGAGAATTGAGTTATTAATTTAATTGTATTGAATTTAACTGTATGTTAATCGTTATATTGCTTGTGATCATTTTATTATATAGTATCTATTTCTTATCTTCTTCTTCCCGTCATCCCGTTTCCTAATCCGGATTGGCGGGGTCCACTACCTAAGCATAAGTATTTGGCGAAGATACTGTTTTTTACATAGAGCGACTGCCGTCAGACCTCCGCAACACTGAGGGGAAACCAGATCTTTCTTAGGTAAGGTCGTCTTTCAAACTTTAATTTCTTGGATGTGCGGGTTTGCTCACAATGTTTTTCCTTCACCGCCGAGCAAGTGATAAATATGTAGGTACCTATATAAATGCGAAAACACGAATTTAGTGGTACATGGCCCCGCCAGAATTTGAACCGACGACTAGGTGGTCAAAACCCGGTTACTTATCCTCTGGTCTATCGGTAATATTTTATTATGTAATGCATATGTTGATAATTGTTAATTGTTAATTTGGGTAGCTATCAATTACGGCAAATTAAATAAATAAATAAAAATGTAATATATGTTATTGATTACGAGTTTTTGCTCACGACTTCACCACATTAGGATTCTGTTATTGCGATAATAATAAGTAACGATACCCTTCTTCAAGTACCAGACTACCTCGGTACCATTTCTCATTGTGTAAAGCTAGTGCAATTTTATTTAATTACTAGCCACTGCCAATGGGTTGGTATCTGATATAGCGATAAAGATTGAATCCTATCCACGTTCCAGCGTACTTTTCATCAAATTTCATTACAATTCCTAACAATGGTTTAGTAGTGTAAAAGTAACGATCACATGGAGACACAGTTGGATGTAACTGTGTCTCCATGTGATTGTTACATAAAATTGTGATACAAATCAAACGTTAACGATGTGTGTGTATTCATGTATATAGTGTGTATGTTTTGTGATTCAGTTTATATTATGTAAAAAAGTGTCAAAATTTTACACATTTGCACTCAATTGAGCAGTTAATCACAACAAAACGTACTATTTTTACGCGTAACGGCTAAGGTAGGTAAGCAAACGTATTGATTACAAAAGGTACGAGTATTTATTAAATAATACCAAAGTTGGCACACACTACAACAAAAACTTGCCACCCAACAAAAAAGGTTCTATTTGTTTTATAGATAGATTGTAAAAAATAATTTAGTAAAATCGGTGTAGTAGTCTTTGAACTATGGTATAATTTATTTATTTTGAAATGATTATCCCTATTTTTGAAATATGAATATAGCATAAAATGTGAAATAAAAACACAGTGGTCGTCTGAAAGAGAGTGTCAGTGTTAAAATTAGAAGAGGCATACTCTGTTGGTTAGGACATATAGAAAGAATGTAGGAAGAAAGAATAACGAAACAGATATACAAAAGGAACGTAGAACGATGGAGGTGCTAAGGAAGGCCTTATCTCACCTACCATGGCCGAATACATCGGCTGTTACAAGAAACTGTTTTAAGGAAACCGAGGAACTGGCGAGCGTCCATGAAAAGAGCTATGAATGTTAAAGAAGCGTAGTATGTAAAGATCGCGTTATGTGACGCTCGGTTACCTCTGCCTGTACCTTATATAGATAGATAAGCAATACAATGTATGCATAGTAAATATATACATAAACTCATTACCCTTCCTGAGCTGCTGTCATATTTCAGTTCGACAAAATGGCGTGTAATCGCCGCCATACCTCTACTATCTATCATACGAGACGTCGAGCGGATTTTAGCGGTATATCAAAGTCTATGTTCACGAACGAAACTTCAATGGATATTCATCCATCCATTTGCTTATTGTGAGGGGGAACATACACCAAATAAAAAATATGAACGCGCAAAAAGCCCTGCTATTTCTGTCTGATAAAAAGTATAGTCTCAACATTCAATCCCTTTCAATGCCAATATCGTAGGTTATTTTTATATAACATCGGAAGGCATAGATCCTACAGCCTACCTGATGTAAAGTGATTACCGTAGCTTATGAATTTGCTTGCAATAAGTAAGTATTACTCGCGTGTTGCCCACCCACTCCAGTTGTTGTTATTTGCCTGAGACTTTCTGTAAAGTGGAGATACTCTACTAGTCTACCCCTCTTAAATTTAAGCCGCTAATCTATGTATTTAGACATTTCGCCAATACTGAGTAATACCATACATACATTTGTTCTTATCCTACTAATATTATAAATGCGAAAGTTTGTATGTATGGATGGATGTTTGTTGCTCTTTCACGCTTAAACGGCTGAACGGATTTGAATGAAATTTGGCACGTAGATAGATTATGATCTGGATTAACACATAGGCTACGTTATTTGACTCCAAGCGGGCGGAGCCGCGGGCAGCAGCTACTGTGTAATACATTTGAAATCATACAGTAACTCGGTGGTGAAGGAAACATCCTGGGGTATCCCACACGTCCAAAAAATTGTATTTCCTAAAAAGGTCTGGTTTTTCCCATGAGTTGTGGCTGTCAGACGGCAGCCACTACATGTAAAAATCAGTATCTTTGCTAAATCCCTTAGGCTCCCCTGGTAATCCTTGAGGACTGTGACTGCTAGACTGCTAGAAAATACAGTAAAACACCTAAACTACTTTACTAATCACAAACTGTGTAAATGTTAACATAACTCAATTCCGTGTAAATATAATACCACCATCACACTCAAATGAATTGTAACTTAGACTACTTTTTTATAAGATCTACACGTATAATAATGTATATAATAAATTTGTGGCCAACAGTGTTGGGTTCATAATTAGATAAGTACTAACATAATTTCATAATTATAAAATATTGTGAACTTGTTTGTGGTCCTTTAACCCTTCGAAACCCGGGTGGTCCTATACGACCGCGAAATGTATGGGAAAATGTATATAACGGGTTCTGACTGCTCAATAAATAAATAAATAGACTGTGACTGTGAATCCTAGAGGGCTGTTGTGGTCCTGCGTGTGAGTGCAGAGGTGGCATCGCGCGAGTGATACTTAATGTATTTCAAGCATTCATATGCTATGGTAATCGTTTTACATCAGGTATGCCTGCCGACGTAGTATAAAAAAATGAATCAAATCAAATCAAATATATTTATTGTGGAACACAAGTATTAAGGTAGTAGTACAATTATAACAAGTAGTCTCATTGTGCCCAGTCCTTGTGGACATACAATAATTTAAACAATATAGGAAATAAATGAAAAATTAATTAGAATGTCAATAAGATTCCGTCAAATTATCATCTAAGTATTCTTTAAAATTATAATAGCACTTAGGTATAAGTCAAAAATAATTTCAATTTATTTTTAAATGTCACTAAGTAAGTCTAAAGCTCTAAAACCATCTGGTAATTTATTGATCTTTAATTTTTTTAACAAGAAGAGGGAATATACTCAAATATTTGGCTAAAATATCCGTAGTGACCAACCCTAAACTCAACTAATGTAATAATGTCCAAACCCGGCGTTATCGATGTCTCAAATGCACTCAACATTCTCTCGTCTGAAAATTGAAAGCGTGCCTCCCGCCGGCGAGCAGGAGAGGGTTGCGGCCCAGACAAAATCAATTTTCATCGTGCACACGACTGCACAGTATTTGTACGTCACTACCTAGGTATACAGAGGAGACCTGGCTACCTAATACAATCATATTAAATACCTACCACCTAAACGCGAGGGGAGATCAAATTAAACAGCCAGTGGTGCAATTGGCTCGGTTAGTGTTTACAGATATTATAAAGAGACAGCTTGATGTTACAAATTTTCTTGCTCGATAATACCGCTCTCGCTTCTTCCACACTCATCAACCCCTTCATGCATGCTCTTCGGTTTTAGGTACTTTTGATTTGGCCCTTTATCAACACATCACCAATTTGATCTATAAGTGCGTCTAGGGCGGCCCCTCCCGACATCACCATTCACTCTTGCTTGATACACTTATTTCGTAACTCTTTTGTCTTCCATTCTTTCTAAATGTCCAAAACATCTCAACACACCCTTTTCAGGAACACCGTTCCTATATGAAATCTATGTTTTAACATTGAAAAGGGTATGTTGAGATGGTTTGGTCATTTAGAAAGATGAATGACAAGAGTTACGAAATAAGTGTATCAAGCAAGAGTGAATGGTGATGTCGGAAGGGGCCGCCCTAGACGTACTTATAGATCAAATTGGTGATGTGTTGAAAAAGGGTCAAATCAAAAGTACCCAAAACGGAAGAGCATGCATGAAGAGGTTGATGAGTGTTGAAGAAGCGAGAGCGGTATGTTTGGATCTGTGCACCTGGCGTTCTATAGTCTCTGCCTACCACAATAGGAGACAGGCGTGATGATATGTATGTATGTATGTTTGTCTGTGCGTTTGCATGTGTGTATGTTTTTTTCGAATATTCGAATTTTAACTTCAGATTCGGATTCAGCATAAAAAAGTAGAATAGGAATGTTCAGGAACACCGTTCCTATCTCTTAAGGAACATGGTCAAAAGGTCATTTAAGTTACTACAAGATAAAAACTACCGCGTGGCATAATATAGGTACAACATTATTGTCGTTTAAGTTATTACAATATAAAAGCTACCGCGTGACATAATATACAACATTATCGTCGTTTAAATTATTACAAGATAAAAACTACCGCGTGGCATAATAAATATACCACAATATTGTCGTTTAAGTTATTACAAGATAAAAACTACCGCGCGTCATAATATCGTAGTAGCGGTCGTCAGCGGCGGCGGAATGTCCGGCGGTATTTGGAAGGGGAGGTAACGTGTCTACCCCAACGGGCAGACACGTGAGGGTAGACGTTGTTGATTGTCGTCCTCAATTTGCAATGTCAGGTCTACGCCACACATTATTTAGAATTTAATAGGCATTGCGTTGATGTGCATAATTATTCAGATGTTTTACTTACACAGTTTAGGCTGGTTGTAAATTATTCGGTTAGATGTTAAAATAGACACGGTAATTGATGGAATTTCGATTTCACAATAAATTTGGAGAAAATCCACCGGCGCTCACTGTCTTTATTGTATGTTAATTTGTAGGTTACTTTCTTTGCACATTGACATGATGTTAAATATTTCACAGCATTGCCGTAAGATGGCGCAATGGTTGAAAATACATAGTGTTTGTACTTGATATTTTACTTAATGTAATACTTTCCAATAAAAAAATATGGCTGCTACTACTTGAACGACACTTTAATTTTAATCCAACAAAAATTCACCCTCCCTCAATAGCAATACACCATCGCCCAAAATTTTTTATGAATTCCTACGAATAATGCACACAAATTTCCGTGTCCATTACGGAAATTATATATTTTTTATCACCTTGTACTCTTTCTAATATTTCTTCATTGATGTATTCAACAGTATAAATTATAATGGATATATAGATAATAGATATTTTTAATACAGAAACAATTATAACTGTTATATTTATATCTATTATATTTTATATCGTTGAATACATCAAAATAATAATCAAAGAATACAAGGTGATAAAAACAATGATTACCAGAATGGACACAGATACCTGAAAATTAAGTTGGTGTTCCAATAAATTGATTGTGAAACCTAAATACGCCTAATCTCTGCCATAGAACTAGACACCAAGTAAATAATGTGATTGGAAGTATTACAGGACCAGCGGCAGTCAGTTCAGGCCCACAATCCATGCATTCCCATGATTTCTAGATTCGTTTCAATTTAATCGATTACAGTTTCCAAAAAAATAAATTATATCTTCAATAATAAATCCAAAGATACAAATATTTCGAACTGCATTTAGTTTACTCATCTACAATAATTATCTCTGGGGCTTTCTAGGTAGGTAGTAGAAATGCTGAGAATAAACATATCATAAAACCGCAGTAAAACTAAATAAAAAATGCGGTACATCGTAAAGTTTTATAACAAGTCACAACTATATTGTTTGTAATATACGTAAGATAGGTAAGTACAACCCGGACAAAATTAAGTACAAGTTGCATTGAGTGAATTAGTATAAACTGTTTATTATAAATAAATTTGAATGAAAATACATTAAACATATTTCTAATTTTAATAGGTACCGTGTAATGGTGTATCACTCATCATTTTTGATATCGTAACCCTTCTTATTCTCCTTAGTGTTTCCTAATCCATTATGATTGGCGGGGTCCGCTACCTGAGCTTTTGCTGCTGAGGATTTGGCGAAGATATAGATTTTTACATGGCGCGACTGCCGACCGGCCTCCATAACCACAATATGAATATAGCATAAAAGGGAAAAAAATGTAGAGTACATTTTGTTCTGTTTATACTTGATAAAGAATATGAAAACCTCCTCGAGAAAAAAGTATGTACGAGTATGTGATTAAATTTGTACTACAAGTAGAGTTGCTTCGATACCCCATATTTTTTTCAGGCACGTTTCAATAACCTCCAGATATATTTTCAGACGACAAGAAAAAAACAGTCAATTAAAAAAAAAGTAATGACATCATCAACTGTTCTGAAAGCTGACTGAAAGCGATTTTATCATTATGAGTTCCTCTAAATATTAAAATCCTAATTTTAATAATTTATTTAGAAACCAATATCAATTATCACCTTAAAACTACAATTTTTAAATGTTCCATTGAACCCGGTTACGGCTCCTTTCGGTTATTATGCCCAATTACCGAATTGTCAAACGTATCAAATATGTCCAATTCGTTAAATTATCCAATGTCCGAAACGTGCAATTACCGAAATGTCCAATTTCCGGATTGTTAATTTCCCCGATTGATCAATTTGACCTACCTAATAAACTAAGTAACAATAAATATGATACATAAAGAGAAAATATTTTTGATGGTTATTAGTTGATTACTAAATAAAGATGAAATGAATTATTGGTTGATTACTTAATAAAGATGAATGAATGGCGAAAGAATGATGGATGAAAAAATGGCGAAACAGATATACAATGCGAAAGTGGAAGTTTGTAGAAGCCGAGGAAGACCAAGACTAGCCTACCATGGCCAAATTGGTCGTGTGTTATTAGAAGGTGATATCAGAAGCCCTAGGAACCGGCGAGCGTGCATGAAAAGAGCTATGAGTGTCTTATGGCGCTTAGTTCTCTCTGCCTACCCCGTAAGGGAGCTGGCGTGAAGATATACATACATACATACTTAATAAAAGTTGCAACATGTACAATAAGGAAATATGACCATTTGGAACCGTTTGACGATTCGAAAATTGGACGTAATGAACCGAAAGACACATACACACAAACAAAGGAAAATAATACACATATATATGTAAATTATACACACATGTATATATATATATATATATATACAAACGACAAACATTGCTGATTCAAAGTAATAGAATTAAATCAGTTTCCATTCATGCGAGGCACTGAACACAAAACATACATTCGAATCATTGATGATAGATGAGAAGGTATGCACCACTTCAATCAGCCCGTACTTCGCAAATACTGCAACTAACACAAAGGGATTTTGTTCAATGACATAGAATCACTGGTAATTGAATTCTCGTCGTAATTTGTGCCTCATTGTACAACGCTTTTAGTGCGGAAATGGGCGCTATAGGAACAAAACCTGGATACCTGTGACTGGACAATTAGTTCCACGGTAATGCACTGAAGTGATTCGAACTGGATACTTCGACAAGGATTCCTAAATTACTCGTTTCAAAGTCCGGTTTAGTTCAGTTAACAACGTGCTAACGAGCAGTATATGACAACATACGTACTAAATAAGGTTTGATTGTAGTTTTTGGATGTTGATTGTGAATTACTACTTTTTGTAACTCACACGCTGGAACCGCAATGGTCGCGTACTGTACGGTTCCAGAGAAGTTTTCTTCCGAGAACTCGCAAGTTGTGGAATGAACTTCCAGCGTAGGTTTTCCCAAGGGACTACGGCAAGGGGGTCTTCAAGAAAGGTGCGAAGAGGGTCGGCAACGCATGAGTGACACTCCTGGTGTTGCAAATGTCCATAGTCTACGGTGACTGTTTACAATTAGGCAGGCCGTATGCTTAGATGCCACCTTAGTGGTATAAAAAAAAAATTGGGATATTTAGTTTGGTCGAACGACTGCTTTCTCATCCATTCAATGAGAAGTATAACGTAAATTGGTGGCCCTGAGTCGAACGGATTTTTAACATCAGAACTCAAAACTTCACAAATACAAATAACCTAAATAAACTTTAGACCTCTACTGGCTGGAATGTGGATGGATGTGGAAAGCTGAGGACCTCATTGATGGAAAGCAGTAGAGAAAGGTTTTATGCAAAGGGTTATTCAACATTGTCGGATAATGGTGTCGAGTCTACGTGTTTTTATGGAATGTCGGGAGCCATACCAGTGTACGGCCCATCTGATGTAAATCTGTACCGTTAGCCTATGAACGCTTGCAATACATTAAGCATCACTCGCACGGTGCCACCACAGCTGCTAACAGAACAGTTCCTTAGGAGCTTACTGGTGGACGACATCGAGGAACACAACAACCCTCTAGTGAGTTATATTTTGGCTGCTGTTTTCTGTGAGGTGGAGTTACTTCTCTAGACAAACTGCTTTGATGCCCCCTACCTCTCTTAAAAACATCCAGACCAAGACAAATAGACATGTTCATGCACACAAATGTTTGTCGTTTGTGGGAATCGAACCCACGAGCGTTGGGTTCAAAGTAACACCGCGTTTCATCACTGCGCCACCGAGCTCGCCTAAATGTCAGATAAAGCGATTGAATGTTGTTGAGTCTACATTCAGTAAGTACATTTTCCGAATAAACAACTGACCAGACATGAAAGATTAATATTTTATGGTCGTCCATTTCTGTTCTGTTCAGTTCTGAGCTACGTTTCAAATAGCTTGCCGGAAACTTAATTTACATTGCAAAATGTACTGTTAATCAACAACAGGGAATACTCACTCACACCGACGAACAAGCAATCTAACACAAAAGTGGTAAAATAAGTTTATTTTAATCAAATATTTAATAATTAAAAAATTAATGATAGATAAAAGTTTACGATTGGTCTCCGTTTCGAATCCCGACATATACTAATAAATTCCGCTTTTGTCTTGCAAATTACAAGGAAACAAAAAACAGAGCCTATTGTCTACAGATCCGCGAATGACATCATTAACTTCCACTTACTACAGTCCTGACAAACATTTTTGCTTCATAATTTACATGTATCCTTAACTACCCAACCCTAAAAATGTTTGGCATGGAAATTACAAGGAATTGAAAAACAGAGAGGCTATTGTCTACAGTCCCGTGAATGATATCGTTAACTTCCACTTACTACAGTCCTGACAAACATTTTTGCCTCATAATTTACATATAGCCTTAGCTACCCAACTCTAAAAATCTTTGGCATGGAAATTATAAGGAACTGAAAAACAGAGAGGCTATTGTTCAAGTTATATTTTGCAGATTGCACTAGGATTCATATCTATGTTGGCCACGTAGCGATGCTAAGAATAAACTGCAAAAACGAAACACAGGACACGGCGCACTGTCGCCGCTTTAGACGCGGAAAACAAACAAGAACGTCGAACAAAAAAGACATAAGAAATAAATAACAGAAACTATATACAGAGGAATCCAGCCAAGCACTTAAAAAATTGGAATTATTCATAATATTTCGGAATAATAGCGTTTTCTGTCCTAATTCAGATGGACATTAAAATCTCTATGTTGATTTGAAACATCACAACATCAACAAAAAAAAAGTTCCCCATATAATATAATAAAACAACCATAAGTTTTTTATGCTGAGGTTTCTGAACAGTCCACACAAACAAAAACTAAGGACTTGAAGGTATCTTTATTGCCTTATTCAGAGAAGCAAATAGCTGAAGAGCTATCAAAGACGCGCTTGCAAAAAAATCTTATTTAATCAATAGCTATTTATGTCGCCACATGTTTGCTTGACCATCGTAGTTATGCAGTATGTTCGTCTTTCACGCAAGTACAGCTTATACAGAACGGATTTAGATGAAATATAACTGTAAATTCTGATAACACAAAGTTAAATTTTTACTCCAAAAACTTTTAGGTTAAAATCCGTGTAAAACGTGAAAGCCCAGACTGAACATGACCGGAGTTGCAAACAAGTAACTATTCAGATATAGCCCTTAAAGTGTACATTTCTTTTTAAAATGACAGGGAATCGAATCGGGCAAAGACAAGATTAACAGAATTCCATTAATGTTACTCGTTGTTGTATCGACTTTTTCGTTTTTATCTGTTTTTTTTTTTGTTATTATCTATCTAATAACACGTATTTAAATTAATCGTGAAATAAAGTATGTTTCTTTTTGCCGTTTTTAAGTAAACAACAATAGGACAATCTTGGGCTTGCCGAGAAAATATATATCTATATTTTCTCGGCAAGCCCCTTGCGGGGTAAACGCAAAGTTGCCTTGTGCAAAATCTGTGGCAAGACAATGGTGATCTACCAGTGCATTTGCAATAATGATTAAAGAAAGAGAGTTTGCCGGAAAGAGAGATATGGTTTAGTAGTATTTGTTGGTTTGAACATGATTAAAATACATTAATAAAAATGACGAAACGTTGTTATACAACGCAATGAAAAGACGAAACATATCAAAAACATGAAAGAATGAGCCCTAAGAACAGGATGAAAAGATCATTGAATGTCAAAGAAGCGAGTGTGTAAGGACCGAGTAATGAAGCCCCGCAAAGTAATTGGCGTGGAGGAATTTGACAAGAGTGAACAAAAAAGATCAATTTTTGTTTCGCTTAATAAAAATCAAAATCTTTTTATGATTATAAATAACTGCTTAAGATGTAATTTCAATAATAGGTCCTTTTACTGCTATTGTGAAAAAAAATCGTTATTACATGTAAAAATAATCAACATTCATAATTTAAAAGCATAGGTTGAAAAATATGATTACTTTCCTTTGCTAAGTTCCACTGCAAACGTCAAAGTACTAACTTAAATGTTATAAGTACCAAACATTAAAGCGTCAGACAGTAAACAACATTTTGAATTTCAACGCGGCATATCGCAGACAGCGTTAGGTAGATACCTAGTGCATTGGGTTTTGGGGAGGGGGGACCCGGAGTCGCGACGCATCGATCTGGGTGCATTTTGCCCTAGACATCTAGGGGTCTCTCGCATGGTCGTCATGGAAACTCCCGGGTACACGTTCAATTAGATTTTTCCTTTGTTTGTACAACTTGGGGAGGAAACCTTTGAACGAGGTAGGGGTGGATTAAATAAATATTTGCTCTGAGATCTAACTGCAGTGCTGAATATTGAATCAGATAAGTACTAGTCATAATTCATAGTCGAGATAATTGTCGTATGTGTTCTAACACTAATATTTGGTACCAGTATATTATATTTTGGTATAATATTGCCTATAAAGTAAGTATAACTTATTTAATTTAGAAATAACATCAATCCTCTTTTTTATACTACGTCGGTAGGCATACAAGCAAACGGCCCACCTGATGTAAAGCGGGTACCGTAGCCAATTAACGCTTGCGATATATTAAGTATAACTCGCGCGATGGGTTCGATTCCCACACAAGACAAGCATTTGTGTGCATGAACATGTTCTTGGTCTAGGTGTTTTTAAGAGAGGTAGAACGCATCAAAGCAGCCCGTCTGGGGAAGTTCCTCGACCTCACAGAAAACCGCAGCCAAATATCAACTCCCTAGAGGGTTGCTGTGTTCCTGCGTGTGAGTAAGATCACCAGTAAGCTCCTAAGGAATTGCTGTATAATCACCAGAAAAGGCATCGCGCGAGTGATATTTAATATATTACAAGCGTTAATAGGCTACGGTAACTGCTTTACATAAGGTGGGCCGTATGCTTGTATGTCTGCCGACGTAGTATATTATGCGTTCATTATGATTGCACAATTGACTACAACTCGCATTCTTTCGTTCGAATTGATCCAATGGAGATTGTGTGCCACCATTGTATTGAGGTTCGCCGGAGAACCGCCTGGGTTGTGCTGCCTCAGTGGAAAGGGATATTTCCCTTATTGCCTCCGCCACCTGAGTCACTGCTTCGTGGCGAAACACCAGAATCACGAAATTTTCTATCGAATACTTTAAAATGCCATCAGAGAGCAGTTATAGCCGAATGGATAAAGAAACAGCCTTGTGACCAACAGATCCCACATTCGAATGCTGGCATACTACTACTATAACGTCACGCCAAATCCCTTACGGGGTAGGCAGAGAGAACCGAGCGCCACGCGACTCGATCCTTACATACCTCACTTGCTTCTTTAACATTCATTGCTCTTATCATGCACGCTCGGCAATGCTGGCATGTACCACTAAATTCGGGTTTTGAGATTTATGTACAAATTTGTGTTTATCACTTGCTCGACGACGAAGGGAAACATCGTAAGGAAACACGCACGTCCAATAAATTATATTTCGAAAGACGTATGACCTTACCTAAGGTAGGTCTGGGTTTTCCTCTGGCTTGTGGAGGTTTGACGGCAGTAGCTCCATATAAAAATAAGTATCTTCACCAAATCCTTATCCTGAGGTAGGGGACCCCGCCAATCCTAATGGATTAGGAAACGGAATAACGCTAAGCAGAAGAAGACTTAAAGATGCGATCGATGTTTCCAAATTACTTTATTTTGGAGCACACATTATTGAAGAACCTGGATTCAATCCAATATTCAAGTTTATTCTGTTTTTGCGAGTAAATGTAAACTTTTTTGGTGTTCATAAAGCAGCATTTCGGATTCCGCCTTGGACTCTACAGATCCAAGGACAAGCGACACCATCGAATTGGATCATTGCAACCGGTTATACGCACAGCAATAATTCATCCCATTTACTTCAATATACGATCCATACAACGATGAAAAGAGCAATTCTTCAAGATCTGCAGCAACTACTTCACGAACATCATAGATTGGTTCGGGTGTGGAAAACTGCGTTAGATCGCATGCCAAGTGATGATTACAAGTCATCACTACTATCAGTCAGTCTACTACAAGTCAGATTACTACATACATACACAACATACACAAAGACTACAAGTAATTCAAGAAAGTCGTGATTAGAGCGGATAAACTACCCGCTGGAACACACGAAGACCAAATCAACGTCGCAACAGCTAATGTAATCGCTATTGCGATAATTAATGAAAACTCGTCCCGGTAATAAGCGATGACCTCTTCAACGAATGATACTATAAGTCAGTCTACTACAAGTCAGATTACTACATAAAGACTACAAGTCATTCAAGAAAGTCGTGAATAGAGTGGATAAACTACTGGCTGGAACACAGAGACGCCAATTCAACGTCGCAACAATTAATGTAATCGCTATTGCGATAATTAATGAAAACTCGCCCAGGTATTAAGCGATGACCTGCTCAACGAAGATACTATAAGTCAGTCTACTACAAGTCAGATTACTACATAAAGACTACAAGTCATTCAAGAAAGTCGCGAATAGAGTGGATAAACTACTGGCTGGAACACAGAGACGCCAATTCAACGTCGCAACAATTAATGTAATCGCTATTGCGATAATTAATGAAAACTCGCCCAGGTATTAAGCGATGACCTGCTCAACGAAGATACTATAAGTCAGTCTACTACAAGTCAGATTACTACATAAAGACTACAAGTCATTCAAGAAAGTCGCGAATAGAGTGGATAAACTACTGGCTGGAACACAGAGACGCCAATTCAACGTCGCAACAATTAATGTAATCGCTATTGCGATAATTAATGAAAACTCGCCCAGGTATTAAGCGATGATCTCTTCAACGAATGGTACTAGACATTTCAGACACAAAGAAAATCAACCGTATGTCTCAATTAGGATGCAGGATGCAAATGAGATGAAGGCATGCATGCGGAATCTCGCAATTACCGAGAACTTGCGGGATCCTTCTCAATCCTGCGAATTCTGAGGTTGCAAATGACTTGCGTGACTGAATACCCTTCACGTGATGGCCACTAATCATAGCTGGAATTGGATTCAGAAGCTCGATGATGGCATTACCCATGCCGATCTAATTGATTAGGCACTCAAGTGAAGCAATATCGGCGGAAGCTTGTCTTGGATATTGATTCAATAATCGAGCTCCTTGCTCAAAGGGCTCTTTAGCCAATGGCTATTGTCGACGGACAACATCGGTAATCTAAATTTAAAAAAATGTGTCTTATATATTTGACATATCAGCCGGCAGCCAGAATTGTTTCTGTGATATCTTGGCTTCGTTTATTTTTTATACAGCGTCGAGAGGCATATAGGTTGATGTAAAGTAGTTAATTCAGTCTGCGAATGCTTGCAATACAGGAAGTATTGCGCACACGTTACTACCCCTGCTACTAACACAGTAACTACTTATTAGTAACCAGAGTGGGGTAACCGATTGGCTCCTAAGGAGTTGCTAGTAGCAACCCAACAAACCTCCAGGGAGTAGTTATTAGCCGCGATTTTCCCTTAGGTGGAGGTACTTCCTCAGCCAGGATGCTTTAATACCTAGCTAAAGACACCCAGGCCAAGACAAAAAGACATGTACATAAATGTTTGTTCTGTGTGGGACTCGAACCCAGAAGCCATAGCGTTTAAAGTAAAACCGGACTTCAGACTGATCAAAATTATTATTCTAAATAGACATCTTAGCGATGAAAATATAATAATTCGCAAAGCTCAAACAAGATCTAATGTTATAGTGATAATTTCGCATAGGCACTACAAATAAATCGACATTCAATTGATACGGTGAATTGTTTGAATATGCGTACAGCTAACGTATGACACGTAAAAAGTAAATTATATATGTATTCTATTTGACTAACTGTACCAAAATCTGTTGCATTTAGGCGGCATAGTTAGTTTGAACTATGCTCGCTTTTGAGAACCACCGATGACTAGCTAGCTATTAACACACACGAGTACTCTACTAGATTATCCAGTACTCTGAGAAGAAACATGAAAGAAACTTACAAATGAAGGACTTTCAAGAAGTGCAGTGTCTTTGCAATGAACGAATATCTCGCCATTAAAACTTATTCATGTAAATGTCTAAATTGGTGACGACATTTGTTGTTCAAGCGATCCGAAGTATATTTCCCTTTTACTAAAACTAATATGAAATTTCTACAAACCGGCACCGAATGGTCAATGGGCGTAATGTCCAACAACTCCTACATACAATTATTGTACATCGCTAGAATACACAAGGGAGGCAAAGTCTGTCCTTAGCTTGAGATCTCAATACCATAAAAACCTTGGCCAGTGATATCCTAGTGGATATCTCTTCTTCTTAGCGTTATCCCTTTTCCTAATCCACAATGCCTAATGATTTGGTGGCCGTCACGAGACGCCCGGTAGATGTGAAACATCTCAGTGATATTCAAACTGTTAATAAATAAAAATCAAAAGCCTTCGGATAGATATAGTAAACAGCTCATACAGAGAAGCAATAGACTATCTAATATGCGCACGCATACACGCAAAGGAATCGAGAGTGGCGGCGCGTCGTAGAGGAGGCATGACGGCATGAGAGAGCATCATGCCATTTGCCATCATGGCATACGGTTCGATTTTACTGCCAAGGTGCACCAATAGATGTTTCACATCAAAAATCTTCAGCTGTAGAAAGTTACATTATCAGCGAGTAACATGGCGTATGTTTTATTTTCAAAATAATTAGAGATCCCTACGAATTAGGCATTAAAAACTTATCTTTCTCTCTACCCATGTGAAGCAGGAGTGGGTCTCTAGTAAACAATAAAACAAAAGCTTTACGAAACTTACAGATAAGACCCAACCCGCAATAGGCCAGTTTTTTATTATCTATTTAATATTCGGTTGTTCCCGCCCAATATCAAGGTCTGACTTGAGACTTGTATAGCTCAAATCTTCAGCTGAATTGCGCCGCTATGTTAAACATACCAAGATTCTTAAATCTCAATACGTAATAATATCATTAAGTCTTCAATGCGAGATATTCGCTTGTTAAGGATGAATTGATGAAATTAGATTCTATTTCTGGCGATGCTGATCTGATCTTATTCAAAAGCACTAAATAATCCTTGCGAAGGCTCTATTGAAATTGATTACAGCTTAAAATAGACGCAGTACTGAATACTGGTAAACATGATCAATGTAATCGGACGCCATTATAGGATCGTTTGATTGAACAAATTAAACATCATTGATGACAGTCAATCTCGAAATGGCTCATTAGTGGGATTTATTTCGGGTCGTTTCGTGCTTCGAAACATTATTTGTGATTTTTGTTGCTGGCAGTAACTGAAGCTAGGCTTTGTGTCATACATATGTCGCGAAGTCTGCCCCCTCTAAAATAAATAGAGAAATACAAGTTGTCGGACAAATAACACAGCGCCATCTAGCCCCAAAGTAAGCGAAGCTTGTGTTATGGGTACTAGACAACTGATAAACATACGTAAATACATTTTTTTTGTAAATACATAGATAACACCCAGACCAAGACTTGACGCCTAAACTATAGTATTCATGTGAGTACTTAAAATTCTGGAATATTTAACATACGTACAAGTACTCGTATTTTCACCTCTGAAAACTAGTATCCAATATTTTTAATATTGGATAGATTTATACATAATCGCTATTATGTTGCCTGCATCTAATCGTCTAATGTTGTTCACTGATATCATTCCAAGAAAACCAATTGGCTCTTAAGAGTCAAATATTACGTTAATATTAGTCCCATAAATTTAATATTTGCTAAGAACTTTTCTCAGCTTACACATCTTAAGATGTCAAATTTCAAGTTCGCATAACCAGCGCAGAGGCATGAAATGTATATTAGTTAGTCAATCGTTCCTATTACATTCAGATAACAAGCATGTCACACATTTTATCCAAAAGAAACACTAGCAAACCGTACCTACTTATATTTCTGTGATTCATTTAAATGTCACATTTATTTCAAATACACAATCTTGATGTAAAAATGTTTATGGTAAAATATTTAACAATTTATGTAACAATGTACCTACTTAGTGATAGCTATTTCGACAGCTTACTACTATGTATTTCTATTTATTTACCACTGAATTTATAGCAGCAAAACTAAATAATTCCTACATAAATAATTATGATGTTAGTGATTAACGTCAAAATGTTTGATGAACGCCATCTCTACAATCTCTACATTTCTACACTTTCTGCTATCGAGTTTTATATATATATATATATATATATATATATATATATAAATGAATGTTTATTCTGTATGTCCTCTATGGACTCAAAAACGGCTGGGCAGATTTTGATGAAATTTTCAGTGAATCTTTAGGTTAGCCCAGCAGGTGATCCTGTGAAGTTTGGTAACGATTGGATCACCCGTGCGAAGTTGGGTCGAGTAGCTAGTATATTATATAAAAATCGATATATATTATATTGTGAAGATATACTCATGGCTTTTGTGTCAAGCATCACATAGAGTACCGGTTGCCCCTTGATACTATGGGTTTCCCCGGCGCTTTATGTCACCCAGTTTGACATTGCATAATTATGTTTTGTATTGAGCTAGTTCTTGTCACAAGCATCGCATTGAGTGCCATCTGCAGTTCATATCAATCAACTTTATATTGCAGACGTTCCGTATAGATCCGGTTATAGTAACATCCGAATCATCCCGAAGAATTACGGTTGCGCCTAGGCGTTTTCTGTCACTTACTATGCGCCATTACACAGTACTATATGTGATGCTTGTCACACAAACTATATCGTAACATTACTTTTGAGACTTCTGAGTGACAGAAATAGTCGGTATACAGCTAGTACTCTACTCGATGCTTGTCTAAGAATTATATGTTGCAGTATATTAGCGACGTCAAATTGAATGAAAGAAAGTAAGGATCGCGGTGTTTGACGTGAAGTGAGTCATACAACTTATATTGTGTTGCAGATAGTAGTAGCAGATATTGCAATCGTCAAGCTGAGGGCGCGACTGATAAATTACATGGCATTTACCACAAATTATATCCATACAGTAGTTATACCCATACATAGTATCTTTGGACAGTAGTTGAATGGAAAAAAATGGTGTTTGTGTCATGCAGCTACATAGAGTACCAGATTCCCTGGCGCTTTATGTCACTCGGTTTGTCATTTCATATTGTATAAGACTTAATTGACGCCATAAGCATTGCATAGCATAGAGTTTCAGCCGAGCATAGGCGCTTCACGTCAAACACCGGCTGCACTCTTTCCTTTCTTTCATTTAATTTGAAGTCGCCAATATATTGTACACATATAATTCGTACGACAAGCATCGATAAGAGCTATATGTCGGCGTTTGAAGTCTTAAGGGTAATGTATAGATAGTTTGTGTGACAAGCATCGCGTATAATACCGGCGGCGTCATGACGCTTTCTGTCACTCAGTTTGACATGTCAAACATACTGTATAGATACAGTTTATGTGACAAGCATCGCGTAGAGTACCCGCTGCACCCCGACGCTTCCTGTCACTCAGTTTGACAACTCAAACATACTGTATAGATACAGTTTATGTGACAAGCATCGCGTAGAGTACCCGCTGCGCCCCAA
This sequence comes from Pyralis farinalis, assembly GCA_947507595.1. Lineage (NCBI taxonomy): Eukaryota > Metazoa > Arthropoda > Insecta > Lepidoptera > Pyralidae > Pyralis > Pyralis farinalis. The sequence goes on along the minus strand of OX382265.1, from coordinate 5,919,049 downwards.
CGCTTCCTGTCACTCAGTTTGACAACTCAAACATACTGTATAGATACAGTTTATGTGACAAGCATCGCGTAGAGTACCCGCTGCACCCCGACGCTTCCTGTCACTCAGTTTGACAACTCAAACATACTGTATAGATACAGTTTATGTGACAAGCATCGCGTAGAGTACCCGCTGCGCCCCGACGCTTCATGTCACTCAGTTTGACAACTCAAACATACTGTATAGATACAGTTTATGTGACAAGCATCGCGTAGAGTACCCGCTGCGCCCCGATGCTTCCTGTCACTCAGTTTGACAACTCAAACATACTGTATAGATACAGTTTATGTGACAAGCATCGCGTAGAGTACCCGCTGCGCCCCAACGCTTCCTGTCACTCAGTTTGACAACTCAAACATACTGTATAGATACAGTTTATGTGACAAGCATCGCGTAGAGTACCCGCTGCGCCCCGACGCTTCCTGTCACTCAGTTTGACAACTCAAACATACTGTATAGATACAGTTTATGTGACAAGCATCGCGTAGAGTACCCGCTGCGCCCCAACGCTTCCTGTCACTCAGTTTGACAACTCAAACATACTGTATAGATACAGTTTATGTGACAAGCATCGCGTAGAGTACCCGCTGCGCCCCGACGCTTCCTGTCACTCAGTTTGACAACTCAAACATACTGTATAGATACAGTTTATGTGACAAGCATCGCGTAGAGTACCCGCTGCGCCCCGACGCTTCCTGTCACTCAGCTTGACAACTCAAACATACTGTATAGATACAGTTTATGTGACAAGCATCGCGTAGAGTACCCGCTGCGCCCCGACGCTTCCTGTCACTCAGTTTGACAACTCAAACATACTGTATAGATACAGTTTATGTGACAAGCATCGCGTAGAGTACCCGCTGCGCCCCGACGCTTCCTGTCACTCAGTTTGACAACTCAAACATACTGTATAGATACAGTTTATGTGACAAGCATCGCGTAGAGTACCCGCTGCGCCCCGACGCTTCCTGTCACTCAGTTTGACAACTCAAACATACCGTATAGATACAGTTTATGTGACAAGCATCGCGTAGAGTACCCGCTGCGCCCCGACGCTTCCTGTCACTCAGTTTGACAACTCAAACATACTGTATAGATACAGTTTATGTGACAAGCATCGCGTAGAGTACCCGCTGCGCCCCGACGCTTCCTGTCACTCAGCTTGACAACTCAAACATACTGTATAGATACAGTTTATGTGACAAGCATCGCGTAGAGTACCCGCTGCGCCCCGACGCTTCATGTCACTCAGTTTGACAACTCAAACATACTGTATAGATACAGTTTATGTGACAAGCATCGCGTAGAGTACCCGCTGCGCCCCGACGCTTCCTGTCACTCAGTTTGACAACTCAAACATACTGTATAGATACAGTTTATGTGACAAGCATCGCGTAGAGTACCCGCTGCGCCCCGACGCTTCCTGTCACTCAGCTTGACAACTCAAACATACTGTATAGATACAGTTTATGTGACAAGCATCGCGTAGAGTACCCGCTGCGCCCCGACGCTTCCTGTCACTCAGTTTGACAACTCAAACATACTGTATAGATACAGTTTATGTGACAAGCATCGCGTAGAGTACCCGCTGCGCCCCGACGCTTCCTGTCACTCAGTTTGACAACTCAGACATACTGTATAGATACAGTTTATGTGACAAGCATCGCGTAGAGTACCCGCTGCGCCCCGACGCTTCCTGTCACTCAGTTTGACAACTCAAACATACTGTATAGATACAGTTTATGTGACAAGCATCGCGTAGAGTACCCGCTGCGCCCCGACGCTTCATGTCACTCAGTTTGACAACTCAAACATACTGTATAGATACAGTTTATGTGACAAGCATCGCGTAGAGTACCCGCTGCGCCCCGACGCTTCATGTCACTCAGTTTGACAACTCAAACATACTGTATAGATACAGTTTATGTGACAAGCATCGCGTAGAGTACCCGCTGCGCCCCGACGCTTCCTGTCACTCAGTTTGACAACTCAAACATACTGTATAGATACAGTTTATGTGACAAGCATCGCGTAGAGTACCCGCTGCGCCCCGACGCTTCATGTTACTCAGTTTGACAACTCAAACATACTGTATCGATACAGTTTATGTGACAAGCATCGCGTAGAGTACCCGCTGCGCCCCGACGCTTCCTGTCACTCAGTTTGACAACTCAAAAATACTGTATAGATACAGTTTATGTGACAAGCATCGCGTAGAGTACCCGCTGCGCCCCGACGCTTCATGTCACTCAGTTTGACAACTCAAACATACTGTATAGATACAGTTTATGTGACAAGCATCGCGTAGAGTACCCGCTGCGCCCCGACGCTTCATGTCACTCAGTTTGACAACTCAAACATACTGTATAGATACAGTTTATGTGACAAGCATCGCGTAGAGTACCCGCTGCGCCCCGACGCTTCCTGTCACTCAGTTTGACAACTCAAACATACTGTATATATACAGTTTAAGTGACAAGCATCGCGTAGAGTACCCGCTGCGCCCCGACGCTTCCTGTCACTCAGTTTGACAACTCAAACATACTGTATAGATACAGTTTATGTGACAAGCATTGCGTAGAGTACCCGCTGCGCCCCGACGCTTCCTGTCACTCAGTTTGACAACTCAAACATACTGTATAGATACAGTTTATGTGACAAGCATCGCGTAGAATACCCTCTGCGCCCCGACACTTTCTGTCACACAATTTGACAACTCACTGTATAGAAATAGGTTATGCGAAAAGCATCTCATGAAGTACCGGATTTCTGTTACTCACTTTGCGATGTCAATTACATTTCATACATATAACTTCTGACAGAAAGAATCGCGTTACGTTTGTTAGCATGCCCGATGAATGTCATACAATATTCCATTAAAAATATATATTTGAAATGTGTGTTGTTAAACTGAGCAACGAAAGCGTCGGTGGCTGGCCGGTCGGGTTATACTTTGCTTGTCACAAAAACTATTAGGCTGCAATATATGTGACACATCAAACTGAGGGGCAGAAATCGCCTAGGAGCAACCGGTAACCGGTTACAATGCCAGTAATGCCAATTATAGACGATATGTATACATTACATTTGCAACATCAAATTCAAAGTATGCATTATACTCGTATTTGAAACGTTTAACCGAGTGACACAAAGAATCGGAGCGCGCTCGGTTTCATACACGATGAATATCATTAATAATATCATACAAAATATATACATACATGAAATATAACTGAGACGTCGTGTGTGCGGAGTCTCGGAGTGTAACTGGACCTATACGTGTTTGTTAACGTACAAATTATAAGAATGCAATATATTTGAGATTTTAACTGAGGCTTCCTTTCAATCAGTTTGACGTATCAAATATATTCCATGCCTATAATTTGTATGACACTTTCTGTCATTCTGTTTGACGTATTTTAAGCATTGTGTATGGTACCGGCCGCACCCAGAAGTTTTCTGCCCCCAATATATTGCATAGTTCTAATTTGTATTTCAAGACTTGTTTTTGGTACCGGCCGCACCTAGAGGCTTCTGCCCCCAATGTATTGCATAGTTCTAATTTGTATTTCAAGCATTGTGTATGGTACCAGTCGCATCCAGAGGCTTTCTGCCTCTAATATATTGCATAGTTATAATCTGTATGTCAAACACTATGTATGGTACCAGTCGCAACCAGAAGCTTTTTGCCTCTAATATATTGCTTAGCTATAATTTGTACATCAAATATTGTGTATGGTACCAGTCGCACCTAGATGCTTTCTGGCTCTAATATTTTGCATAGTTATAACTTGTACGTCAAACATTGTGTATGGTACCAGTCGCACCCAGAGGCTTTCTGCCTCTAATATATTGCATTGTTATAATTTGTACGTCAAACATTATGTATGGTACCGGTCGCACACAGATGCTTTCTGCCTCTAATATATTGCATAGTTATAATCTGTATGTCAAGCACTATGTATGGTACCAGTCGCATCCAGAGGCTTTCGGCCTCTAATATATTGCATAGTTATAATTTGTACGTCAAATAAAGTATAATTTGTACGTCAAATATAACACCCAGAGGTTTTCTGCCTCTAATATATTGCATTGTTATAATTTGTACCTCAAACATTGTGTATGGTACCGGTCGCACACAGATGCTTTCTGCCTCTAATATATTGCATAGTTATAATTTGTATGTCAAGCAGTATGTATGGTACCAGTCGCATCCAGAGGCTTTCTGCCTCTAATATATTGCATAGTTATAACTTGTACGTTAAACATTGTGTATGGTACCAGTCGCACCCAGATGCTTTCTGTCTCTTATATATGGCATAGTTATAATTTGTATGTCAAGCAGTATGTATGGTACCAGTCGCATCCAGAGGCTTTCTGCCTCTAATATATTGCATAGTTATAATCTGTATGTCAAGCACTATGTATGGTACCAGTCGCACCCATAAGCTTTTAGCCTCTAATATATTGCATATTTATAATTTGTACGTCAAATATTGTGTATGGTACCAGTCGCACCCAATTGCTTTCTGCCTCTAATATATTGCATAGTTATAATCTGTATGTCAAGTACTATGTATGGTACCAGTCGCACCCAAAAGCTTTTATCCTCTAATATATTATATAGTTATAATTTGTACGTCAAATATTGTGTATGGTACCAGTCGCACCCAATTGCTTTCTGCCTCTAATATATTGCATAGTTATAATCTGTATGTTAAGCACTATGTATGGTACCAGTCGCACCCAAAAGCTTTTAGCCTCTAATATATTATATAGTTATAATTTGTTCGTCAAATATTGTGTATGGTACCAGTCGCACCCAATTGCTTTCTGCCTCTAATATATTGCATAGTTATAATCTGTATGTCAAGCACAATGTATGGTACCAGTCGCACCCAAAAGCTTTTAGCCTCTAATATATTATATAGTTATAATTTGTACGTCAAATATTGTGTATGGTACCAGTCGCACCCAATTGCTTTCTGCCTCTAATATATTGCATAGTTATAATCTGTATGTCAAGCACTATGTATGGTACCAGTCGCACCCATAATCTTTTAGCCTCTAATATATTGCATATTTATAATTTGTACGTCAAATATTGTGTATGGTACCAGCCGCACCCAATTGCTTTCTGCCTCTAATATATTGCATAGTTATAATCTGTATGTCAAGTACTATGTATGGTACCAGTCGCACCCAAAAGCTTTCAGCCTCTAATATATTATATAGTTATAATTTGTAAATCAAATATTGTGTATGGTACCGGTCGCATTTAAAATATTTTCAGTATTTATGCGAGAACGTGATTTTTCTTTCCAGGTTGATACGTTACATATTTTGTCTAAATTTGACCGAATACTTTTTAAGCAAGCTACATCAGTAGCTAGATCGATAGTTGGATAATTTTACTTTTATATAACATATATAGTAATGCGCAGACGCCAAAATACTGACATTTTTTTCGCCTACAAGGACTTATATTCGCTATTATACACTTTAGTTTTAAAAAAATCATTTCTTATTTAATGATTCAGAATATGTATTTAATTTTTGTTTATTTTTATCATCCTAAAATATAATAGGTAGATAATAATTTTGTTTCTTCGTTTATAGCATACGATGAGATATCGTATGTTATAGTTATAATATGTATAAGCAAAATTTCATCACTAAAACAACCAAGCTATACATTAACATACCAATTAGTTTATGTATATCAGACAACGGATGTGTCGATAACTGCGTTCCGCTGGCCTCTGATAACAAAGCATTAGGCCGGGAGAGTAAACGAACTCGTTCTGTATCAATAGACTTACGACACAGCCCATTGATAACCCATCGTGATCTGCCAAAATTGTTACTATCCGAGGGACCACCAGTATATAAATAACATCAATACAAATTGACGATAGATATAATTCGGTCTTATGTCAAATTTACATTGAGAATGTACGCATACTCAGCAAACTCTCGCATCAAGTTAGACCGTTGTGCCGGCGCCGGCGCAGTGTTCATTATTGACCGTGCGTAGGCTCAAATCAAACTCTATAGTACCGTAATTGGAATACGCACTTAATTATCTACTAAGTAGGTCAACGCCCCAAAACATTTTTAAAACCAATAATGAAAATGTTGTTCACAATTAAGTGTTAAAATATAAATTTCAGTTTACACAAAATTATACATTCGTCATTAGCAAACGCGAGCATAAAATATCAAAGTACACGAAAAATGCTGTTAAATATAAACCATGACAGTTTTAAATCTTAGTCTATGCTTAAGCTATATACACACTGACGCAAGCAATCACAAATTAAAGTGACCACGACGAAAAAGTTACAAAGCTCTGTCTGTCTGTATTAAAACACTTACCTGAGGCCTGCCTTCGTTGCTGTAGCAAGGAGCGAGTTTATGCGATCCGATGCGCGGCGTATGATAATATTCTTGAGTTAGTACGAAAGGAAATAATATTAAAAAAAGTAAAATAAAAGTGCGAGACGGGGCCATTTTGAGGAGAGCGCGGTCCTTGCGTCCGCGCGCTGGCTTCCTCGCCAAGCACTGACGCTGGACTTGTTTCACAATGCCCAGGCAAAGATTATCGCGCAGGCGTGCTGGAGCTCTCTAATTGTCTCTAAGAGGTCAACGAAAAGTATAGGTTTAACAGTATTTGCAGAAGTGCATTCGTAAATTGTTAAGATTAAATTGTACCTATTTTAAAAACTACATTTGCAAATTTATTGTATAATGTGTACATGTTTATGTAGGTTAAATATCACAGTAACTATATTAACTAAACTATTGAAAGCCATCTTTAAGTTTGAAAATATTACTTATGAAATATAATAAATATTTAAATGTTATATTTTACCGTCTTAATATATAACCAATATTTATAAAAATGACAAATTGTTAAAGAAAAAAAATGTTACAGGTACTTAATTTGAGCACTTGAATAACATGACATTCATAATATAATTTGTTTAAATATTCTTTACTAGTAATATAATAATAAATTCAAAATTTAAGATATATCCGTAAATCTAACAATTTGATTAAAAGTATTATGGATATTAAATAATGTTTTTTTTTTTATGAAACACTTTTTAATAAAAATAAAGCCAATAAATATAGTTTAATTCGAAAAAAATATTTAGGCCTTAATTAGCGCTTAATTACACAATTCGATTACAGGTGACGCGCTTTGGTACTTTTGAATATTTCATAAACTTAAAAATTCTATTAAATGGCATAAACCTCAGCAAAACACAAAATTTCCAATCAGTCATTAAACTTCTTCAGAGAATTGTTATATTCTACTTTTGTTGTTGTTGTTGTAATATCTTTATTGTACGTTACATTCAAAATAAATTACAATAAAAATAAAGCTAGTGTTACGAAGGCGGACTTATCCCTAAAAGAGATCTCTTCCAGCCAACCTAGAGTCTTTGATAGAAAAATGTACATGGGCGAAAGAACACACTACAACAATACTATAAATTTCTTAAGTAAAGTATTTCTTTAAAAGTAAAGTACAAGGTTATGTAATACGTATAAAAATTGACTAATAAACAAAACAATACATAAAAATGAAAAAGAAACAAAAATATAAACATACATTAAATACATAAACTAAAAGCAAACAAACACGAGATACATGTTTAGGTATTGTGTTTCTGCGGGTGAGTGTGGTTTCCATTTAGCTCCTGATGAATTGCTGTGTTAGCAACAGGTGTAGCAACGTGCGAGCGGTATTTACTACATTACAAGCGTTCATAGGCCAGGGTAACCACAGTATATTCAGTTTAGCCGTATGCTAATTATATAAAAACATGGCATTTTCGGCAATACTTAATTTTCGAAAATATGTCAACAGAAAGAGACTTAGACCTTTGGATCTCCTTCTGGTAATAGAAGTCACCAGATTGAAGAGCTGGGAGGAGCTATTGCTATTGTGGAGGAGTGCTTTGTGAACTATGAACTCGATATCACATGGTGGTATCAAGTTCACAGTTCACATTTCACAGAGCACTCCTAAACAATACGATAGAGGTATCCAATAGATTGCTAGGGTATATTGTGTTAAAACGAGTATGCAGTTACTCACTGAAAAGAGTTCAAGTAGGTGCTTACTTCGAGAGATTATGTACGATTAAGTACGGTAATCCTTAAACCATCAATACTTCCGTGAGCATTGTTGTTGCGATTTCAGTGCTAAGAGTAAAAAAGCACGAAAAATAAGTTGTTGAATTTACCTTGTCATCGAAAAATCTTTGGGGTTTTAAAACAACGTTCTAATCAAGCTGTTCAAAATTTATATAGTACAAAAAATTACAACCAACCAAAGAGAGAGCAACCTATAAAAAACGCGGTATCAATGTTACAGTTCCTAAACACTAATATAATTTATAAAATACGGAAATTTACTAAAAACAATTCGACTATAGTTTAATACATTGCTCTAAGCTTTTAAGTAAGACGATAAACGCGGAATATCGAAAGGATGTCTAACGCGTTATTAGGTAAAAAATGAATAACATCATGCTATCTTAACATAGTTTGTCTTTGTACCTTCATCTTATGAGCACGGATGTGGTTTGTAAATACCGGCCTTTTTTTGTGAGTAGATCTGAAAAGGCCTGAGCTTTTGTTTCTGTCAAAAAGCCACCATGTGCAGTGGGGCCAATGGTACGAGAAAGAAGTATCGAAGTATGCCAAATCAGGTAGAGAATAAAACATGACTGTTTAACCCAATTCGATTAATTCAACTTCACAAGTTGTTTTAAACGAATAACTTTATTGCTTTTTTCAGTCTTGTGATTAATACTCCTGTTTTACGTAGTTATACCACTAAAGGTATAAAATGGATTGAAAGCTTACTAATTACCATAGAATATGAAGATTTGTAGAGCCAGGGGTGTCACCGGTATGCTCCCGCTCCTATAAAAATCACTTCACGCCTGTTTTGATAAACCTCATGCTTTTGTTCCTTCAGAAAACATAGGGTGGCAGTTCATGCGACAGTTTAGAGTTCCCTTATTTCTGGAACCACACTGAACGCGACCATTGCCGTTCCAATATGTGATGAATTCCTCATTGATAGAAATATTAATTCGTATATACTATACTACAAGTGTAAAAATATTTCCGTAATTTACAACACAGCTGATTGTAGAGTCAGAAGTAGAGTTCGAAAGAGAGAGATGGTTCCATATTGTTACGGACATTGTAATGTAAATAAGCTGTATTTTAGGTGGTTATTTAATATTAAAATAATAATTCTAGAATACAATAATTAATAATTTTATTTTATAATGTCAATGAAATACAGATAAGTTAAAAATATATCAAAGATTATTGACCGTTTTACAAGAAGACACAGCATTCACTGAGGTAGGCAAATAATTATAATATTATAATAATTCACGCCAAATCCTTTGCGAGGCCGGCAGAGTAAACCGAGCGCCATATAAAAGATACTTCACTGAGGTAATTTCATAATATTACGTCAAAAATTATATTGCCTTGCAGCTATTTTGTTTCCCTGCGCAAGTTGATCAGTCTCATATAAGGTCTCTGCCAACTATTTGGAAATATCTTTAAAGGATTATGGGCTGAACGGGTCTAAAAATAAACGTCTCTGTTCGAAATGGCACAAAAAAGTGAGTACTGCGACACAGTCTTGGATTTAAGACAAGAGATGCGACTGATCCAGGCATCGACTTATATTACGTAGATGATATACGTCGATAGATCCAGGGTATCTGTGATGTTAAAAATACAAAAATCAAATTTGCATGAAGCTATGTAACCTGGCAAAAAGAAATTAGGGAAAAATATTTCTATTAATTATTTATTACATGATTTTTTTATTATCGAAATTATTTGTTGTCATAAATATGTAATGGAAAATGATATTGAATTGTAAATTTTAGTGAAAGACTAATATTATGTAGCTTAAGTTCAAAGTCGCTCAGCGTGCTTCGGAAAGGGCCGTGTTCGGAGCTTCGCTGCGTGATAGAATCTGAAATAAGGATATCCGTAGAACTAAAGTAACTGACATGGCCCTAAGGATAAGCAAGCTGAAGTAGCATTAGGCCGGTCACATTTCTCGTAGAACCGGCAACCGCTGGGGGAAAAAGGTTCTCAAATGGCGTCCCCGTACGAGCACGGCACGCAGTGTGGCACGTCTCCCACTAGATGGAGCGACGACCTGGAGAAAATTATAGCGAGTATGTGGCTCAGGATCGAGGCGTGTGACTCTCTGAAGGGCAGGTCTATGTCCAGCAGTGGACGAATACGGGCTGAAATGGAGATAAATGATTCAATCGTCGTTTAAACCCCACAGTGCTCTATGCTCTATGACGCACACGTCCTAGTTACTACTACTAAACTATCCAAGTTAAGTACAATTTAGGATCCATGCAAACGATCGACAGCTGTATTAAAATTGGAAATTTATATGAAATAATCTGCGAAATGTACTACTTACGAATATAAAAACAAAATAGTTTTGAAGATAAACCAAAACAAAATTTAAAACGGGGTATCATTGAATATCGTTTACTGCCTACACTTTCCAAGCGCATCTATATTGCAGACTTTGTCTCGATATTTTACTGACGTCAGTAAGTGCATTAGGTCATACAGCTATTCGTCCCGTTCCTTCCTTCATGTCCGTCTCTATCATCTAGGGCTCGAGGATGCCTGGGATGCATCGTATTGCGCTTGCCCGGTACATTATTAAACATATCTAGCTGGTACCTCAACTTTGTAATATCTACATCTGATTCACGATTCCTGGACGAATATTTTATATGCATCTTAAACTTTTTCATACTATATCTAATGCCAAATAACTATGCAGAGCATTGATGTAAAGCGCTCTACAACTTATGAAAGCGCAAACAATTCAATCCTCGTTGGTAATGCAGCAAGTTCTCAGACGCGTATCGGTAACTACATTCACTCGCAAGAACACGACACCCATTCAAGAAGCTGTACTTTACGTGTAATCTTCTGTAAGGTAAAAGTTCGCATAATAGTTGTGACACCAGAGCTTCATTTGTTAAGCGGCGGAATGCACCACATGCGTGGCGAATCCCTTACATCCCCAAATCTACGGATGATCATATTAGCGACCTTAATGAACGTACAAACATAAATAAATATTATCCCAGCTGATGGCATTCAAGTAACATGTATTTCTTTACGACTCGCAGGTGTTGGTCTCGGTTACATTTTTTGGAATGTGGATCCAATACGTGCAACATTAATAGAGATTGTTAAAATGTGGTTCAACAGCCGTGAACAGCTCTAGGTAAGAGCAGTCCTCGGAAAACGTTAAACGTTGAAAGTCCTCGGAAATAAAATGTTCTGCATGATGAATTTGGCACAATCAGGAATCACTTGACTGATGAAGGCACCCCGCGCTTACAAAAAAAATGTGTTTTAGCACCTAAATATCTCAGCGGTTACAACAAGGTGTGTGCCGTTTTGTTGATGTCATCGGCTCCGCATAAGTTATTTCCTTTATTGTATCCAGATCTTTACTGTAGCGGAACGAATACGAATACCTATCATAACTAAGTGTTATTCTTACGACTATTTCAGGTAAGTGGTAGCACGCTCTCGTCCGATAAACCTCAGAAATGCTAAAAGTAAACCATTTGCACGCCGGAGAAACCGCAATAAACATCTTGAAAAACGGCGTCCTGAAACCGCGGCACACCACGGTTTCTCAGACGTGCAGATTCCTCAAGCAGATATCGATGATGCATGCATATGAAAGTTCATAAAACGACTTTATTAACTTTTATGAGAAGTGTAATTGTTTTTACAAATCTACATGTTTGGGATACTGCATAATTATTTTTGCTGGCCCCCACGAAAGTCCGAATCGCGAATGCAATATATGCACATAACTACATGCATTCGTGTTGCTCGATCGATTGAGCCCTGAAATTGTACAGGTCTGGGGAGCCCTGCCAGTCTGATATTTATGCATTGTAAATGTAAAATCTACATACAGCAATATGTTGGGGCTTTTTAGGGTGATAATGGCCAGGCATTCTGGTGTAGGCATGTACCACTAAGTTCGTATTTTCGGGTTTACGTACATATTTGTAATTATCACTGGCTCGGCGGAGGAGAAAAACATCGTGAGGAAACTCGCACGTCTAAGAAATTATATTTATAAAGACGTGTGACCTTACCTGAGAATGATCTGGTTATCCCTCTCGGTTGCGGAGGCATGATGGCAGTCGTTCTATTTAAAAATCAATAGCTCCGCCAAATCTTTAGGTTTAGAAGGCCAATCTTAACGGATTAGGAAACAAGATAACTGTCTCTCAATCAGGCAATCTCAAACACTGACGAACTTTAAACAGCTCGTCAAAAGCTACTACCTTTCCACTTAACCTTCTGAACTTATATATATATATATATATATATGCTTCAATCTTGTGCAGTCTTTCTTTCTTTTGGTGTCGGACATAACTGCATACTTTTGTGTTGCATCTATATTCTTAACATAAATTGTGTAATTGTACAAGGTTATTTTACTTATTATGCGCCACCTACCTTTCGCTATGTTAATTCTCCTTTAAGTTAAAGTTGCCTGAAAGAAATTGCATTAGCGATAAGGCCGCCTATTGTACTTTCTTATATAGACTATGTATATTTGTATATTTTATTGGTGCAATAAAGAGTTTTGTATTGTATTGTATTGTATTGTATTGTATTGTATAACTCTAGGAATAAGAAGAAAAGTGGCTCCAGGACATTACGGCCAATGATTATGATCATTTAACTAATTGAATCGAAACTTCAAAGGCATTTTAATATATTATACGTGTAAATTTAATCAAATCCCTAGCTTATCTTCCAAATACCTTCTCTCCGTGTCGGTTACGTCCCTTGCCCTTCCCTTCCTCGTTCTTAGTACTCCGCAAATTCATGGTGTCTTTCTATACTTCCCAGTCTCTTATCAATATGTGTTCACAATCACTAGTACCACAGTAGTAGACAGTAGTTTAAGTGAGGTAGCGCGCATCAAAGCAGCCTGTCTGGGGAAGTATCTCTACCTCACAGAAAACAGTAGTCAAATATCAATTACCTGGAAGTTTCTGTGTTCCTGCGATTAAGAGACGTCACCAGTACAATAAAATACAATTTCTAGGATGTTTGGGCTTCCTCACGATGTTTTCCGCTCACCACCAAGCAAGTGATAATTACAAATATGTACATAAATTCGATATGTATATCCAAATTTAGAAGTGCATCAGTATTTTCGCCAAATAATTACGTTTCTATAGTCGACCAAACCAATCCTAAATAATTAGGAAAAGGAACAACGATTGGAACAGAAGAATAGAAGTGCATTGATAGCCCAGTGGGTAAAGAACCGGCCTATTAATCGACTGGCCCAAGGTTCGAATCAGAGCATGTGGTACCACTAGATAGGTGGTATCGGATTCATATACATATTTGTATATATCAACGTCGAAAACGACCTGAGGAAACCCGCACGTCCTAGAAATTATAGTTCAAAAGGCTTGGAACCTCACTTAAGAAAGGTCTGCTTTTCCGTCTGGGTTGTGGAGATCTGACAGCAGCCGCCCCATGTAAACACCTGCCATCTTCGACAAATTCATATGCTTAGGTGTACCCCATCAATCCGATTGAATTAGGAAACAAGATGGCATTATGAAGAAGTAGGTAGACTGAATAGAAAAGTCTATATATTGTGACTACTTGGAGATGCTGATGGACGAATTGCCAGCAATAACCACTTTTAAACCAAGGGCCATGGATTACATGCCTTCTCAAGACAGCAACCGTTTTGATTAAATCGCTTCTTAAAATTTCATGGTGATATAACGATTATAAGAATTTGAAATATAGTTTGTTTAGTTTTGTAGTAGTTTTATAACTGACTAAAAAATATGAAACAAAATCAATCACGAGTTGCGCGTACGTAGAGGCAATTCTAAATGGAGGTGTTCTACTTTTCGAAGGCAAATTTAGGTCAAAGTAAATATTTCGAATAAATGGAAACTCTAAATTAACGTAATTGAATTATAAAGCAAGCGTAATTAATTTCTATCAATCGTCAATATGACTAAAAGGTCAACGAAAACCAACCATATTATATTCAGCATACCGCCGCCACCACCACATCAACCCTTACTCATCCCACTGCAGGGATACGGGTTTCCCTTCAACCGAAGGGGTTTAGAGCATACTCCACCACGCTGCTCAAATGCGGATTGGCGGAGGCCAGTGTTTTCAAGCCGCCCGAGGGCCACTGACTTAGCTTAACGACTGTCATCTATCGACAACAGCCGGGACCGACGGCTTACCGTGCCCTCCGAAGAATGGAGAAACTCGAGATAGATAAACCCGTACATAGACAGGCTGTGGTAGACGTTGCTTGACCTGAGTATTCGGTTAGAATAACACACGCAACGACGCCATCGAGCTCTACCAAACAGCATCATACCAAATTTCAAAGGAATATATATATTTTTTGGGGAATTAGTATGAGTTGATGTGACGAATTGACTCATACTAAAAAATATACATAGAGTTGTGTTCTACAAGTCTCAAGTCGGACCGCACATTGAGCAATGTGATCAGGATCCTTTGGACAGGACCATCTAATAACTAGCCAGCATATTGTGAGTCGGTTCAGAAACGAGCTGTGAGAATTCTCTACGATCTTAAGCTTACATACGGTATTGAGCCCTTAGTTTAAGAACAATTTTTTCCTCCCTTTGTGTGTTCTACCGATTATGCAACGGCTTGTGAAGAATTGTTCTATACGATGAGCTTTTTTTTTACAAATGCAACATTCGCCGATTCTGATAAAAAACTCTGATAAAAAACACATACGTACATTTTGACGTTTCCTTAAAAGTCGCTGCTGTCAAATCGCTTAACGAAACGTCAAAATGACATATTTTGACACACGCCGCGCTGCAGTGTGTTGCAGTTTTTAGTAGAATCGGCCAACTGACTAGGCTTGACGTTTGTCACCTATGGCCATAGCCGGGACTACAGGGTAGATATTAATAAACCATCAATCCAAACATGGTACCGTTGACGTCGCTATACTTGCGTGTTCTATTGGAACGACAAAACCAGTCTATCAAGATCCCTCCTTATGTAATATCATATGAATTACCTTATCCCTTGATTCGAGCATCGTGAATAAACAAAATTACTCTAAATACTCACATGACACTTTTTTATATGACATCGGAAGGCATACAAGCATACGACCCACCTCATGTAAAGCGGTTACCGTAGCCTATGAACGCAATACATTAAGTATCACTTGCGCACCTCTGTTGCTGACACTTATTATTACTGGTGACCTCACTCACACGCAAAACACGGTAACCCTCCAGGGAATTGTCTAATTTGACACGCCCAACCTCTCTTAAAAACACCTAGACCAAGACAAACAGAAATGTTCATGCACACAAAAGTTTGTCCTACGGGAATCGAGAATGAGAATACGAGAATTTTAAGGTCGGCTGCGCATGAGTGACGACGCCTCTGGTGTTGTAAATGCCGATAGGCTACGGCGACTGTTTACCGTCAAGCCTATTTGCCAGATTTAGGATATAAACAAAAACACGAACTCACGGACGTTGGTGTCAAAGTAGTGTTGCTAACCACTGCGCCAGCGAGCCCGTCATAAATAAACCAGTTGAGAATGCGCAAGCTTGCATTGCCAGAGGAACACCTGGCTCGTCAATTATATAACAATTTAATTATTTTTTTAAAACTTTGTCGGCCATTTTGACCATGTTCCTTAAGAAATATGATATTGGTTTTTAAGACCTTCCTATTCTACTTTTTAATTTACTTTTCGAATCTGAAATAAAAACTCAAAATTCTTTTTTTTTATTTGTCGGCCATTTTGACCGTGTTCCTAAGAGATAGGAGGTTGGTTTTTCAGACATTCCTATTCTACTTTTTTATGCTGAATCCGAATCTGAAGTCAAAATTCGAATATTCGAAAAATAGCGACAGACACACACAGACAAACTTATAGATTTCATATAGGAACGGTGTTCCCGAAAACTTTGTATGCAGACTCTATCAATACTTTTATACTTATTGTTTTTAAATCCCCTACTTAACAGCCTCGTTAGTGAGGTTGGCTTTGGCTCTAAAGGTGACATTGAGCCACTTACGCCCCAAAACTTAAATAGTGGAAAAAGAGTATCTGTTTGAAATCTTTAAATAAAAAGCCCTCAAGTGCGCTCCGAGGGTGGTTTTTGGGATATAACTACAAATTTACGGTTTTCCGATTATTTCCTTTACTAATGCTACATGACATTGCTTCTTGCCATATTTCTTGAGTCTAAGTCAACGGGAAGTACCCTATAGGTTTTGACACCCTTGCGATTATCAAAATATGCGCATAAACGGAGCATAAACAGCCATATCTTTTGATTGCGTTGACTTAGAAGATTGATTTTCTCACTACTCAAAGGGATTGTAGACCTGAGTATTTGATATTAATTTCAGCTTAATAGCTCCGTCCGTCCCTGAGAAAAATTGTCTTGACAGACGGACAGACAGCCAATCGGACAACAAAGTGATCCTATAAGGGTTCTGTTTTTCCTTTTAAAGTACGGACCCTAAAAAAATATCTCTTTCTAAATTATTATTAACTAGCTGCTGCCCGCGGCTCCGCCCGCGTGGAGTCAAATAACGTAGCCTATGTGTTAATCCAGATCATAATCTATCTACGTGCCAAATTTCGTTCAAATCCGTTCAGCCGTTTAAGCGTGAAAGAGCAACGAACATCCATCTATACATACAAACTTTCGCATTTATAATATTAGTAGGATAGCTTCTTCCTAGCGTTATCCCCTTTCCTAGCCCATTAGCGAGATCCGCTACGTAAGACTAAAGATTTGACGATAACACTGATTTTTACATGAAGCGACTGGGTCAGAGTCCACACCGGGGTGAATGGAAATGAATTGGCTGATGCCGCAGCGAAGGCTGCCGCCCTCTTGCACAAGACACCAGACCACTTCCATGTCCCCATAAGCTCAGTCAAACTACATACGCGGGAGAAATCCGAACGCGCTGCGGCTGAGCTTTTCAACCACCAGGGGAAAGCAAATAATTTATTGTTGCTTTTAAACTTGTCTTATTCCTAGACTTGTATTCTGGTACCTACCGCCTTTAATTGAATTGAGTTCTGCTTAGTTTATTAATAACTTTTATAAAAGACTTGACTAATAACCAGTGTAATTTCTTAATGTAAAATAACGTTCGATTCCCACACAAGGCAAATATTTGTGTGCATGAACATGTCGGTTTGTCTTGGTCTTGGTCTGTTTTAAGAGAGGTTGGGCACATCAAAGCACCAGCTCACAGAAAACCGCACTCCCTAGAGGGTTGTTGTTTTCCTGCGTGTGAGTGAGGTCACCAGACAGCTCCCAAGGAGTTGCTGTGTAAGCAGTAGAGGAGGCATCGCGCGTATGATACTTAATATATTACAAGCGTTGATAGGCTACGGTACCCGCTTTACATCAGGTGGGCCGTATGCTTGAATGCCTCCCGACGTAGTATAAAAAAAAAACTGCCGTCAAATCTCCACAGCTCAGAGGAAAAACCACCTTTGTTAGGTTAGGTCCTCCTCCGTGTTCAGTTAGAATGGCACGCACAACGCCACCATCGAGTCTGGTTTTCAGACCTTTCTCAGGTTCGGTCAAACGTCATTTGAAACATAATTTCTTGGACGTGCACAATGTTTTCCTTCACCACCGAGCAAGTGATAATTATATACATAAATCCACCTTTGTTAGATTTGGTCACACGACTTTCGAAATATAATTTCTTGTACGTGCGATTTTCCTCTCGAAATTTTCTCTGAGTAACAATTACAAACGTGTCGATTTGACGAGCTCGGTGGCGCAGTGGTGAAACGTTACGCTACTTTGACACCAACGCTCGTGGGTTCGATCCCCACACAGTACAAACATTTGTGTGCATTAACATGTCTGTTTGTCTTGGTCTGGGTATTATCTATGTATAATAAGTATGTATTTACAAAAAAAAATGTATTTACGTATGTTTATCAGTTGTCTAGTACCCATAACACTAGCTTCGCTTACTTTGAGGCTAGATGGCGCTGTGTAATTTGTCCGACAATATTTATTTATTTATGTACATAAATCCGAAAACATGAATTCAGTGGTATATTCCTACACCGGGATTTGAACCAGGAACCGTCGTACAAAAGGTCAGTTCTAACCACTAAGCTGTCACTGTTCGTTTCAAAACTCGAAGACGTAATGTATTCTAGTTTAATTCTATGTCTAAATAAACGTATCCAATTACTGCCTTGCTGAAGCTGTTTCCATTGGAAATAGATTTCTGCTTAATTAATGGAATCCTGCGGCTGTAAGCTCCAACCCTCTGAAATGCTAGCGGCGTTGTAATTGATGCGCCGGTATCGAGTTACCAACTCAAAGTGCAATCGTCGTTATTAAGGCGAAGTTGTGCTGAGTGCACATTGATATTGCAACTAAGCGTGGATTTATTAGTCGTGAAACAAACTTGCTCGTGAATATTATTGCCGTCTTGGCTTATTCGTCTATCTATCTATCTATAACGCCAAATCCCTTGCGGGGTAGGCATAGAGAACCGAGCGACGCGTGACTCGTACCTTACACACTCTCTTCTTTAACATTTATTGCTCTTCTCATGCACGCTTGCCGGATTCTAAGGCTCCTGACATCACATTATGTGATAGAATCCTCCTGATATCATCTTCTTTCTTCTTACATTCTTTCCGCATGTCGAAACCAACGGAGCATGCCTCTTTTAATTTTAACACCGACGCTCTCTTTCAGACCAACACCGTATCCGACAAAACCTTTGAATATACCTTGTTTTTACTTGCCGCCCACAGAGAATGGTTCTTCAGCGAACTGAGTGTTCCTGACACGGCACATGCAGCCTGGAGTCCAA
Source organism: Pyralis farinalis (assembly GCA_947507595.1). NCBI lineage: Eukaryota > Metazoa > Arthropoda > Insecta > Lepidoptera > Pyralidae > Pyralis > Pyralis farinalis. The sequence goes on along the minus strand of OX382265.1, from coordinate 5,899,999 downwards.
AATATAGTATTCTTCTTCCTAGTTTTGAAAGATTTGGCAATGATGCCCTTGACAAGGAGCTACTGTCGTCAGTCCTCCATAACTACTACTACACCAACCCTTACTCATCCCACTGCAGGGGTACGGGTCCCCTTTGAATTAAACAATTTTTAACGGAAGTATCGCGTATTTTATTTATTTTGTTGAACCTGACGTTTCGAACGCTTTGCAGCGTCCGTGGTCGCTGGAAGACTGCAAAGCGTTCGAAACGTCAGGTTCAACAAAATAAATAAAATACGCGATACTTCCGTTAAAAGTTGTTTAATTCAATGTATAACAATCGCGAAAACCTAAGACAATACTATGACGGGTCCCCCTTCAACCGAAGGGGTTTAGAGCATACTCCACCACGCTGCTCAAATGCGGATTAGCGGAGGCCAGTGTTATCAAGCCGCTCGAAGGCCACTGACTTAGCCTAACGATTGTCATCTATCGACAACAGCCGGGACAGTCAGCTTAACGTACCCTCCGAGCACGGAGAAGCTCGAGATAGATAAATCCATCTATAGACAGGATGCGGTCGACGTTGCTTAACCCCCGTGTTCGGTTAGAATGGCACGCACAACGCCGCCATCGAGTCTGGTTTTCAGACCTTTCTCAGGTTCGGTCATACGTCATTTGAAACATAATTTCGTGGACGTGCACAATGTTTTCCTTCACCGCCGAGCAAGTGATCTCGTAATTATATACATAAATTCGAAAATTCGAATTTCATGTTAGATGACCATATCAGTATTCAAAACATGACCTTATCGTTTAATAAACTTTAGGTTCTTTATCAGACTCTTGAAGTATAAAACAGAGCCATCTTTTTCTTCACGTTATCACGTTTCCTAGTCCATTAGGATTAGCGGGATCCGCCATCAAAGCCTAAGGAATTTGGCGAAAACACTTATTTGTATATGGCGCGACTGCCGTCAGACCTCAACAACCCAGAGGGAAAACCAGATCTTCCTTAGGTTAGGTCACACGTATTTCGAAATATTTGGATGGGTGGGTTTCCTCAAGATGTTTTCCTTCACCGTCGAGCAAGTGATGAATATGTGCATAAATCCGATAACACAAATTTAGTGCTACATGCCCCGCCAGGATTCAAACCGGCGACCAGTTGGTCAATAAGCCGGTTTCTTTATCCACTGGGCTATCACTGCTCAAAGGAAAGTATAAAATGGCGTGTGAAGCATTAAATAGGCAGAATTAAGTCCGGTTTGAAGAGTGAGATATGGCAGAGAAATTACTGGGTACTGTAAGATCCGTAATTCACAAGATTGGAAGACCGCGAGTATCATCCCCGTGGTGTTGCGAGCGTCAATAGGCTGCGATGACCGCTTACCATCTGAAGCGGGCCGCATGCTTGTTTACCAATCTAATTGTATAAAAAACCTATGGAAGAGACCACCTGCATACCAGATAGGAGCTGGTGATTCAGTAGAAAGATGTGCTATGAGAAGTGTCAATGATCTTGAGTTTAATCTTGAGTTAACGAGACTGTGCCTCCCTTTGCGTTTCTTTTGGACGTCGGGAGGCATACAAGCATAGAACGAACGACGTCGAACGAAGTAAAATGCACAGCTTTTATTGCTTAATTCGCGGATCATAATCGCAGCACTTATCTGCTTATTGGTTAAAATATTCAGTTATTGGTCGGCAAACGCGAATCATTATGCCGTGTGGCTTCGGTGTAACAATGGGCCACCCCATCTCAACCCGTGGATGTCGTAAAAGGCGACTAAGGGAAATATACAGGAGATGGGCAGGGCATTCCCCTACGTACTTTAACAATTCACTGCGGTTGCCGTCTGCCAAGCGTGGCAACTATGGCAAAACCCCCCTTAACTTGACAACGACACAAAAACGGCTCCCAGTCACCGGCAGCCCGGCTGATCCTGGCTCTAGTAGCGGTCAGAGTATCGGCGGGGCAGGCGGTGCTAAGAATCCCCGGCTCCGACGCCGCGGCTACCAACACAGCAGGGAGTCGATGGATGCAGGTGGCACAGGATCGAGACGAGTGGCGCTCTAAAGGGGACTATATGTACAGCAGTGGACGAGTGCAGCCTAAGAAGATGCTGATGAAACGCGAATCGCTGAGATATTTCAGCGCAAAAACACAACGTGTTTGTGAGTGCCCTCTAGGTGGTTTATATTCTTCGGTGTCCTTGCCTGAATCCCGAGTTTTTTAATTATACAATTTCAAGAGGCCCATCTAGGTATATAAAGCGGTTACCGTAAACTATAAAACGCTTGTAACACATTGAATATCATTCGCACGATTTCACCTCTGCTACTAACACTGCTAGTGAATTTTTATTTGACTACGGTTTTGCTGTGAGGTGCAGACTTCCCCAGATGAAGTGCAATGTTGTACCTTCCCTCTCTTAAAACACCCATGCCAAGACAAACAGACATGTTCATGCACACAAATGTTTGTCCTGTGTGAGAATCGAAACCACGAGCGTTCATAGGCTACTGTATCTAGTTTAAATCTTTTTTTTTATATTGGCACAACATAGTGGCTCCGCTTCGCCTATTGGTAAGCAAAAAGAGGAGCCCAAATTGCAGCAACTGACAAAGGACTACAGTGCCCTGTCAGTTGACGCTGCCATGCTTGCCCGCAAGGTGCTCGTTCACGCTTCATTTGAAGGTGATGCCATCTCAGCTGCTACCACAGCAACTCATTAGGAGCTTTCTGGTGACCTCACTCACACGCAGGAACACAACAACCCTCCAGGGAATTGTTTTTTGTCTGCGGTTTTCTATAAGGTGGAGGTGTCCTTGTCCAAATAAGTTAAAAATATAAATAAGCATAGAATATAAAGAAAAAGAAATTAATGAATGTAGAAGAAGCGAGAGGTGCTTTTGGATTGATGCACCTGAAGTTCTATAGTCTTTACCTACCCTACTATGTATAGTATCATATAGTGTAGTGATAAAATCGCAGTCCTGTTAATGGGCTATAGATAGGTTCAAAGAGAGTAGTAGAGCACACCAAAGCAGCCTGTCGGGGGAAGTACATCCACCGTACAGAAGACCACAGCCAGATTTGTCTTGTCTGAGCCAGAGTTGTTTTGTTGAGTATGGTTGTTGTCTTCCTGCGTGTGAGTGAGGTCACCAGTAACCTCCTAAGAGACGATGTGTTAGCAGCAGAGGTGGCATCGCGCGAGTGATACTCATTAGTGTATTGGAAGCGTTTATAGGCTACGGCAACCGCTTTACATCAGGTGGACCGCATGCTTGTGTGCCTCCCGATTTTGTATAAAAAAAAATGAGTAAGTTCCCCCTTAAATCTGGAAATTTTAGGTATTAGATCGGCACATAGTTTATTTGTAATTGAACGTGGCAGGCAATGGTTGGCTCATCTAAGACTGGCTTGACTGACTTGGAATCCTTGCAAGATACTCATCTTGCAAGGATTTGAAATTCCTGACTATAGATATTAATTTTAACTCACCAAAACAAATTATTATATCTATAACTTCACGCCAAATCCCTTGTAAGGTAGGCAGAGAGAACCGAGCGCCACGTGACTCTATCCTTACTCACTTCACTCGCTTCTTTAACATTCATTGCTCTTTTGATGCTTTGTCATATTGCTGTCTCTCACTTTGCCAAGAGGGGAAGTCAATTCCAAAACATCTTACTCCTACAAATTCCTTCTGATTAAATTCGTTGTGAGTTCCAAGGCAGCTGTAGTTTAACCCCCGGGACGGCAATGAACTTCACTGTTCATTGCCTTTTTGGTGGTCGCCGCTGTTAATTCTGGCTACACAGGAGACACAGTGGTGGGCCTGTCCCGATACACCGCAATGCATTTGACGTGAAGTTATAGTATAGCATAAATTAATCACTGGAGAAAATAAAAAAAAATGTTATAAATCTGCTAACACACATTACGACATGAATTTAGGAAATGAATATTTTTACGGTATTAAGTCTTAATAAGAAGTTAAGGGTTGGTGTAGCAGTAGTGTTTTAAACCTTCGCGTTAAAAAGAAGTCGGTGGTGGATACGTTATATTGTATTAAAAAGAGGTAGATGTCGCACTAGCGCGCAAAAACTGAGGCAATGAAATTAACCCAATTGGTCTAATATGCGCTATTCTTTGATGCGCTGACGTCAAGCGTAACTCTTGACAGATAGCTATCTCTCTCTATATCATGCGTTCCGTATTATCTATCCCCTTCATAAGTAAGTAAGTACTATAATGTCGTAGTGGAACAATAACAAAACGACGCGCAGTATGAATATACGTCATCTTTAAATACAATATCATTGTTAAAGCCATAGTTTCCATTGTACTTAACCGCATCAGCCCTTATTCAACTTCCACTGCCATTGCAGATATACGGGTCACCTTTAAACCAAAAGGCTTTGTTTATGCAACGTCGAGAGGCTTACAAGCATACGGTCCACTTGATGGAAAATGGTAATGCTATGAACACTGATAATACATTAAGTTACACTCGCGCTATGCCACCTCTGCTGCTGAATGTACTCGTATTAGGCAATGAAGAATACTCATATTAGAAGATCGCAACAAATCATTATCTCTCTGGAGGGTATTCCTGTGAATGAAGACATGACTATTGTTGCAGTTGAGCATGATTCGTGGCATGTTATTGTAACGAGTAACATCTACAGCGCCTGAGGCTGCCTCGTGGAGAGGAACACGTGTCGCAGCAGAGCAGCCGGGGCAGCAACGGTAGCGGGTGCATACGGATCACATTTCAGATGGCGAACACTCGCAGACACGATCGCAGCAGCGGAGGCAGAGATGGTGGCATGCATCTACAAACGGTAGTGGGTGGTATTGTCTTAGGTTTTCGCGATTGTTACACATTGAATTAAACATTTTTTAACGGAAGTATCGCGTGTTTTATTAATTTTGTTGAACCTGACGTTTCGAACGCTTTGCAGCGTCCGTGGTCGCAGGAAGGCTAAGGTGATATTTGTCTTACATTAGTTATTCAATTATTACATCTACCGACATGGATGGATTAATTATATACGAGTATGTTCCGATTCACAGTGTCCGAACATTTTTTAGTAGATCTTTGGGTTTGTGACTTGATTAGTGGGTAGTGGGTGGGTGCCGGCCGGCAGTAGTTCGCACGTACTAATCGGGAGGGGAAGCACGCAGTTTAGATCAAATTGCCTGTAAATTTGAGTTTCGCAAAGTAACGCCTGAATCTATTAACTATTATACGGCGAGAGTGGGAAAAAGCCTATGTTCAAGCGATAATCCTATGTAAGCTATACGACAATAGTATCGGAAAGATGATATGTGGTCTAGCACATTTCCGTATATATACAAATTAGTTGTGCAATGCAAGAAAACCCTTGGTTTGCGAATTAGCTTAGCACTTTTTTATGCCCGGCGTAAATAACGCCCTTAATAGAAGGACTAAACCACTGAAGTCGTATCGTAGTCATTCTTCTGGGGGGGAACCCTCCGTGACGCATTCAGAGGGAGGTGATGAACGGATGTTCACGGTCGGCAGCACGGGTTATGTCAGATGTTTTTTCTTTCTAGAGTTATCCATTTTCCTACTCCATTAGGATTGGTGGGGTCCGCTACCTAAGCCTAAGGATATAGCGAAGATACTGATTTTTACAGGAAGCGACTGCCATCAGAACTCTACAACTCAGAGGGGAAAATAGACGTTTCTTTGGTTACACATCAAACATGTCAAATATGTTTGGTTTTGGTGGTGATGGAAACGTCGTGAGGAAACTTCCTTGCATTTGCATTAGCAAGTGATAATTACAATGGTATATAAATCCGAAACCACGAACGTAGTGGTACATGTCCACACCAGGATTCAAACAAGTTACCAGTTCAAGATCAGATCAATAGGCTGCATTGTTTACCCACTGGGCTATCAATGCTCGGGTTATGTTATACTTTCACCTTACGAAAAAGGGGTATAAATAAAGCTTTTTATTTTCTATCATATTATATTTTTATATCTATCTATAACTACACGCTAAATCCCTTTCGGGATAGGCAGAGAGAACCGAGCGCCATGTGACTCGATCCTTACATACCTCACTCGCTTCTTTAACATTCATTGCTCTTTTCATGCACGCTCGCTGGTTTCTTGGGCTCCTGACATTTGCATTTTATTCACGTGTAATATATAGATGTTTATTACTTCATAACCATCATAACGAACATCTGTAGTACAGGCAACTTATAGCTTTCTGAGTCATAGTTTAAACGTAAAATGACTTTAACATACCCGCAGATAAACACACATGCACGACGGAAATATAACGCTCCTCGTTTACTACGGAACTCTAAAAACTATAAATGGTTTATTAGAAATATAGTATTAAGCTCAACGTCTATTAAGATGTAATTATTCCCATCTCGCGTTGATAACGGGTTATTACGAAAGTTGCTTTTGTCAGAGCGTACGTTGATAAGGGAGGGCATGGAACCCGCCTTATTCCAGATAACGTGTCTTACTTTAATCTTCTTTCTTAACAGGGCGATGTACTTATTACTCCGTGGTAATAAACATACCTATCGCATAAGTACGTAGCTTAATATTAACAAGCAGACTTGACGGGGAAACAAGAGTAAGTTATATTAAAAGGAAATTATATGATGCAGCGAAATTATCTCAAAATGGCGGCGCTTCCCCGCCTCTCGTCGCGTCCTCACTTAATCGGACCACCTGTTTAGGAGAAGTTTAACGACATTGTTTTGTATAATATACAAGATAATATATAATATATAAGATATTATCTTTAGAGTAGAATAGAATACTCTTTATTGCACCAATAACATATGCATACAGAACATTTGATGTCTGTTTGATGAACTCGGTGGCTCAGTCGTGAAAGTCGCGACCTTGACACCAACGCTCGTGGGTTCGATCCCCACACAAGACAAACATTTGTGTGCATGAACATGTCTGTTTGCATTGGTCTGGATGTTTTAAGAGAGGTAGGGCGCATCAAAGAAGCCCGTCTGGGTTAGTACCTCCACCTCAAAGAAAACCGCAGCCAAATAACAACTCCCTAGAGTGTTGTTGTGTTCCTGTGTGTGAGTGAGGCTACCAGTGAGCTCCTAAGGAGTTGCTGTGGAAGCAGAGGAGGCATCGCGCGAGTGATACTCAATATATTACACGGGTTAATAGGCTACGGTGACTGCTTTACATCAGGTGGACCGTATGCTTGCATGACTCCCGACGTTGTATAAAAAAAAAACACGTAAAAAGAATATAAATGTACAATACGCGGTCTTATCTCTAAAGCAATATCTTCCAGACAACCATACGACACGAAAAACAATCATATGTACAAAGTAGGTGGGTGGCGCATTTATGACAGTGCAATCTTCACTTATATATATATATATATATATATATATATATATATATATATATATATATATATATATATGAAGATATGCCAACAAGTTTATACAGGGCTTCGGTCGCTTAGTTAAGGCGTAAAGTGCTTGTCACTAGCGCCTCCCTGAATATACAAAACGGTTCCGTAGTTCATTGGCATGTAGAAATTTTTAGTGAAGATTTTTGATGGGGTGTAAAAACAATAGTAAAGTCTCCAAAAACTTCTTATTCCTGCAACAACGTTATTCAAGACGTAAGAAAGTGAGTTGGTCTGAAAGAGAGTGTCGGTGTTAAGATAAGAAAAGGCATGCTACGTTGGTTCAGACATGTAGAAAGGATGCTGGATGAAAGAATGACGAAACAGATATACTGTGCGAAGGTGGAAGGATGTAGTAGATGAGGAAAACCAAGACTAACCATAACCAAATTGGTCGTGTTTTGTGTGAAAGTGATGTCAGGAGCCCTAGGAACCGGCGAGCGTGCATAAAATGAGCTGTGAATGTTAGAGAAGCGAGTGAAGCGTTTAAAAACCGCGTCTGCGTTATGGCTTTCGGTTCTCTCGTACAACCCCGCAAAGGACCTGGCGTGCAGATATACATACACACACATACATACAACACTATTCAAGTGTAATATACATACATACAATATTATACAAGTGGAATGTTATTATTTCTTAGATTTTAATACGAAGATTTTTATTTCATTTTATTTGTGTTATAATATTTTTTAAGATTTATAATTAAGTTTATGGAACATAGAGATTTAATTTGTATTAGTTCAATAAATACGTTGTTGCAGGCTGATTACTTTACGAGTGCTCCTAGACCAGTGGACTGATGATTTAACTTACCATATAAGTATATGCTGATGGAGAACACGAGTCTCTGAGTAGCCAGAACTTCCCTAACATACACACCTTCTAGCTAGCGTTAACCCGTTTCCTAATCCACTAGGATGGCAGAGTCCGCTATTGATAATTACAAATGTGTACACACAACCTAAATAACATTGTGGTACATATCAGGATTCGAACCGGGAGCCAGTTGGTCAATAGGCCGATTCTTTATTCATTGGGCTATCACTGTTGTTCAGTAATATACACAAGTACAGAAAAAAAATATTTAAAAATATAAATGGACTCTGCTCCACAAATCTCAAATCCAATCGTACCGCCCAAACACAAGCTACAGAAAGCGTTTTTCTACAGCTCCATAGCTCTATAAAAGGTAGTCAACAGCTGTACTGTAATCGTTAAGCTGTTCAGCAGCAGCTTTAGAGCTGATGAGCTACGAAAGCTGGATGAATACCAGTTTACCACGCATTACAGCAATTAACAAGTTATGGAATAAAGTCGCATCCAACTACTTTGTCTTCAATCTCGGGATTCTATCCTCATTTATTGTTATTAATTATACTTCAATTCGCCAATACAATTCATGTTTTCAATAGAATTCAATTCTATTAAAAACAGGAAATCAATCAATTCAAATCATTTAATTAGTCAATCCTGTCATGAGTATAAAGTCGATAGCATTCGAATGACGTATTACACAAATCATCAGTGCGCTTACATACATACAGTATGTGCATGGGATTAAAGCGGAATGTATCGATCTGATACGATGTAATGTAGATATATCGTACATTTGGAAATGTCTGATGCATTATTAGCAACGTTTAGAACGTCAAAGGGGAGATCATTCCCGCGTCAGGGCACGTCCCAACTCTACGCATTCAGCTTGACACGTTTTCACTGGAAAACAAATGCAGCTGTATCATATCTAAGCAAGTTGTATTGATTTCTCCCTATAAGTGATATACAATATTTCTTTAGGAATACCATCGGTTTAATATAAAAAAATATATATAATCAGAGCTAAGCTAAGCTATTCCAAAATACATCCCATGTAAAAAAAAAGTCGCTCGTTTGAAACAATTTGTATTGTAACTTTGTAAATTATATAAAGAACAGGTGGTAACCCCACTCACATACAGGCACGCAACAACTCTTCAGGCAGTTGTTATTTGGTTTTATTTGAAGTGGAGGTACTTCCCCAAATGGGCTACTCCGTAAGTCAGCTGTGAAACTTACGTTTTAGTGCACTACCTACACGGCGAAACTTTTCTCTGCGTTTTGTACGTTTTTCTTTTGTGTAGCAGATATAATGAATGACGTCTATAGGTATACATGAACTTAAAAAAAACTTATCTGAATACAAAATTTGATCTTAATAGATAGAGCCGTTGCCGTGATGGGTAAAGAACAAGCCAATTAACGAACTGGCATGTACTGTTCGTGTTTTGGGATTTATTTGTTTATAATTATCACTTTCTTGGTAGTGAAGGAAAGCATATTTCAAATGCAAATTATATTTCGAAAGAGGTGTTACGTTACAAGAAAGGTTTCCTATGAGTCGTGGAGGTCTGACTGCAGTTGCTCCATGTACAAATCAGTCATCTTCGTCAAATCCATAGGCTTAGGCAGTGGACCCCGCTAATCGTAATAAACGGGATAATTCTAAGAACATGTATAATTAAAGAATGGATTGTTTAAAGAAATAGGATATGTATACTATAAAAGTATCCATATATGTAGCTTGTACTATCACACGACATGAACAAAAACTTGACTTTTATTTTTAATGGGCAACATAGTTGTGACGCAATATCGAAAACATCTAAAAACAATTTCTTCTAATATTACCAATTATGGTAATGATAATTTGTATTCAATTAAGTTAACAAAATTTTGTTCTACGGTACAAAGGCAAAAATTTTGCGGAAATTATACCTTTACGGGGTATGTTTTATGCGAAAATTGTATGTATTTTCAACGAGTTGAAACGAAACTTAACTGCTTTATTTGCAAATAGCTATAGTGGGAGTAGCTTAGGGAGGTTTGAATAACAATTCTATGAATAATTTGATTGTATGTCGAATTGGAATGCATACTCGCTTCCCGTGCAGGCGTAGGGGGTTGAATGTGGGAGGCATACCCGCCCCGCTTGCACTGTAGTGCCAATACGCTGTTATTTTGGGATTATTACAGACATAATCTGGCATTACGGTGATGAGCAACAAATTCTGCATTAATGAAATACCTAGCGGACACCAATGGCAGGGTATAGCGAAATGTACGTCCAGCAGTGGACGGTTGGGTCTAGTCACGATGATGATAATTCAGAAAAAGGGTGTGTCTGTGAGAGACGAAGCACTCGCTACAGATGTTCTTTTTAACCTTTTTGATATGGAACCCTTTTCCATGCAGAATCACAGAGGGAATGAGATATTCTTTGATATCCAAAGGTTCAAATTAATCTGAGGTTATGTCAATGCAATCATTCCATGGAGTATTTAATTAATAATTCTTTCGTTCTTTTACTTCTAAAAATTTATGCGACACGCGTAAATAAAGATGACATGGATATATGATAATTTATAACCTTAAATTAAACAATTTTTAACGGTTTCGCGTGTTTTTTTTAGTTTGTTGAACCTGACATTTCGAATGCTTTGCAGCATCCGTGGTCGCAGGAAGATTGTCTTCTAATATTAAAAATTGTTTAATTCAATGTATAACAATCGCGAAAACCTAAGATAATTTATAACCTTTATAATTTCTCATTTGAAATAAATAGAATCACTCATAGTTTGGTAGAGCCGAAGTCATTTTCCTTTTCGTGACGTTAGGAATAATATACATAATCTTCTTCTTAGATATAAAATTCGATGTGTTTAAGTATGTTTCGTATGGACACCCAAACGGTTGGATCGATTGTGATCAAATGTTCAAGAAATCTTCAGAGTAGCGGATGAAACTATGAAGTTTGGTAGCGATCAGTTCAGTGAAGGCGGCTCGCTAGTATTTAACGTAAATCGTAAAAATTACAACTGAAGAGTTCGTTACCTGACATTACAACCTTGGCTTATTATTCATTAAGTGGTCGCGACATGCAGCCAATACTTGGATTCCTGCAGTTTAGTTGAAATCTTAATATTAAAATGAAGAAGAGACAAGAACTCGCTCAACTCGAAATATTTACTAATAGCCGAAAGAAGCTTAGTTAGGTAGGGTTACGAAGCTTCTTTCGGCTTCTTGTCTTATGACGCTTGGTATTATACCTTCACGCAGAGTTCCTTGCGGTGTAGGCAGACATATTCGAATACCACATGACTAGGTCCTTACACACCTCACTCGCTTCATTAACACTCATAGCTTTTCACATTAGAGATACACGAAATCTTGTAAATATTTACAAGAATTGCTTATATGGTATGTTTATCAGTTTATTTATCATAATTGCCTATACGCCTGGAAATTCTCCCTAGACGAGTTAAACAAGTTATTAATGGTACGCCGTCAACCGTGTTACATGCAAGTATTGAGTTCTGATTTATGTTATCTTGTGCAGAAACTCTGTAAATTGAGACACCTGAGTTACCAATCTTCACATCATCAATTTCACACTACGGAGTGCGACACTTAATCAAAGTCTGTGTTTGCACTTGTACTTACTCTGACTTTGAGAATATAGACGTGACTTTTCTTTATTCAACAAGTCAAGATGCTTTAATAATCACTGTCTGTGTAATGTCTATCGATTTGTAACTGTTGGCACCATGAAAGCATGGCATATAAAAAGCGTGGTAGTTTTCACCATAAAACACATTTTAACTAACTTTCAATAGATGGCTCTGTAAGTCATAAGGAACTTTACGTTTTTTTTTATATTTGTGTATTTACTATGGACCGTTAAAATTTTTCTATCTATCTATCTATAGTTTTACGTCAAATCCCTAGCGGGGTAGGTAGAGCGATCCGAGCGACTCGTTCCTTACACACCTCACTCGCTTCTTTAACATTCATTGCTCTTCGCAGGCATGCTCGCCAATAACTAAAGCTCCTAGCATTCTGATAATACACGATCAATTTGGTCATGGTAGGTAAGTCTTGGTCTTCCTCAGCTCCTACATCCTTCTACTTTCGCGTTGTATATCTGTTTCGTAGTTCTTTTTTCATGCATTATTTCTACAAGTCCCAACCAACGGAGCATGCCTCTTCTTAAATAATGTTTTTATAAGACATTTTGTTGGCTAGTTTGCTATAAATATGTTGCCAGCCACTATCTTCAATGTAGGATCGGTATCCTATTCTAAAGCAATATTTTACGCATTTGTGGTCCTATCTTATCTTAAAGCTTACCTAACCTCTAAATAAGTTAAATAATATTAGCAGTGGTAGCCCAGTGGATAAGGAACCAGCCTATTTAGAACAAGTGCCCGGTTGGAATCCAGGCATGTACCACTAAATTCCTGTTTTCGGGTAGGTATATGTAGGTACTTACTTGTACTTATCACTTACTCGGCGATGATGGAAAACATCGCGAGGAAAGTCACACGTCTAACAAATTATATGTATAGACATGTGACTTAACCTAAAAAAGGACTGTTTTTCTGTCTAGGTTTTGAAGGTATAACGGCAGTCGATCCATGTTAAAATCAGTATCATCACCAAATTTTCAGGCTTAGGTAGCGGATCCCACCAATCCCAATGGATCGGGAAGCGGGACATCGCTAAGAAGAAGATATAAGTTAAATAATAATAAGTTTGGAAAACAACTTGTGGCCAAAAACCGCGGATTCTTACAACATTAAATATCCGCTGTTTTGGTCATAGAGTCAATCAGTGCCTTCGTATTAGACGTGCTTGATCGGTTAAAGAGGAAAAGAGGGCACGCATTACTCTCAACTTTAGCTTACCTTCCAATAGTAATCCCAAGTACCAACAGGAATTATTGGGTCTATATTCCTACATTCTTACTGGCATAACTCCGCTACATACATCGAGAGCACATTTAAACAACCCTAAGTTATTTATATTAGTGTCACCTTGCATTCGTTTTGAAGGTCTATGCAATAGGAGGTGGACCACCTTCGGCAGGGGATGGTCTCTCCCCTGTAACATAATAATATTGACGATAGATTGCAGTGAAATGCTAACATACTCCGTTCAGATTTTGAAGCGATAGTCCCTTCAATTTTGCGATGTTTGCAATTAATTTTGAGCAGTGACAGCGTAGAGGTACCAAGTCTATTAACCCTGGTCCCTGGTTTCAATCCTGGATTGGTCACGTACTACTAAATTGGACTTTTTGGGTTATGTACATATTTGTAATCAGCGGTGACGGGAAATATCGTGAGGAAACGCGCACACCCAAGAAATTGTGTTTCAAAAGACGTGTGAATTAAACTAAGAAAAGTCTGGTTTTTCTTGTGAGTAGTGGAGGTCTGACGGCAGTAGCACCATTTCTACATCAGTATCTTCACCAGATCCTTGGATTTAGAACGAATGGATTAGGAAACGGAATGACTCTAGGAAGGAGTAGTCTAGACCTAGTCCGTTCAGATTTTGCTTCTTTTAATTTTGGTTAAATTTTGCGATATTTACAATGTACGCCGAAGTCTGTTTGGTTACTACATGATATTTTAAAAAGTTTCAATAATCTTTCAAGGTAGATACTCAATTTATGCTATATATATTTCAGCATCGATTTAAAACCATTAGTATAAATCCCCCCTTCAATTCTCTACCCGTAATGAGCTCTGTAAGCTCCTGAGTGGGCATATATTTTTATCTACTCCAGTACTTACGTACTCGATCTCGATATGTACGTAATCTCGAGAAATGCTCATTAAAATGTGCTTATTTTTAATGGTATGAATGTATATCTTCACGTCAGGTCCCTTGTGAGGTAAGCAGAGAGAACCGAGCTTTATGCTCCTGACATCTCCTTCTAATAAATCAGGACCATGTCGTGGCAGCTGAGTCTTGACGGTTGTTTTATGGTTGTTATATTAAGATAGATAAAGAAACACACGCTTTGAAATTTGAATTGAAATTTGTAATTCGAACGCTTTGAATTTTATTGCGTAGTTACATTGTGCACAAAGAAATAAATAAATATAAATAAAATTAGAACGTAATCTGAAATTATTAACTGGGTTTTCTATCAAATGCCTAAAAGTTCAGTCCGAAGGTTCTTCGAAAATAGCTGTGACGAAGTTTTCACAGGTCTAACAAACAGCGAGTACAGCTTCGGATATTGCAAGCGTTCATTATCTACGATAATTACTGGCTACTATATATACATCTTCTATACAGATAAATAAAATTTAAGTGTCTGTTTGTAATATTAAAATAACCGCTTTTTACTAAATGCATATGGATATATACACGGTACATATACCAAAATGAATATTTTTACAATTTTTGTCTGTCTGTCTGTCTGTTTGTTCCGGTTAATCTCTGGAACGGCTGGACCGATTTGGCGGGACTTTCGCTGGCAGATAGCTGATGTAATAAGGAGTAACTTAGGCTACCTTTATTTTAGAAATTATATTTATTTTTATGAATATAAATAAATAATAAAAAAAAACTATTCCGCGCGGACGAAGTCGCGGGCACAGCTAGTACTATATATATTATGACTAGACTAGCTTGTATGATTGTATGCCGACTCAATATAAAAAAAAGATGTGCCTCTGCACCCTTAAGGTCCACTTCCTTTTACTACTAGTTTTGATGAGTGAGATCACCGGTAAGCTGCTAAGGAGTTGTTGTGTTAGCAGCTGAGGTGGCATCGCTCGAGTGATACTTAACTTACAAGCGTTCATAGGCAATGGTAATCGCTTTACATCAGGTACGCCTCCCGAGGTTGTATGAAAAAAAAGTATCATCACCAAAAAAAATGTATTATAAAACCATTTGAGAATGCGCAAGCTTGCATTGCAGAGGAACACCTCGCTCGTCAATTATATAAAGAAAGAAAGAAAGAAAGAAAAACGTTTATTTGGACATGACACAACACCATACAGAGTACTAATTAAACAGCGACGAACATATATATATATATATATATAACAATTTAATTTATTTTTTTTATAACTTTGTCGGCCATTTTGATCACGTTCCTTAAGAAATATGATATTGGTTTTTAAGACATTCCTATTCTACTTTTTAATTTACTTTTCGAATCTGAAATTAAAATTCATATTTATTTTTTAATTTGTCAGCCATTTTGACCATGTTCCTCCATGAGATAGGAGGTTGGTTTTTCAGACATTCCTATTCTCCTTTTTTAGGCTGAATCCGAATCTGAAGTCAAAATTCGAATATTGGAAAGAAAAGCGACAGACACACACAGACAAACATATAGATTTCATTTATAAATACTCAGTATACTGACTGATAGAATTTATGTATAACTCGTATAAACGTAACAAAACTTAAAACTTAAATGAAAAATGCTAAATGTGGCCGTTTCTGACACATAGAAAATGTGTCAGAATGTGTCGCGGTACTACGTTATTTAGTGTTGCTTAGTTCTAAAAGTAACAGCAGAGTCTATTAAACACTCGTGTACATTTCATTCAATCACCTACCGCGACCGAATTGACCTTGTTTTATCAGACTGTAATTGCCGCGTATGAACTGGCGATGAATGTTAAAAAAGCGAGTGAGGTATGTAAGGACAGAGTAATGTGGCACTTGATTCTCCCTGCCTACCCCGCAAATGAAAGTATAGTTCATATATATATATATACACACAGATATACGTAAAGTTTTTATTTAATTATGTATTTCGCGAATAATTAGGTATTTATTACTCCAGTGATGTTAGTGGAGCTCTAGGGTGGTAGGGTGTCTATAAAGAACTAACTTATATAGTTAATAGATTCAGGCGGTTCCATATTAAAATTTTAAGGTCCTATGACGGACCGTCCTCCCTGCCTACCCCGCAAGGGACAAATACATTTACATTTCATTTGCATTATTTTACCAGTTTTATTATTGAAAAGCATTTGCCAAAGTACGAAATAGAAATAAAAGATATCAAACACAGATGCACATGGCAGCTAGCAGCTCACGTTTTTTTCTGTATTCTCTTTGTGTCTGTCGTTAAACCTTTCCGGCAATATGTTGGAGTACCTCATACGTTTGAACTCAATCGGATAATGTTCACTCGTTTAGACACGCGTATAAAACAAGCGAATGAACACGCCTTGTTAATAAACTCATAAGTAGATTTTTACGAACAAAAAATATTTGTTTATTGTCAAAGATATTCTAGTTTTAGTCGATATACATTATACTAGCTTATGCAAGCGGCTTCGCACGCGTAGATTTTGAAATTTCGACAGTTTTACTTATTTTTATTTTACTTCTTATTTTTTATTACACTCAGCATTATATAGTTAGTAAAAGTACCAAATATTCTTATTTGTGTAGTAATGAAGATATGTCACGATCTGTTCGGTTTTCATTAATTATTTGATATTGACTAAATATACTCAAAGCACCTCTATTAAATACAAAACATTGCCTATTTTAAAAACATAATTGTACAAACTTCAAAAGATATTTCTACTCCATACAAAGTGCTACCTAAGGGTTTGAAAAACGCTGAAATTACTTTTTTGACGTCTTGATTGAGAGTATATTTACAAAGTCTAAAGCAGCTCACTTTAAAAAAAATAATTAAACTTTTAGTTCCAGAAACAATTTTGACCCCCATTACACCCTTTAAGGGGTGGAATTTATGAAAACGCTGAAATTACTTTTTATGTATTCTAATAAAGAGTATGAGTACAAAGTTTAAAGACATTAACTTCAAAAAATATTTCTGCTCCATACAAACTGTCAACCCCCTTTTTAGGCCCTTAGGGATTGAATTTCAAAAAATCCTTTCTTATCTCTCGTAAGTATTACAAAAGTAACGACTTTGCAAAATTTCCGCTTTCTAGGTTTAAGGGTTTGGCCTCGGCGGTGATGAGTCAGTAAATTAGTCAGGAACTCCATTTTTATATATATAGATCAACCGCAGTGTAGATTAGATCGACAGATTAATAATCACAGAGAATAATTATTGTTTTGAAGAATATCTATATTTTCACTCCTAACAGAAAACCAAGTGCTACTTGACTAGGTCCTTAAACACCTCGCTTGCTTCTTCAATGTCCGTAGCTCTTTTCATGCATGATCGATTCGTAGGGCTTCTGCATTAAGTTTCTGATAAAACACGACCAATCATGGTAGGAGACTTTTTCCCATCCTCTATTCCAAACATTCGTGTTGATCTCTGTATCGTCATTCTTTCCTCCTGTTCTACATGTCTGACCTAACGGAGCATGCCTTTTCCTATAACAGCATCGTTACTCCCTTTCAAACCATTCCTCTTTCTAGGGAACAAGGTTTAATTATATAAACGAAAATAAATACGCTGAATTGCGAAAATTTTCACTGTTATAAATCAGTACAAATTAGAATACACATCTCATCTAACTCTAACTTCCATTATCAAATTGTTCAAACTCTATTTCATTTTTATACAATGTCACGACACAAACAATACGGCCTACCTGATATAAAACGCTAGCATACAGGAACTCTCCACCCAACTACATAGTAACTCCTTAGGAGCCAATTGCTGACACCGCGGTGAAAGTGGGGTTAACAGGTAGTTTGATACACATCAACCTTCCGGGGAGTTGTTGTTTGCCTGTGATTTTCTGTGAGGTGGAGGTACTTTACCAGACGGCCAGCTTTGATGTCCAGTACCTCCCTTAAAGGCACCAGACCAATACAAACAGACATGTTTATGTTGGGTTAAAGTTGTATTACAAAGCCGTGTGACCTGGCCTTAGGAGGTTCTGATTTTTTCTTTGCATTGTGGAGTTCTGACGGCAGTATTTTTATGTAATAATCAGTATCATCGTCAAATCCTGACGCTTAAGTAGCGAATTCCGCCAATCCTAATGGATTTGGAAACGGATAGTATGAAGAATATTAAATCAACGCCAATGCCATATTTTTCTGCTTAAACACAGGCAAACCCGCTAATCAAACTAGTATCAATAATACATTCAAATAGACGCACGATGGTAATAAGCGAAACTGTTACCACTACGTAAATTATTTAAAAATAGTCTCCCATCCATATAAATAAAATCAATGTGTAAAATCTAATTTCCGTAAGTTAGAAACCAATCTACCTCAGTATATATATGTGTAATGGCATTAGAGTGTGAATTTAATGTGTGTGTGTGTCTCTTTTGTGTTGTGACAAACTAAAACGCAGTATGAAAGTATAATTTAGAAAAAGTAAATTAATATGCAAGTGCATGATGCAATTACTATTAAAAAGAATCTTAGCTAGAATCTCAGATATTGAGCAAATTATGTTAATACCAAATAATATGAGGTAAAATTATAATTACTGCAGTTTATTTGTTTGTTGATAAGAAATAATATCTGGTAATGCTACACTGTATTAAGTTGTGATAAAATTTAATTTTAATTAGCACTTTTGATAAAAACATTTTTTCAATTCGAGTTTAACTCCTTCGTAACGCAAGTTAGTCAGTATTTATTAGTATATGCTAGATATACTACAATCAAATGTGCCATAAAATATGGTGAATCACTGCCGTTTAGTTAGGTAACCCAAAATACTTGAACTAAATCTTGCATTGACTTTTAAGATTTTTTTAACAAATTTGGTATTTTTTTCTTCTGTTGAGGACGAAAAATAATTAATAAAAATCTAGTCTTAGAAAATAACTAATCAATACGGAAGATAGGTTTTGGACTTCCGTAATATGTATTTATTAATGAAATTTGTATAATAGAAAATTATTAATTAAAATTAATAATTTTCTTTTAATGGGGCACTAGATGGTGTTATGTTAGTTGTTCATCATCATCATAATATAAATATATATGGTGATTGTCTGATTTAAATGCAATAAAAAATAAATCCGTCATTATAAATATAGATTATTTGTCATTTAACCGTCTGCAACTCGCAACTTTCAGGGTTAGATTTTGAAATTTTTGCATAAAATCACTAAACTGTTAAATTTTTAAAGTATAATTATATTTGTGTGGTAAATTTTGAGTGTCATTAGCGATTTACTTGCTACTCATCCTTCGACCTATACATTCTTATCGCCAACTTCGACAATTAATACTACACTCTGGCAATACTTGAGTCATGCTTAAAAGTTTGCTGGACCAGGCTAGACGCTTGCTCCACGCTTGATCGACTGTAATAACTGCTTAGGTACCTTCTGACAGGATTTTCGCCTGTTTGAAACACCAATGGTATATAAAAACCTACTTGAAAATCAGCGAAAAGAATTTAAATTAAAATTATTCAACGAGATATAATCGTGTTTCTTAAAATTTGTTCAAGAATTATTCGTTCGTCATTTCATTATTATCTACGTTGACCGATTTTAAACAAAACCATTTGGTTTATGTGGATGCGATCTAAAATGACCAGGTATACAACTATATATTAACAAACCACCTTTGATATAAATTTTTCATTTCAACGTACTCGCAGACGTAAACACGTAACCTGTGAAAAAGTAAAAACATTTGTACGTGAAAGGTAAATTTGAAAATAAAAAAGGTGAACTTAATGAGAGGAAAGATAAACTTAAAAATAAAAATGAGAAAAATAATTATAAAAGGTAGAGCGCATCAAAGCAGCTCGTCTGGAGAAGTACCGGAGGGTCGTTGTGTTCCAGCGAGTGAATAGCGCATATGTTTGCATGACCCGACGTTGTATGAAAAAATACCATTTACAAAAATTCGAGTTTAATGCAAATTGTATATCTGATCATCCATGTATACTAAAAAGTAATCTTTACACCATTCTAAGGTCGCGCCCTAAATCGCTAGGAAGAAGCAAATACCGCGAGTCGGTGGATAATCCCTTGTAATTATCGTACTTGTTGCAAAAACTTTTAACCCGATTCATTTTGAGCCTTTTGTTGCAGTAAGCAAGCAATAGCATCAAGTTGTTTGTATGCATGCAGATGCTTAATTACACTGATATTGGAATCTCTCTCAGGAGCTTCGGCAGTGATGACCTGACTCCCGACACACAACAAGCCTCAAGAGAATTGTTATTTGACTGGAATCCTCAGTAAGCTGAAAACACATTCCTAATCGGCCTGCTCTTTATTCAATAACACAGTGCCTTCACTCTGTTTCGTCAAAAACTCGTATGCTAGCCACCTAGTTGAAAGTATAGATTTGCATGTAACAGATGCATACATTCCTATTTATACCGAGTGGATTTGGTTTAATCATTTTAAATATAAATCGCTTTTTCAAATAAATACACGTCAAAGTGAAATTTAGGAAACTATTGCTATTAATATCCAAGTCCAATAAGTGACTGGGAAGTTAAACAACTAGCTTTTGCATACAGTTTCGCCGACGTGGAAACCCCGTTTTCGCGATAATAAATAACCTATGTTCTATTCCACGTTTCTGGTGAACATTATTTAACTTAAATTTATTCATCATAATAACATGTTTGTAAAAACTGTATGTCTATAAAGTCGCCCAGAAATTAAGCATTTCATTACTATTTTATGTCGTTAGGATTTTAAATAAAACAATTTAGTCTACGTGGATGCCAATGTAAAATGACTCGGTATCTCACCCCTTTTAACAACCCACCTTTGCTTTCCACTTACTAATTACTGCACGCTGGCGAACGAAACTACGTAACTCGGAAAAAAGCAAAAATAGTTCTATTCTAAAAGGTCTTATAACTCAGAATACAGAAACAATGAAAATGGGGAAAAGCCTATCAGAATTGGAATGTGATACAAGTGGTTTGTACGGACAGCCAACGATCCAAAAACAGTGTTTACAACGCGTATGATAGTTCTAAGAGCGCCAAGCATAAAGAGGCAAATTCCGCTAGTCATGTGATCCCCGGTTCATACCTACCGAAACTACTGTAAGAAACTTATAAATTGCTGGATTTATTTCGAAGTGGATCTATTATCCATTTTTTTAACGTAAACCTCATACAAGCTTATGTTTTCTTGCGAACACATTTTTCTTTTCAGAGTGAAACTTAGATATTGTCATAACTTGCAGAAATAAAAACATAGGCATGGTTAGCATACACAACCAGTTTCTTTCTGCGGCTTTACTCGTGTCGCTACAAAAGCCAGAGAGACAGGTACAGCCCACCACCGCCCATGGCTCCACCGACCTCGCGGTCAGTTGAGCCCAAACGCGGGAGATGCGCACGGCACATGCTGCTCTAAAGCTCTCTACGTACCGTGGGCAATTCTTCACTCCCTACAAATTATTTAAATTCTGTCTCCTCTTCATTATCTAGGTTTCTGCCTGTTATGGGGCAGGAACAAACACACTTATGTCTTCGTTGCCGTCCACAAGTGTGCTGTCTATCGAGTTCGACACAGCTTTCTCTGCTCGCTCTTCTGCGGACCTCCGCGCATGCCACGCGTGGGCCAAGACAGGTACAGTTACTTTCATACTAACATCACAAATCGATAAACCACTGGACGGCACATAAAGGCATCCCTCACTCACCAGAACGTAGTGGTTTACCCTAAATATCTCAGCTATTCGAATCTACGATACAATGTGACAATGTTTTAATGAATGAGCTGATAAGTGACGCGATGTTGATCCCTGAATTAGCCAATAAGAGCTGCGCGTTCTACTTTATCCCCCAACCCGTAACAGTGAGTTGAGTTACAAAGCAAAATCATTTCATCGATTCTCCATAGATTGTTTCCTTCACGACTAGCATGGAGTGGACAAAATGAACAAACACTATTTAGGCATCATGAACATTAGCGCGTATACGTATCAGAATATGACATGATTCTGATACGTATACGCGCATATGATATAAATGTACATACATATCATCAGGTCTATCTTCCAATGGGGTAGGTATAGAACGTCACGTGTACCGATCCAAACATACCTCTCTCGCCTCATCCACATTCATCAACCTCTTCACGCATGCTCTTCGGTTTCAAGTGCTTTTGATTTGGCCCTTTTTCAACACATCAGCCATTTGATCCACATGTGTGCGTCTAGGGCCGCCCCTGCCGATACCTCCACTCACTCGATATACTTCTTTCCTATCTCTTTTACCATTTATTCTTTCCAATCATCAACTTCATCTTTCATTCAACATTGTTCTCGTATCGTGCTGTATATATATATATTGCAGTACAATACAAACAGACAAACGATGCACGATTTTACATCAACATTTAAAACAATTAAATTGTCCCACAAAGGCGACACGCAAATTTAATCACCTTAATAGCACATGCGATAGCATCAAGCTGGAAATTTTAATAATCTAACTTACGCCACTTTTTTGTCAGCGGTGTCAACCAACGGGTTAGCCACGTTGAGGTTCATTTCTGTCCGTGGCAAACCGTGGAAGCATCAACATGGACAAGGTAAGACTGCCATAAATGTTAAGTGCAATATTCTCTTTGGTAAATACATATTTAGTTTGGAATATTTCAAAAGTTTTGATAACTTTTTAAGTGCTTTCGAACATTTGTAAAGTTCTAGCCGTGAAGCTATTTTCGAACTCGTACAACAACGTCGTATCAAATCCAGAAAAGAGAGTAAATAAAGACAACTGTCTATTTCTATAATATTCATTTATTTTGGGGGAGAAAACGTGTAACGATGTACCTATATGTTTTCAGACGGTCCGCTGTATTTTAGGCGTATTTATTATTACTAGTGTATCCAACTGTATTTTAACTTAAAAAAAATTAAATTATTAGAAATAGTGTTTGCTATTTGTGAATAAAACAAACTTTTTTAACCGGCTTAAAAAAGGGCTTGGAAGCTGATATCATGTATGTGGAAGCATAGAGAACCGAGCGCCATAAGACTCAGTCCTTCTACACCTTGCTCGCTTCTTTAACATTCATATACCAAAACCGCACATATGCGCGGATTAGGGCGTCCCTTGAAGACGACGATGGGGTATGCCACCCACCACGCAGCGCCCTACCCGGCGAGTCGAGGAGAGTTGTGTGGCCAGACCATGGACATAGAATGTGAATAATAGAATTTCCTTCAATGTAGTGAATTTCATATTTTCATTATCTCATTTTTGCTTTTACGCGCCCATTGCAATATAAGAACTGTATCTGATTATGACATAACGGAACTCTAAATCGCAGAACCCAAGTGACACCTTAAATATTTTTATTTAAACCATAATTAAAAACACATGTAAATGTATTAGCTTGACTTAACTTTGTAACTTTATAATGAAGTTACGCAACTTATTTTCTAGCCAATTCAAGTTCCCAACTTATGCAGCTACGAATAACAATGTGGTAAACATCGAGCAGGACGGGAGGCGGTAGAGGCGAAGCTTGCTTTCAAATTGAACAATTTGTAATAAAAGTACCAAGTCTAGCAACATTTATTTAACTACCCATTCTAGGGAATACTATAATTGCCTCGAAAGTGCAATTAGAGATTTTGTATTTTGTAACAATCGCCTTAGACGATTTTAACACTTTTGAGAGGATAGCCGTGTGTCTGTACGAGTATGTTTTGTCCGTATTTGTGTTGTCAAATTTCTCCCGCCTCGCCTCAAGCAATTGAGCGTTTTTTTTTTTATATTGAATGTGTTTTACGTAACTTAGCACTGATTATAATTTCAGATTAATCGAGTAATACTTAAAAAAAAAAAATTTTGAATTTTGCTGGCAAGTCGCAAAGATTTCCCATCTTACCAGTAGGCAAACTGTTACCAAACCTATATATTTCAGTTTTGGCATTCAGTTAAAAAGAACAACTCGATGGCGCCTTCGTGCGTGTCACACTGACACTAATTTTGAAATTTCAAAATATTGATTACGCAGATTAGCCTTAGTCGTGCGGAGTTGCCTATAGTTGGGTTTATCTATCTCTAACTTCTCTGTACTCAGTCGATTTCCGCTGGTATCGATAGACGACAGTCGTTAAGCTTAGTGAATGGCCTTCCGACGCGGCTTGAAACATTATCCTCCGCTAGCCCGCAATTGAGCAGCGTGGCGGCGTATATGCCGAAAACCCTTTCGGTTGAAGGGAGACCCGCAATGGGATGAATAATGGTCGTTGTGAGTTCGGTTAAGACTATTGTGCTGGTTTCAAATGTAAGAGCGGATTTCTAGCAAAATCTAGAAACATACATTTCATTTGCTTCGAATTGTAACGGTTTGAACCTGCAAATTTATGCAAATCTGTTGAAAATAAACATTCTGATAATACAACGATGATACTGTGAGGTGAGACTTCTCAATGAGTACCAGTAAATCCATCGGCTTTGGAGCTCGGTGGCGCAGTGGTGAAACGCGCTGTTACGCTACTTTGACACCAATGCTCGTGGGTTCGATACCCACACAGTACAAACATTTGTGTGCATGAACATGTCTGTTTGTATTGGTCTGGGTATTTTCTATGTATATAAGTATGTATTTACAAAAAAAAATATTATTTACGTGTGTTTATCAGTTGTCTAGTACCCATAACACAAGCTTCGCTTATTTTGGGGCTAGGTGGCGCTGTGTAATTTTTCCGACAATATGTATTTATTTATATTATTATTTATTTGTTTCACTTGTTTGGTAGGTACTTTGGAACTACCTTTCCTTTCCTTAGTTTTATAACTATAATATATACAACATACTTTTTAAGACAAATAATGGTTCTGGTCAGGTTTCCAATACTTATGCACACATACATATTTATAATTACCACTTGCTCATCGGTGAAGGAAATCTTTTCTTATGCACGACTCGTCGAAAATAGAAGCCTTACCTAAAAAATCGGCCAAGTGCGAGTCGGACTCGCGCACGAAGGGTTCCGTTCCATTATCTATAAAAACAGCAAAAAAATCACGTTTGTTGTATGGGAAATATTTAAATACCCCCTTAAATATTTGTTTTATTTTAATTTAATTATTTATTCTTAAAGCAAATATATAACAAAATATTCTGTGAATATTTCAAGCATCTACCTGTTGCCGTTATCAATATCGAGCAAAAATGAGCAAAAAAATCATGTTCGTTGTATGGGAGTCCCCTTAAATATTTATTTTATTCTATTTTTTAGTATTTGTTGTTATAGCGGCAACAGAAATACATCATCTGTGAAAATTTCAACTGTCTAACTATCACGGTTCAAGAGATGCATGTGTTATAGAGATATATGGTGACAGACGGACGGACGGACGGACAGCGGAGCCTCAGTAATAGGGTTCCGTTTTACCCTTTGGGTACGGAATCCTAGAACCTCTTTCGTTTCCCGCAGTGCTGTGGCGGTCTGTGGGTAGTCGCTTCATGTCAAAATCAGTATATTCGCCAAATCCTTACGCTTAGGTAGAGGACATCGCCAATCCTAGACTTGTGAGCGAGCTCGTTAGCGTCACTTACGTCTTTTTATTATGCATATTTATATAGCATTTATATTAAATTAATTGGTCATGTATTATCAGAAGGTGGTGTAAGGAGTCCTAGGAACCGGGGCTAGTGAGGTGTGTGAGGACCGACTCATGTGACCCTCGGTTCCTACCTCATGAAACTGGGCGTCAAGATATGTTATAGATAATAATACGTCGTTTAATTAATGCAACAAAAGACATTGAACATTCTGCAATGATGCTGATGATGGCATCGTCCTTAGGCTACGGAGACAACAGACAGACCTAATGCTTAATTACCACCGTAGAAGTATAACAGACAAAAAACTTTAGAATTGAATTATTCAAAATATTCTTCACGAGTGATCTAATCCGTGAAAGGAATGAAGTTTTTTGTTATGTATTCACCAGGCATGCGGGCTGTAATTACTTAGAGATTATATAAAGAAAGAAATAAATTGACATTTAAGAATTTCAGATTTAGATCAGTTATATTATGGTAATAACGCAAAAACTATAATAAAATCATGTAACATGTGCTATATTCTTACTATATTATAAAATAGCTATCCGCCCCGGATTCGCACGGGTGATATTATCGCTACTAAACTTCACAGGATCACCTGCTGGGCTAACCTGAAGATTCACTGAAAATTTCATCATAATCTGCCCAGCCGTTTTAGAGTCCATAGAGGGCATACAGACAAACATTCATTTTTATATACTCGTATATAGATGTAATCGAAATAAATTCTTCCCTTTCTATCTTTGGTTGTTGTAATTAAAGAACTCAGGCTATATTGTGCCTAAGTTCTTAATTACAACAAGCCGTGTAAAAGCTTTACGAAGCTCTAATGAAGCGGGAACCAACGAACACTTCATCGGTTCTAGTTATTATTGGAAACCTAAGACCGGTAGCTCTCGCCGTCGTGTCTCGAAGTTCTAAATTAACGTACAGAAAGTTCGCTTAGCAACTCTACATAATCAATATACCTTTTGTTTGGTTTATTAACTTCATTGAAACGCTGCGTTATAAACCAACCTCTTACATGGTTGCCACAGCAACTGACTTTCCCAAGAACAAGGTATTGTCGAATAATAAATAATACAAAATATACCTTACCCCAAAAAAATATGAGCGTAATTTCAAAAGAATATTTTGCAACTTTTTTTTATTTGGCTTCAGAAGCTATGGGCTTCACGAACGTTAAGGGCTTTGTTATTGAAATACTTTGTGGTTTTTTCAAATTGCTTTATTCATTTCTCAATATAATAAATACTGTTTTTACGTTACAATTGAAGATACCAAATGTTACTTTTCTTTTTATTCAACGTCGGAAGGCCTACAAGCATACGACCCACCTGATGTAAAGTGGTTACCGTCCCTATGAACGCTTATATGCAGCTCCTCTGCTGCTAACACAGCAACTCCATTTGATCTTACTGGTGACCTCACTCACACGCCGCAACACAACAACCCCCTATTTCCGCATGCCTATCAAAAACCGGAGTTAACACCCGTGGTTGAAGAGATAATATAATATACTAACTGCTGCCCGCGGCTCCGCCCGCGTGGAGTCAAATAACGTAGCCTATGTGTTAATCCAGATCATAATCTATCTACGTGCCAAATTTCATTCGAATCCGTTCAGCCGTTTAAGCGTGAAAGAGCAACAAACATCCATCCATACATACAAACTTTCGCATTTATAATATTAGTAGGTTATTTTGAAATTCCCATCTTAAGGAAGATTATTTGGCTCAAAAATTCATTTTTTTATTTTGTTGATATGTTTATGCTTCTAACGTTCTAGGTCGTTCTACAAGGTTACGTAGAACGATTTCCGTACCCAAAGGGTAAAACGGAACCCTATTACTGAGACTTCGCTGTCCGTCCGTCCGTCCGTTCGTCTGACACCAGGCTGTATCTCACGAACCGTGATAGACAGTTGAAATTTTCACAGATGATGTATTTGCCGCTATAACAACAAATACTAAAAAATAGAATAACCTAAATATTTAAGGGGGCTCCCATACAATAAACGTGATTTTTTTTGCTCGTTTTTGCTCGATATTGATAACGGCAACAGGTAGACGCTTGAAATATTCACAGAATATTTAGTTATATATTCACTTTAAGAATAAATAATTAAATTAAAAAAAAAACAAATATTTAAGGGGGGCTCCCATACAACAATCGTGATTTTTTTGCCGTTTTTATAGATAGTGGTACGGAACCCTTCGTGCGCGAGTCCGACTCGCACTTGGCCGATTTTTATGTAATTACTAGCAATTAGAAAATGAATCATGTAGGCATTAACTGCTGCTCGCTCACTGATAAGGGATTATCATTCCATTTATAAGGATGATGGCCTTCATTTATCGCATAAAGGACTCCAGTTCCTCTCTAGTTCTTATTAAAAAAAATGTACAGCTGAGAGCACATCACTTATGACACTCGAAGTGCGATTGTAACTCTTATTAATTACGCCATAAGACCTATACAAAATCAAAGCGTCAAGCTTGACGTCTTCATTTACCAAATAAAGGACTCCAATTCCAAAAGTTCTCTCTAACTCTTTTTAAAATAATGTACAGCTGAGAGCACATCCCTCTTAACATTCGAAGTGCGATTGTAACTCTTATTAATTACGGCATAATACCTGTACAAAGGTCAAAGTTTCAAGCTTGACGTCTTCACTTATCACATAATGGACTCAATTCCAAACGTCCTCTCTAACTCGTAAATGTACAGCTGAGAGCACGTCACTCTGGACACTCGACGTGCGATTGTAACTCTTATTAGTTACCGCATAAGACCTGTACAAAGGTTAAAGTGTCATGTTTCTTGTGCACTTAGCTACACAACGCTTCGTAATGCCTGTAACCCGTATTCGCAATGATGATGTTAGAAAAAGAGTTGGACTAAAAGAGAGCGTCGGTGTTAAACTAAGAAGAGGCGGAGCATGCCTCTTCTTCTGTTGGTTCGGACATGCGAAAAGAATGCAGGAAGAAAGAATTACGAAACAGATATACAACGCAAAAGTGGAAGGATGTAGGAGCCGAGAAAGGCCAAGACTTCCAATTGATCGTGTCCTATCAGAAGTTGATGTCAGGAGCCTTAGAAACCGAGCGTGCATGAAAGGAGCAATGAATGTTAAAGAAGCGAGTGAGGTATGTAAGGATCGAGTCACGTGGCGCTCGGTTCTCTCTGCCTACCCCTCAAGGGACATGAAGTTACATGCATTAGCTGCACAATAGAGCAGTCATTAAATAAATTACTTAGCCGATTCACAGCTTGCCATTACTATATCCACTGCATAGACTTTAAATTTTAGTTGATTTTTTTTTCAGGGAAAGGAAAAAGGTATCCTGAAGCTGGAGCCCCGGCCCAGGGTATCCGTCGACACCAGGTCTGAGCTCACACCACAGGTACTGTACTTTCTATTCGTCGATATCGGTGGTCAAATGGCTACTTCTTTACTTTTTAGGGTTCCGTACCCAAAGGGTAAAACGGAACCCTATTACTGAGGCTCCGCTGTCCGTCCGTCCGTCCGTCCGTCTGTCACCAGGCTGTATCTCTTGAACCGTGATAGTTACACAGTTGACATTGATGATGTATTTCTGTTGCCGCTATAACAGCAAATACTGAAAAATAGAATAAAATAAATATTTAAGGGGGCTTCCATACAACAAACGTGATTTTTTTGCTGTTTTTATAGATAATGGTACGGAACCCTACAGTTACTTTGCACTTTAAAAAAATATATTTTTTGCTGAAATAGAAATTATAATCAACCAGTTGAGAATGCGCAAGCTTGCATTGCCAGAGGAACACCTGGCTCGTCAATTATATAACAATTCAATTATTATTTTTAATTTGTCGGCCATTTTGTCCATGTTCCTTAAGAGATAAGAACGGTGTTCCTGAACATTCCTATTCTACTTTTAATGCTGAATCCGAATCTGAAGTCAAAATTCGAATATTTGAAAAAAAAGCGACAGACAAACGCACAGACAAACGCACGGACAAACGCACAATTAAACATATAGAATTCATGTAGGCACGGTGTTCCTGAAAATATTGATGAATTCTAAAGTAATAAAGTTTATAAAAATAAATATTTCTTACTTGATTATTTGAATCACTTGCATATTCCCTATTTTAATTCTAAATTATAATTGTTAAGAGTAATACCCTTATAACTGCACCTCGAAGCAAACCGCAGCCAAATAACAATCCCCTGGAGAGTCGTTGTGTCCCAGCGAGCGTGTGAGATCATCAGTAAACTCCTGAGGATATTATTGAGCGATTGGCTACGGTAACCACTTGACATCCGGTCGACGGTTGCGTATATGACATATAAATAAAAGACTGTCAGTTGTAGGACTGCACGTCAGAATTGAACATTTCTTAGCTATAAGTATATTTTTTGGGAATTATTTTTATTAGAAATTATTATTATCTATATAATGATAATTTGTTTGTTTTATATTTTATCTATATAAAACAAACAAATTTACATACATAATTTTATAAAATTTAATAACAACAAGTCATTTTTTCACTCACATACACATATGAATATGACACCCGTATGTGGGTAAAATTTAATAACAACAAGTCATTTTTTCACACACACACTCACATATGAATATGACACCCACATACAAGTGCCTGTGACGGCCACGCGAGCTCAGTGCTTATACCCCATCTTAAAATTGCCCAACGGGCTTAAATTAGTTTTCACTTCAAAAAGTATAGATTTGATATAGGTAAGTAGAATCTTTTTCCTCCTAGCGTTATTCCGTTTCCTAATCCGTTAGGATTGGCGGGGTCCGCTACCTAAGCCTAACGATTTGACGAAAATACTGATTTTTAGATGGAGCGACTATCGTCAGACCTCCACGTCCCAGAGGATCAGACCTCTCTTAGGTCAGGTCACAGGTCTATCAAAATATAATTTCTTCGACGTGCGAGTTTCCTCACGTGTTTTCTATCACCACCGAGCAAGTGATAATCCTACTATAATATTATAAATGTGAATGTCCGTTTTTTTTTTTTATAATAGTTCAGCATAGTGGCTCCTCTTTGCCTGATGGTAAGCGAAAGAGGAGCCCAAATCACAACTGCAACTGACAACATACTACATCCCGTATCCTGTCAGTTGACGCTGCCATGCTGACCCGCAATTGTCAATTGTCAATCAATTGTCCGTTTGTTTGTTACGCTTTCACGTGAAAACTACTGAAC
Organism: Pyralis farinalis; assembly: GCA_947507595.1. Lineage (NCBI taxonomy): Eukaryota > Metazoa > Arthropoda > Insecta > Lepidoptera > Pyralidae > Pyralis > Pyralis farinalis. The sequence continues at coordinate 5,869,046 of OX382265.1, read as the reverse complement.
CGATCATCACGAAACTTTGTACACATATTCTTGGTGATATCAGAAGTAAAATAGTATACTTTTTATAAATATATATATATATTTTTTATTAATGCGAGCGAAGCCGCGGGTAAAAGCTAGTTGCATATATATACATAAATCCGAATACACAAATTAAGTGATGCATGCCAGGATTCGAACCGGCGACGTGTTTGTTAACAGGCCAATTCCTTATACACTGGGCTATCACTGCTCTGTTATAGGTGCGTAGAAAAATTTACAAGAATAACTGTAAGTATGTATGTATGTATGTAAGAACAAACTAATGTTTGTTCTTACATTACTATAACTACTATATTAATAAATACGACATTAAGTATGTATGTATATCTTCACGCCAATAACTGTAAGCTGTTATAATAATATATATATATATTTTCTCGATTGTATAGTATGTTGAGTCTATGTATATGTATCTATGTGTAGAAAGGGGGGGGGGGGGGAGGGGGTTCGGCAAAAATCACGAATTATCACTAGGGGGGAGGGGGGTGTAGTAAGATATCACGTGTATTTATTTTTTATAACCTAATCCGAGCAATTATAGTCTAGAGATGCGTACCACAAGCATCCTCACGTATTTAAAGATAGTATTCTAAAAATACACGTGATTGAGGGGGAGGGGGGGGGGGGGGGTGTAGTCTTAAACCTCATCACGTATCACCAAGGGGGAGGGGGGAGTTAAAAAATGCTAAAAAAAACATCACGTGATTAATGGACGGCCCCCTACTTGTATCTTAATGTTTATTTCTCTTCCTTTGATATGGTTGTCTGGAAGAGATCGCTTTAGCGATAAGACCGCCCATTATACTATGGCTATAACATGTTACTCAAATGTATTTATTTTGGTGCAATAAAGTGTATTCTATTCTATATTAATAACACAGCTTTTACTTGATGTGTTCTAGGTGTGACAGCAAAAAAAGTAATCAAAGCAGCAACGCCCGCGTTATTTGCTTGTACACCACGACAGGGGCACGGCCCCACTAACGATCAGCCTAATTAACGAAATGTATCTCTGCCCCATAACTGCGCTGATAGTTAATCAAATTTGTTCGACGCAAATGTTTACACTTAAGGTCGACATTAGCTGACCTTTATCGATACTGTTTTTTTAATCAAAAAATGATTGTCCGACCTACTGGCATATCTACTAACAGTACAGCTAGGAACTTGAAATAGAGAGAAGTTATTTCTGTTTAGGTCTCCAATCCTATTCGTTATGCACTCGCGCCGGTTTCTATGACCCCTGACATCACCTTCTGATAAAACACGACAAATTTGGTCTTGGTAGATGAGGTGAGGTGAGGTAACTTTCCACTTTAGGTAAATTTTTCACGTGTTTCAACAGACACAGATATGTAACTGTAACTGTCTGTGTCTATATTTTAAAGGCTTTTTGAGTTTGAGTCGTTCTATACGCCGTTTTACGAAGGACGACTATTTTTGTGTGTGAGTGTGTATGTGTATTTTAGTGAGTGAGTGCGTATATGAGTGTGAATCAAGAGTTTGCTCTCAATTTTCTCACGGACATTAAGGCAATTAAGATGCTTTTTTGTAACGGGTGTATCTCGTCATAATTTACCCCTGAATAGATTTGTCGCTTCAAGGTTTCAGTTCAGGGACCTCCCCAAGTTTCCCAAGGGACCACAGCATGGCGTTCTTCAAGAAATGCATGAGTGACCCCCATGGTATTGCAAATGTCCACAGGCTACGGTAACTGCTGACCATCAGGCAGATCGTACGCTTGATTGTCCCCTTAGGGGTAAAAAACAAAAGTTCTTTAATAAAAAAAAAAATTTTTTTTAAGTCTTTAAAACGTAATATACATAAATAATTAATTCTAGAAACTTCTCCATGGGCGAAATACCACCTCGCCCCTACAGAATAACTTCATCTGCAGAAGCGATGTTAGCGCACTAGAAATTATACAAACTACGCTCTCTTTTGTTTAAAATATAAAAGAAAGTTACGGTACATCACCAATAAATCTAAGGTATCGATTGACCTGTTCGTTCGAAAAAAATCACTTCTTAATTATTATGCGAAGTGATATATACAGGCGGAGCGCGAGGCGGAGTCTAATGGAATGAAGCGGCGGCAGGGCTGTCTCTCAGGTTACCTACCCTTTGTTGTTACACTTTGCGTTAAGTAATTTTAAAGCACCAACTCTATACTACATTGGACTAATTAAAAAGACGGATTGATAATCGCTGATATTTTTTGAAACTTTTCTGAAATATATCCTTCCAAAAACTATATGTATATATATGTATAGTATATAACTGAACTTTAATTTATTTGGTTTTATTTAATTTGATTTGAATCCATATAATTTGATTTATGTAATTTAGGGCCACTTGCACCAAATTTCGTTTAAATATATCCTAAATAATTTTAACTAAATACGTTTAAATCGTTAAATGTGTTTAACATGATTACGTTTAGTGACTTCTTGCACGAAGCTGTTTTGAAGATCATTTAACTAAACTTGTTTATTGTGTCGGTAAAACAGTTCTCCTATGTTTCGCGACGTATAAGTACCACGATTGACGCCATTTTTAAACAAAATATTTCTTTTTCTGTATTCAAGTATGCGTAAATAGCAACCTGCCTGTCAATTTTGATACAAAGTGACCTACGTGGGTATATAACCTCCATTTTATTTGCTTGTTTCTTGAGTTTGTTACTTTATGCTTCCGAGCTTGTGATGAGAAAAAGTGTTTTTTTTTATCACTCAGAGTCTGAAGTAAATTGGTTGTTATATTAATTCCATTTATTATATCACGTCTACTTATAAACTTATTTATTTCTTCATCATCATCCGGATAAAACCCCCAAATATCGATTATTGTAACAAATTCAAAACAATAGGTACCTACACCAAATTATACACACAAACATAACCTATTAAAAAATACCTCAAAACGTAAGCTTATATGGCGCTAAACGTATTTAGCTCTGCTAAATAGCCGATATTGGGTGTTTAATTTTGACAGTTCTCTAAACAGGTTTAGCAACCTATTTAGCGTGGTGCAAGACGTTGCAATGACTTAAACGTAAATTTAAATTTAAATTCCATTTAAGTATTATTTAGTGATATGGTGCAAGCCGCCCTTAATGTAATTGGATTTAAATAATTTAATATATTTTGATTTAATTTCATGTAATTTAATTTAATGTAGTTGATTTAATTTGATTTTTCTGCTTTAATATGATTATGTCAAATTTTTATAATTGCTTTTGGTATAATTTACATAATATTATTTACTGAACTCAAAGCAATAATGTGTTTAAGTTTTGGATTATTTAAGTACTCGTAATAGTATTAAATTGATGTGTATGATATATAAGAGATAATTATAAGAGACTAACCTACCATGACCAAATTGGTCGTGTTTTATCAGAAGGTGATGTCAGAAGCCCCAGGAACCGGCGAGCGTGCATGAAAAGAGCTATGAATGTCACAGAAGCGAGTGAAGTATGCAAGGACCGCGTCTTATGGTGCTCGGTTCTCTCTGCCTACCCCGCAAGGGACTTGGCGTGAAGATATATATATATATGTGTATGATATATTTACCAGTAAGTATTTGTTACATTTGGCTAGTATATATAAATGGTATTTATTACTTAATTTTTTTTTGAATAACAACCGATGAGGCTGAAACAGAATGCATTCGATGGGGAAAAATATGTATAACAAAATACCCCAAATTATATTTGTCCACAACACTACACAGCAAAAACCGCAGCCAATTAACAACTCCCTAGAGGGTTGTTGTGTTCGTGTGAGTGAGGTCACCAGTATGCTCCCAAGGAGTTGCTGTGTAAACAGCAAAGGAGGCATCGCGTGAGTGATACTTAATATATTATACGCGTTGATTGGTTACGGTACCTGTTTTACAGCAGGTAGGCCATATGCTTGTATGCCTTCAATACTCCACGACACTTAAAGAACCCCTCGCTCACCAAAATGTAGTGTTTTAGCGCCTAATTATTTCAGCTGTTCGAGTCGAGGTCCAATAGGAATATAATAATTCGATTCAGAGACGAGCTGTGAGAATTGTCGACAATCCTAAGATTACACACGGTATTGAACTCTTAAGTTTAAGGAGAGATTCTGCCTCCCTTTGTGTGTTCTACCGATTGTACAAGGTGTTGTGTTCTGAAGAGTTGTTCGAAATGATGCCGACAGCTACTTTTTATAATCGGACCGCTTGCCGACGGCGGGGAGTTCACCCTCACACACTGGAACCGCAATGGTCGCGTACTGTGCGGTTCCAGAGAAGTTTTCTTCCGAGAACGCTCAAGCTGTGGAATGAGCTCCCAGCCGAGATTTTTCCAAGGGACTACAGCATGGAGTTCTTTAAGAAATGCGTGAAGAGGTTTTTAGAGGGTCGGCAACGCATGAGTGACACCCCTGGTGTTGCAAATGTCTGTTTACCATCAGGCAGGCCGTATACTTGATTTCCACCTTAGTGGTATATAAAAAAAATACAGGAAATCACTAGCGTGATACCACTCCTGCTGCTAACACAGCAACTGCATACGAGCTTACTGGCAATGTCACTCACTCACAGGAACACAAAAACCTTCTAGGTACCTTATTCAACTGAGGTTTTCTGTGAGGTGAAGGTATTTCCCCAGGCGGGCAACTTCGATGCACCCTATCTCTCTTTCACTAGATCCTACTATGAACATAAAAACGTTTAGCAGGGTGTACCACATACAAGTAAGGCTGGTTTTAACTCTAAAGATAAGTAAGCTACCCAAAATTAGTTTATGCTGCTCTCGGTAATGGCAGGACCATGGGACGACTTTTCAGTTCGGTACACCTTAATGTTTACATTTGTATTTCTTTTTTGGCTGTTGGCAGCCCTGTCCAGGATAGTTAATCAGCGTCACCGATTGGCACTCATTGGCGCTTTTGGAAGAGTGAGTGCCTGGTGGCACGACATTGGGTGTGCCTATCGCTTACCGATATTAAAATCTGCTAAAGTTATCTGGACTTTGACAGATTACTTGATGATCAGCCTAAATAATAACTCAAAGATAATTTATATCAAGCACAATGACAAAATGACAAGCTCGGTGGCTCAGTCGTGAATGACACGACTTTGACTCCAACGCTCATGGGTTCTATTCCCACACAAGACAAACATTTGTGTGCATGAACATGTCTGCTTGTCTTGATATGGATGTTTTAAAAGAGGTAGGGCGCATCAAAGCACCCCGCTTACGGAAGTACCTCGACATTACACAAAGCTGCAGCCAAATAACAATTCCCAGCGTTGTTGTGTTCCTGCGTGTGAGTGAGGTCACCAGTAAGCTCCTAAGGAGTTGCTGTCTAAACAGTAGAAGAGGCATCACGCGAGTGATACTTAATATATTACAAGCGTTAATAGGCTACGGTAACAGCTTTACATCAGATGGGCCGTATGCTTGAATACCTACCGACGTTGTATAAAAAAGCATGCATCTGCAGATAGATAGACAGATAAGTAGAAAAAAAAACGAGGTACCTAAACAACGAGGCGGATATTTATAGAAGTTATGCGGAAACTAAGCTTGCTTCATAATTTAAGTTGAGTTTTAAGTAAACTTGAGATCATTAATAACTATTATAGCCCATCTCTATATACAGCACGAGGAAACATCTGGTATTAAAAACATAGGCCTAGAGTGCTAGAGTGCCACTCGTCTCGATCCTGAGTCACCTACATCCATCGATTCCTTACAGATCTTTAGAGACGATTGCTCCATCTAGATGGTGGGCCGTTACACACCGCGTGTACCAGCCCGGAGACGTTAAACAACCTTTTTTCCCCAGCGGTTGTCGGTTCTACGAGCAATGTGGAAAGCACCTCAGCTTTGCTTGTCCTTTGGGCTATTCGATTCGAATTCTGATTCGATTCGATTAGAGTTTCCCCATATGGTATTAAAATGTTGGCACCTAAAGGCAGCAACATTACCCGTATAACATTTTGCTGGTTTTGGAATGATATAGCTTCGGCATGCTGAACAAGCCGAGTTATCCTCTTATATCATATATCTGTTTCGGCAATCTTTCATCCCGCACTCTTTCTACATGGAAGAAGCAACGGAACATTCCTTGTGTTATCTTAACAACGGCACTATTCAGATCAATTATCTTTCTCACATCATTGAGAACGCGGTCACCAAACGTTACGCTGTAGATTTACCCAATGCTCGCATCTCGACTGCGTATATTCTACTTTATGAGCTTTATTTGCTTCGATATTACCGGAATTCATTTGAAGCATACAAGTGCGGCACTGTCTCTGACATAATACTGTCCCAACATAATGAAATTGAAATGATGTCGCAGCGGGATACTTATTGACAGTTTGTCCTATTACATCGCACCGCAGCGTACCGTTTTGTTGGAGACACTCGCGAACACAATTGATATCAAATACTTACATTTGGTATTGAATGCGAAGACATAGAATGATATTTGAAAGATAATAAACTAGAAACAAAGCAGAGATTACCGTTGATGATGAAGTGAGGGAACCAGTTGATGAGATTATATATCTTGATTGCGCTTTCAGCAGGGATGGAAGGTGCACCGCTGATGTGGAAAAACGAGTGAGTGCTGGAAATAGAGTGAATGGAGCTTTGGGAAAACTTCTTGACAGTAAGCTTAAGCTAGAAGGCACAGCTCGCTATACATAATGCAAGGCTGGCATACCTAGTTCTCGCTTCCATAAGTAAGCTTTGGGTTACTTATGGAAGCGAGAACTGGGTATGGCAGAGAGAGCGTGAAAGTGAGATAAGCGCCGTCGAAATGAGTGTTGCGCAAAACTTGTAGCGAAACGTTTATTGACGGTTTTCACAATGATGATATTAGAAACAGAGCTAGTCTGAAAGAGAGTCGGTGTTAAAATAAGAAAAGGCATATTCCATTGGTTCGGATATGTAGAAAGAACGCAGAAAGAAGGAATTGCGAAAGTAGAAGGATGTAGGAGCCGAGGAAGGCCAGGTAAGTAACTACCATAATCATATTGATCATATTTAATCAGTAAGTGATGCCAGGAGCCTTAAAAACCGGTGAGCGTGCATGAGAAGAGCATTAAATGATAAAAAAGGCAGTGTTATACCAATTGCGAGATTTTGAAGTGAGAATATGCACCTTTTCATTCACATTCAACTCAACAGTTTCACAATATTTAATATTATTGACCTGTTTTTCACACAGTGGTGAAAGAAATGTGAAAAAACAGTGAACTTTCAATAGTAATGTATTGCTGTCAGACCCCTCATAGGTACGTTTTATTCACAGTGCTACATTATTAGGAATCGTAATTGATTGTAAAATAAATTATTAAGTGATAATTTGAAGAAAGTATTGGATACGACTGTACCCCAGCGGAAGCACATTTCGCACCGCTCTCCTATCAATAATAAGCCAGTAACAGAGCCAGCAGTCTATATTAATTTGTTATTATGACTAAGGCTCGTTTCACATAAAAGAAAACAACGCGGTTGTTTGACGAAGAAAACAATATCCTCGGTGCAGGAATGATACTTAAAAGCTTTACAAGACAAAGGAAAGAATAACACTGACTGAGAAAAGGGGATTTATTGAAAAATATAGGTGAACACAAATTTTTTATACAACGTCGGGAGTCATACAAGCATACGGTCCACCTGATGTAAAGCAATTACCGTAGCCTATTAACGCGTGTAATATATTAAGTATCAATCGCGCGATGCCTCCTCTGCTGCTTACGCGGTGACTCCTTAGGAGCTTACTGGTGACCTCACTCACACGCAGGAACACAACAACCCTCCAGGGAGCCGTTATTTGGCTGCGGCTGTCTGTGAGGTGAAGACACCTCCCCAGACGGGCTGCTTTGATGCGCCTTACCTCTCTTAAATCATCCAGACCAAGACAAACAGACATGTTTATGCACACAAATATTTGTCTTGTGTGGAAATCGAACCCACGAGCGTTGGTGTCAAAGTCGCGTCTTTCATAACTGAGCCACCGAGCTCGTCAAAATAAATAAGTAAATAGATAAAACTAGTGACATTATTGCTAACACAGGAGATGTTGATAGGTGGAGAAAATATTATGGCGAAATTATTGATTATGTCCAGGATGCTGATCTGTGAATCAGTGTAGGACTGATGCTGCAGTGACAGCATTAGAGGAAGACAGCACTATAGATAAGAGTCGAACGGAAGTTGAGAATATGGTGGAGTTCAGAGAAGCCTACCCTTTCCTCACTACAACCAGATCTGTCGTCTATTGTCTGTAGGAGATTCGGAAGAGGCAGTGTTCGTCAGTAGTCCTAAAATTGGACAAAACAGGAGTTAATGAATGTTAAAACAGCAACCGAAATGTAGAAGGGACTGCGTTTTGCTATACTGGGTTTATACTCACCACCCTTCGAGGTATCCTACGTATTGGTAAAGTAGATAGAATTTTATTAAGCTGTACGAAATCAACCCAAACTACTCGTATAATTCTCAATATCTACAAGTGGCGATCCATAAATATGAAGTGAATATCCAGGTGGCGTAACAGGTCCTTGTAGCTGGCGTTTTATGGAAAACATCGCCGGCACAGTATAAAAATAATACGAAACAGTAAGGAACTCTTCAAAAAACAACGGGTTTAAGAAAATATATTTGGAAAGACGTGTGTTGTTTTAATCTAAGAAAGGTCTGTTTTACCTTTGGGACTGTAGTTTGGTAGTCGCTTCATGCTAAATCAGTATCTTTACTAAATACATAGGCTTAAGTAGCGAACCCCGCCATGCGCCAATACTATGGGATTAGGAAAATTATTTCTGTTAAGAAGTAAGGAACTTTTCTATCAATGACATTCAATCAAATGTAATTAATTATCTTTAGAGGTAAAGCCTACCTCTTCTGCATGTAATGCAAGTAACTACTCGTAACTAGGCTCTGGGGCACAACAGGTAGTGCCCATCAAGGCAGCCCGGGGAAACATAATGTGTTCCTGCGAGTGAGTGAGGTTATCAGTAAGCTCCTTAAAAGTTGCTGTGTTAACCGCAGGGGTGGGACAAGTTTAGAGGTTTTTTATACCTTTGTAATTATGATAGTTAATTTGAGTGGTTCCGTATACCGTGAAGTTTCGATTTCATTGTTAAAAAAGTGAGTGAGGTATGAAAAGATCCACATTATAACCATTAAAACTAACCTGATTTAAAGATGTAGATGGATAGATGGAGAATATTTACTTTTAAACGTTCTTTTTAGGCAGCATTCAGTTATATGAATGGATACATTTTGTTACTGGTCTTAGTATCTAAACGCAAAGTTGTTGCAAACCTCGAAAATTCAGTCGAAAAATGTTTAACATTTTTTTAAAAAAAAACGTAGGATGGTAAAAAATAAAGTACTCCTTCTTTACATGAATTAGACACTTCTAATTAACTCTTTGTGAGCTTAGTGGAATTGTTAACTTCCCATATTAATTAAGTGATTTGGAACTGAGTTAGGAAGTGTTAATATTTAATTTGTAAATTTGTCAATTAATATTAGACTTCGTAGTTAGTATGTAATTAGTACTACTATTTACTAAGTACTTGTATCAAGTTACAATTACTTTCTCTAATAAGTTTGAATCTTTCAAATTACGTAATTTTCTTGATATGTTTTAATTTTAATGTGCCATGTAAACCGTTTTGTACCATATTTTGGAATTAATATGGGGATTCATGTGTGTGTATATGAAAGTACGTCGGTATTTTACATTCAATTATGTTCCAAACAGCTTAAGCAATAGAGCTCATTATTTCACTGCAGTTGTATCTTGTCGTAATTTAGTTCTCATTAGATTCTTAGGCTAATTGGGTGTAGTAGTAATTTCTTCATAGTTTATAAATAAGTATAAAGCTTTTGGAAAACACGATTCAAATGTCATATATGCCTATGTTATCATGCATATATTTCTATGTTCAATTTTCGAGAGTTTTTATATCAAATTACTATGTCCTCGAACATCTCACTCAAAGATCAGTAATTGTGCGATTGTGACTTACTGTATTGTGCAATTAGATTGAGAAAGACGTCGTAAATCGGCGAATTTATTGCTTCGAACGCGACGAGCCTTGCCCGCTATCGTTTGTTTCTGATACACAACAGTCCAGCCACTGTCCGGAAACCCACAACACCTGGATAAAATAAAAAAGTGATTGTTTTTCTGTGTAGTGAGAATTTAAATAGTTTCCTAATGTATCGTAGCCAAGAGATGGTTAAGTAAATTTAGAAACTGAGGGTAATTTTTTTAGGTAACATAAATCAAAATAATTTTAACGACAAACTTTTTTGAAAACTAAACATCTTTTTTCTGAACTTATACATTTTTGATTTTTAGGAAAATTAATTCAATAATTGTTTTATGTTCAATTATTTTATTTTCCTTCTATTATTCACAACAATATATAAATATTTATAAATACATTACCATGTTAGTACCATTTCAATACAAATAAATTCCCAACTGGTACGTTAAATAAGCAGTGATTAAATCGTGACCACAAGACGTAAAAATTGCTCTCACCAGCCTGCAATATTATAGAAAATAGAATACTTGAAAAAAAAATTTTGAATTGCAATACATATATATCAATGTAAAAAGTCATTCCACATATATCATTCAAACAGACACCGCTTATTAAAATAATAAAGGTTTTAGCAAATTGATTATTTTCGCAGTTTTAATTCGGCAAATAGCTGTATAATTAAAATCTGACATGAAAGAACTAATTGAAAATAATAACAGTGTGGACTGTTTAAGTAATGAAATCGTAATTAAAGTTATCCACTTATATGATTAAAAGCTCAAGTTGGAGGTCACACAGCTATGTGTCATAATGTATCTCTTTATTTTCCACAGCAAAGTCATTATGGACTGGATACAATCCAGTATAAATGAAATAGGGATTTGTGTGTCCCTACAGGGGGCTGTTAATTATTCTATTTCTAGTAACTTTACTCACAAGAAAGTAGGAATTCACTGGAAAGTATAATAACGCATATGCTATATCACTGCTTGTAGGAACTTGGAAAATCGTCACCAGTTTTTAGCGATCTTCCAGACATCCTAGTAGAAGAAATCTAGAGTAGTTATTTTTATTATTTTTTACATATAACTTATACACTTAAGGACAGACGCTAGTCGCGGAAAACAGTAAGTAATACTGTAAACGTACTTGCTATTTCAATTCAATCTGTTCAGGTATTTCACGTACGTGACCACAATTCCGTTCTATGCATTAAGATCTTAATTGGAGGAATGTCCTATGTCTAATGCATATTGGTCACATTCATAGGGGCGAAATGTAATTTAGTAAGTGATTTTCGGAAATATATTCCAGTAATTCCAAATATAACACTATTTCTTTCTTTGATAAAAAATATTATTTGATAAAGCTTTGCTTGCTTTTTTTCGTGCAATTACCTAAAGTATAGCAATTCATAAATTTACTTATTATTATTATATTATTTTCTTTTATTTCACGGGTTTTAATCCCGGTCATTTGATAGGCGTGCGCGAGGATATGAATCTAACGCGTAGAGGCCCCTTCGAAAAGAACGATGTAATGTATTATGCCCACCGTGACCTGCTTCAGGGGATATTAATGGGATAATATACCCATGAACAGGTCATGGCAGGGACTAATATTGGGACTACTGGAAATATGTCAGAAAAAAGCGGGTTATTAAAATGAGATCTGTTGGTTTTATTGGAACTTGGCTATTGCAGAACAGGACACCTGCCATAACTATCATTTATTTATTATTAAATACTGTAATTCTTATTTATTATTTATTGCTTCGATACTTTCGGTTAGAGAATAAATCTAACTCCAAAATAAAAAATAAAATACACTTCGTATTGTATTCATAAAAAAATGGAAAATATCAATATCTGTTAGTCTTATTGAGATTGTGAAAATAATTTTGAGGTGCCCGTTGGGCAGTGGTTGGCAATGACTGCTTTAAGACCAAGTCAAACATTTGTCAAACATAAACATATCTGGTTCTTCAGTATTAAGTATCAGTTCCTTCGAGAAGATCGATGTCGAATATCCAAAATATTACATGGGAATAACATACCCAAGACCAAGTCTCGACTTAGGATTGTTAAGAAATGTGCTTAAACATGACGAAGGCACTGACGGACTCTCTGGAGTACTCTGAATTCGTGGTGCTATTACTCACCCCTGATCACAAGAATAACCTTGATATTCTTGAGCTTTATAAAACCGTACAAAATTTTCAATAATCCCTTCAGTAGTATCTCCACGGTTTGGTTCTAAACAATAGAGATATATGTATTTTAAAATTACGTATAAACCCCAGGGCTCCTATGATCACGGCCCAGCTTCGCCGCAGCCCTCTGTCGATCGCCTCTCCGTGACGTGGGCCGATCCTGGCAGCATGACTTCATCAGGGGTCAATCTGTTCCACCTCCCTTCTGAGACACCCATCAACAACGAGGTCAAGTTCTCTCCATCAGCTGGCGGTAAGTATCATCGTCTTATATGGCACACAACGACTGTGAAAATGGCGAATATCATATTGGATATTTGGCTACTGCATGCATTAATTTGGCTAGCCAATTGAACCGTAAAAGTCCTCGTCTCTGTGGCCGGTCTAATTGGCACATTGCTGTGCAAATTTCACTAATTGATGTATTGCGTTTCAATGCATACATCGATGCATTTCTACCTAGGTATAGTTAGGGGGACTAGATCCGGCAGGCATTGTTCTGCCTACCTGGACAAATAATCATTGAAACCTTAACAAAAGACCGGTAGTATTTTCTTTCATGGTAGTCGATTTCTCAGTTTATGGGTCTCTGATGTACCGACTATCCATTTACATTTTTTATACAGAAACGGCTTATTAGTATTTTAATACGACGATTCTTTTACAGTAACTGATGAGACGTCCTATTTAAAAGTTAAGGGCATTTTGGAAGATTGTTTGTGTTGTCGACTTGCTAGTTCATTTGCTTTCTAATAAAGCAAAAAACTCACATTAAAAAACGATATATATAACTTCTTTTTTCTTAGAAACTTAGAAAAAATAAAAAATGAAAATGATATAGTCATTTTCATTTATTATTTTTTCTAGGTTCTAACTCGAAACCGGTAATTTTTGAGCCTTTTATTTGTTGCAAATGTATATTTATCTCCTTCAAAGGAAAATGACGAATTTCCGGTTACCCTGTATATATGTGTGTATATAAATATATTGCTTATGAGTGCTGTAGCGAAAGATACCAACATTGTGAACAAACTATACATAAAAAAATATGTTTAGTGCTTCATTGTCTATTTTTTTATATATATGTGGTTGAGGCTCCTCTTTGCCTAATGGTAAGCGAAAGAGGAACCCAAATCGCAACTGCAACTGACAAAATACTACACCGTATCCTGTCAGTTGACGCTGCCATGCTGACCCGCAAGATGCTTCTTCACGCTTCGTTTGAAGGAAGTAACACATGTGCAGGCATATTGTAGGAAGGAAGCAACACATGTGCAGGCAAGGCGTTCTACTTTTTAATGGTACGACAAAGATAGGATTTGCCGAACTTTTTGTACGCGAAGAAATATTCTCAACAGTGGAACAATGACATCGCAAGCTCGCACGTGTGGTTCTTTGACGGAAGGGAGAGGGTAGATAACAGTTCTTCAGAGCACTCGCCACGGTAAAAGCGGTAAAATACGCTACTAATCTAATCAAATAAAGAAAATATTCACACAGTGGTAGTAAGCACTGCAGCTTAAAAGAGCTGATCATATTGTTCAGTAAGGAATGACACTTCCACTACTTCTAATTGTTACATCATCAGGACCCTTGTGGATTAAGTTCTTATCTTACGGTCAAGATAGCCTGATCATGACTGTCGGATGTGACTTAAGTGATTCTTATATATTTAAGACTAACGACATCTCATTATGGTGCATTTTAACTTGTTACATTAGCTGTGTGTTATTTCATTTTGGTAAATATACTTTATGTTATGGTTATGCCTTGCATAAAAATGGCTTTAATTCAAAAAACTTGTAAGGTTATGTTATTATATACTGCAAATTACGTCACTAATCTCAAAGTTTAATAACCACGTAGTATTGTACATGTTAGTAACTTTACGATAAAGATATGCTGCAATGCTAATAAATACATAAATGTTTATTGAATTTTCAGACATCAGTTAACAATGATGTGCTTTGTTAACTGCTGTCTGAAAATTCAATACACATCAATTTCAAACTGACGAGCTCGGTGGCGCAGTGGTGAAATACGCTGTTACATTATTTTGACACCAATATGCTCGTGAATACGATTTCCACACAGGACAAACATTTGTATACATGAACATATCTATTTCTCTTGGTCCGGGTGTTTTTAAAAAAGGTAGGGCGCATCAAAGTAGCCCCTCTGCGGAAGTACACCCCTAGAGGATTGTTGTGTTATTAAGCTCCTAAGGAGTTGCTATGTTAGCAGCAGAGGTGGCATCGCGCGACTGATACTTAATGCATTGCAAGCGTTTATACGTTACAGTAACCACTTTACATCAGGTGGGCCGTATGCTTCTATGCCTCCCAACGTTGTATAAAAATAAATGTTAAGTTAGTATACATTTATTACAGCCATGCAATTCTCTAAGCGACTCGTAATGGCTGTGTGCGTCGCTGTGATCACAGATGTCACAGCTTTGACGTCGTCTACTGCGATCACGGCGAAATTATTTGGTATTCTATAAGGCTGTAAGCGTACGCGAGGCTGTTTGCCTTGTAGAATTCCAATTCCAAACGCAGCCTTGCGGCGCTAGTGTCGCACAACCATGAAAAGCGACACCAAAGAATTGCAATTTTGTGTTCAAGGCTGTAACAGCCGATGTTTCCGAGGATGTAAGGATGTTTGCTCTTACAAAATTGCATAGCTGGAAAGTGTTTTATAATGCAAAAACTTAAGAAATATACAAAGATGCTCTCTACTTGTGCGATTTTTCAATTTTAAATCTATGGCTTTGCGAATGTAACATTTGCGAAGGTAAGAACGATCTTTCATTCTTCTTACAATATTTTTACAATATGTTATCCCATCAGTCGATTTCTCTTTAATATCGCCACTCACTGTACAAATGAACATTCATTTACGTAAGATGAGCCTCGGAAGTGGATGCTATAATGAACTCACCGCAACAACATCGCATCGATGCTGGCCATGACTTATTGAACAGGCTCATTAATTCTGAAAATTGGATACTGTATAACAAAGTATTGTCTTAGGTTTTCGCGATTGTTACACATTGTATTAAACAATTTTTAACGGAAGTATCGCGTGTTTTATTTATTTTGTTGAACCTGACGTTTCGAACGCTTTGTAGCGTCCGTGGTCGCAGGAAGACTAGGGTGATATTTGTCTTTCATTAGTTATTCAATTATTACATCTACCGACATGGATGGATTAATTATATATGTTCCGATTCACACAAAAATCGCTCAAAGTGTCCGAAAGTTTTTTAGTAGATCTCTGGGTTTGTGACTTGATTATTGGGATCCAGTCCTAATAATAATCAAGTCACAAACCCAGAGATCTACTAAAAAACGTTCGGACACTTTGAGCGATTACTATAAACACGCGATACTTCCGTTAAAAATGGTTTAATTCAATACTGTATAACAATCTGAAACGTCAGCCCTACTTCGATACTGGGAAATCAGAACCCAAATTTAGTTAAAATAAACAGCTTGGGCTGTATACTTAGACCTGAGTATTGTTCATTACAGCTTCTTTTAGACAACATTTACTGCAAAGGTATAAGTCTTAAGAACAATGTTGTACACGCTCGCTGTCAAGCAACCGAAATGTATCAATTGCTCTAATACGGCGAGCTCGGTGGCACAGTGGCGAAAAGCGCTGTTACGTTACGTAGGTTTGATTCCCACACAGGGCAAATATTTGTGTGCATGAACATGTCAGTTTGTCTTGGTCTGGGTACTTTTAAAAGAGGTAGGGCGCATCAAAGTAACCCGTCCGGGGAAGTACATACATACAAGTATAACAACTCCCTAGAGGGTTGTTGTTCCTGGCAGGGAGGTCGCCAGTAAGCTCCTATGGAGTTACTGTGTTAGCATCAGATGTGGCATCGCGCGAGTAATACTTAAAATATTCCGAGCGTAGCATAGGCTTTAGGGATTGCTTTCTATCAGGTGGGCCGTAAGCTTGTATGTCTCCCGACGTAGTATAAAGAAAATACACATCTTATTCGCTACAACGTTCGTCCACTTCGTCGTCATAAAAAGGAGGCTCAACTGACAATTCACCGTTACCATAATGGTTCTTCCTCACCTGACCTTGCTTCATCAACAAAGTCTTTTATATGGATAAGTTTTAATTTGAAGTTTTTCAATACGCTTTTATAGTTCGACGTTATCCATTTCCAGAATTTCTATAGCAATTTCAATGAAGCCTCATTAAAATTGTAAATGTGCATCGACAATAATGGCCGATACGTCGATTACTGCATTTCCAATGATAACCTAGTGGGTAAAGTACCGGCCTTGTGACCAACAGGTCCCCGGTTCGTATCCTGGCATGTACCTACCTTAAAATTCGTGTTTACGGATTGCACTTGCTTGCTAGTGAAGAACACCATCGTGAGTAAACCCGCACGTCCAAGAAATTATATTTCCAAAGATGTGTGACCTTACCTAAGAATGATCTGGTTTTCCCTCTGGGTTTTGGAGGTCTGATAGCAATCACTCCAATCAGAATCTTCGCCAAATCCTTACGCTTAGGTAGCGGACCCCGCCAATCCTAATGGATTAAGAAAAACGGGATAACGCAAAGGTGAAGACTTCGATTACCTACAATTTATACTTAAAAGGTGTTGTAGTTTTCTATACAAAACGGCAATTTTATAAGGTTAATATTTGAACCTTAATTTGAACATTTACTTTGGAGCAAAACATTGTATCAACCAGCGAAATTCCTGCATTTATTATTAAAGGTGCGTGTGGTAACCTCTTCGATTATTTTTTCGCGCGACCCCACAAAGACTGTCTGCTGCTTCCCAAAATGTGTAATAAACTATAATTTTAGTTTAGTATATATTATTTTAAAGTACAGACTGCTAAAGATTGTGCTAAGTACAGTACTTGCGTCATCATTATAACTTTAAAGGATAATAATGTCAGTTTATAAAAGGTTTGGGTTTCGCTTTTGGTTGTGGAGGTCTTACGGCAGTCGCTCCATGTCAAAACCGGTATCTTAGACTTAGGTAGCTGATCCCGCCAAGCGTAATACTCGTA
This sequence comes from Pyralis farinalis, assembly GCA_947507595.1. NCBI lineage: Eukaryota > Metazoa > Arthropoda > Insecta > Lepidoptera > Pyralidae > Pyralis > Pyralis farinalis. The sequence goes on along the minus strand of OX382265.1, from coordinate 5,851,677 downwards.
GCAAACCAGATAACGCTAGGAATTAGAAACAGATAAAAAATCTAAATAGGTACCATCGAAACTTTAGACAAAGGTACTAGAAGTATACATCATTAAAAATCCTTTAAGTATAGTGGCTACACCATTTAAAAACAATACTTTTATCATATATTAAATCTATAATTTTGACATGAACTTATTTATTATTTTACGCCGTTTTAGCACCTGGCTAAGTGCTTACGAGCCAATTCTTTGTAAGTTTCTCAAAATCAAAATCCAATGACATATGCAGTTAAGACTTTGGTTTGTCGGGAATCTAGGCTTTGAAGCAAATAGTGATTTATATATATATTTGTTTTACACAGAGGGTTCGGAAGATGAGGATTATTCAGCCAGTCTCAGCGCAGTGCTCCGTCAGCGGAGGGCCAGTGTCCGAAGGTCTCGCAAAGGACGCGCTAGACGACCGTCTTCGCCCTTCCTGGCCGACGAGGGCAGATCAAGGAGACGTTCCTCTGTCTTCACGACTAGTTCTGGAGAGTAAGTTTGGTTATCTATCCCACTAGACATAACGTTTTTTACTCGTTTACTCGTATTTCCGAAACGTTAGTAGAATAAGAAATTGACCTCTTATAGTGGATGCTTTTTAGTGGCGACAAAATTATCTTGGAATCTATAAGTGAATTCAGTTAGAACTTACATGGTAATTGAAATATCGTCGATATTTATTCAAAACAAACCTCGGCTGCAGGAGGATTTTTCGAAAATAAAAATATGAACTGCCTGACGACAATAAAGACTCAATCAAGTGAAATTAAATCAGTAAAGAAAATTGATTGCCATCTAACATCAAAGACAGATTCCTATTCTAGATTTCTAACATTGATATCCTAATATACAACATGTTGATATTTTTAAATAAAATTGCTTTATTGTCAATAAAAAAAGAACGTGACTTACCTATCATGACCGAAATGGCTGGGTTTTATCAGAAGGTAATATCAGGGGACCTAGGAACCGGAGAATATGCATGAAAAGAGCTTTGTTAAAGAAACCACCGAGGTGTGTAAAATCGCGTCTAATGGCTCAGTGTTCTTTCTACCTACCCCACAATATACCTGGCGTTAAGATATATATAGATAGAAATTGTGATTGGTGATCGAGTCGCGTGGCGCTCCGGTCTCCCTGCCTACCCCGTAAGGGATTTGGCGTGAAGTTATAGAAATTGTGAACATGAAAAATTCAGAAGGAATGTAGCGCTATATTCCTTCATTTGTGATGAAAACTTTCCAAACATTATCTATGATTCGGTTATGTCATTCCCTAAATGTAACCAAAGTAAATCAATCTTTACTCCTTTTTAAGTGATTATCTAGTTTTATTGTAATTTTAAAACGTGACCATATTGTATTTAGTACCGCTATCTCAATGGAGGACGGACAACTAATCATAGTGACGCAAGAGCAGATATTCACCAACATACATCTTCATAAGGAGGTGTTAGGCTCCGTAAAGCAACAGCCGCTCGGTATGAGGAGGAAGCTGAAAATAGTACACCAGGTAAAACCTTCACCAGGTATATAATACATAAAGATTTTTCCGGCTAAGGTAAGTAAACCTTATAGTCAAAGTCAAAGTCAAAATCTTTTTATTCCGTAAAAATGGCTACATTTGTTTGGAATTGTCACAATTTTTTTCCCTACCGTGCAGTTCATGACTAGGTGAGCACTGATAAAAATACTGCCAAAAAACTCAGGCATCCCTCTTTTGGTATCCAAACAAATTTACATAATTAATTATTTACATTATAATTGGATCGACTCAATCCCAGGCATTTTTATCATTAACAGAGTCAGATACTTCATAATATGCCCTGCTACACAATTTGGCTTTAATAGTAGTTTTAAATTTGTTTATTGACAATTCTCTTATATTGCTGGGAAGTTTGTTATAGAACCGTATACATTGCCCCATAAAAGAATTACTTATTTTGCGGAGACGGCTTGGATGTAACACAAGATTATGCTTATATCTAGTATTTATGTTATGAGTATCACTCTTTTTACAAAATGAGAAAAAAGTTATGTTACAACATGCTGGCTGTACAGGTAAGAAATAAAGGTGGGCACCTTTTTTTCTTTCGGGCGCTGGTGATTTATTCTACAAATGATAACTAATGATACAATGTCATATTTTTCATATAAATCAAACAAGTTGAGTTATTCTTCTTTTACTAGCGTTATACCGTTTTCTAATCTATTGCCTAATCCTAAGGATTTGGCAAAGATACTGGTATTTATGGAGCGACTACCGTCAGACCTCAGAAGCAGGACCTTCTTTGGCTTGGCACTCGTCTTTCGAAATTAATTTTCTTGGAGATACGGGTATCTCAATGTTTGCATTCACTACCGGGCATACTAGTGATAACGATAAGTATGTACACACTTTGACAAATCATGTCAGACACTTGCAGCACCATTTTTACTCTTTATCGCGTGCTGCATAAGAAAGGTACAAAGGCCAAACAGTCCAGCTTGAGGTGTCGTTGTATGTACATAAATCCGAAAATACTAGTTAAATACTACGAGTACATTCCCATGCCAGTTGAGTTCACCGTACTAATGCCACAAGCATCTTTATATGGCGATTGGTTTGAAACCTATCATTCGCCAGATCACTATCGCGACTGCTTCGTATTCTGTAGGGAAGCGGGTGTAATCTGGCGTAATAAACAATCTGACCTCGAGTTTGATAGGTATTGCTGATGTATTGCAGAAGTAAGGCTGCTGTAATAACAATCGCAATGTTTTATTCTATTGTATGCATAGAACATTGTGCCAACATAAAACTTGCAGACAACAGGCCCACGGGGTGGACGTACAGAATGGTGTGCCAGAAATATATAATTTGTTTGTTTTTTTTTTCTGGAGCGCTAACGTCATAGATGAATGCTTTCGCAGACGTGTCGCAGATAGATGGCCAATGATGAGTAACATCTCATCTCATATATTTCTTTTTTATACCACTATGCTAACAATCCGGCTGATGTAAACAGTCACCATAGTCTATGTTCACTTGCGACACCAAGGGCATCACACGTCATTACCGACACTGTAAAAACCTCTTCACGGGCCTTTTGAAGAGTCACACGAGCAGAATTTATTACAAAACCTAAAGCTTCGGGGAATAATACATCTCTAGAACTTAACAGTATTCAAATAGTAAACTAACATATTTAGTTCAAATAAGTATTTTTAAAAATCCAAAATTCCATGCTGATGGCCAGCGATTGAGTTATAGAAGAAAGCTGTGGAAATCGTATTCAATAGCTTCTCTACACTCAAAGTATGTGGCAGTCAAAGTCCCAACTGTAACTTAATACAAGTACAAGCTTGGGGTCTGTCAAAATATCTATATCTATAGTTTCTGAACCGAATCATAAGGTGCAAGCTAGGAATCTGGTGTAAACTTTAGTAACCTATACTCCATATAAAAGCATATCATAAAATGTTGCGCTCATTAAGCGAACTGTGAGGGACTGACTCTCCCTCCAGTTCGCCCCCCTATACATTTTATCCAGTATTAGTCCATACAGCGCGTACTTTACGCGGTTTTCGGCATTTCGCTTGCTGTCTCATTCAGTGAGCGGCTGATTCGCTGCGAAAAGCGATGAAATTATGAAATGCGTAAGTGATGAAACACTTACGCAGAAGTGGTTAAACAACTGTTTGATTTCTTCTTAAGCGTGTCAATTGTACAATCTACTCAAACAATATCAACAACTGCTAGGCTTTGAATGGGTTTAAATATATCATGCTTTTTTATTACGGAAGGAGAAAAGAAGAAGCCATGAAAGACCGCCACAACAATCACCAGATATTGTGACTTCTGCCTACTTTTGTGCTCAGCGTGTCCTCCTGAGAATATTTCCATTCACTTCCACTGATTTTACCTATTTTTCAGGCTAAAACGTACATCAAACGTCACGAGGGTCAACTGCAAGAAAGACTGGCTCAGTCAAAAAGCACAAGAGATATTTATGCGCGTTTCAACATATTATTAACCACCGTAAGCCAATACTAAATATCTATATTATAGAAGAAATTGATGGACATAAAAATGTACCCCAATTAATTGGAAGCAAGCAAAGTCTTCATATCGGTTTCCGAAGAACCTGTAAGCATTACAGGTCACCATTTTTCTGATCGGAAGGCTTTATAGAAATTAAATAATAATATAATAATAATTTGATAATTTACGTGCTGGAGCCATCAGTTGCGAGGGCTAACTCTCATCCACTAACGTTAGTAAATGTATGCCAAGACCGTCGCTGACACGACTGCTCTGGTCATGTCTGCCTCGGCTGCTGTGGTTGTCTTTTCGCGTGCCCTTCATCTGTAACAAACGATCCATGCACCATGGGTGATGTTTTTTTATTTATTATAAAACGTCGGGAGGCATACAAACATACGGTCCACCTGATGCAATGTGATTACCGTAGCCTATAAACGATTGCAATACATAAAGTATCACTCGTACGGTGTCACCTCTGCTGCTAACACAGCAACTACGGCTTATTGGTATCTCAGTCACGCGCAAGAATGCAACAACCCACCATTTGTATTTGGCTGCGGTTTTCTGGGTGGTGAAGGTACCAGACGGACCCAGACGGACTGCTCTGATGCGCTCTACCTCTCTAAAACATCCAGACCAAGACAAACAGACATGATCATGCACACAAATGTTTGTCTTGTGTGGGAATCGAACCCACGATCGTTGGTGTCAAAGTAGCGCTAACCACTGCATCACCGAGCTCTTCAAAATCAATCTATTAATACATGGGGAATAGGGACCAATATCTCTTACTAATAATATTTACGTCAATTGTCTTTTGCTCATGTTTGAGATCATTAAATTTGATTCCAGAAATGGCAGCAACTGAAGCGCGAAGCTGCCAACATGTCAAATTTGCTCATTCCATGGGAACTGCGCATTAAAGAGATAGAATCTCACTTTGGTTCCGTAGTGGCATCTTACTTCACGTTCCTGCGGTGGCTATTTTGGGTCAACTTGGTCATCAGCTTCATACTTGTGGTCTTCGTCATTATTCCTGAGGTTGTCTTACTTTTATTATAAGGCCGCGTTCTCATCATAAGTATAATTAACCACCGGCTGTGTAAAGACTCATTGCACCCAGTAGTCGATCGCCGAGAATACGATACAGCATATTGTCGGCGGAGTCGGAATGGAAAGTTTAATATGCATGGAAAAACAGTAAATTACGTAATGTCTCGCAGTCATCGCTTTACTGTGCTTGTGAACGCGGCCTTACAAATAACGTATCAATATATTAAGTTATATACGTCAATAGTATAATAACGTTCAAAGTGGTAAGACGATCACGGTATACATCCTAAGTCAAAGCAGTAAATGTGAGATTTGCACAGGTTGGCTGGTTGGATTTGCATAGCTTGATTGTATGAATGGAGCCCAATTCGTATTTCTGCTCAAGTATTAAAATTTCCTATATACACTTATATCAAATTTCAACACTTGAGCAGAAATAGGAATGTTCATTAGATCCTATAGTATATTCTTTGATATAAAAATAATGGAGACTACCAGGTCCCTATTTATAGCAACGCAGCCTTTTTAGAGAAGCATCTGGCTTTGGACCAAAAGGCTTTCTGCGGTTTTGTGGACTTTGAGAAAGCATTTGATAGGGTCGTGCGAAAGAATCTCTGGAACATTTTGCCCAGATATGGGGTTGACGGTGACCGTGCTGTGCAATCCACTTATGAGGATTGTACAGCATGTGTGCGGGTGGACGGCAGCTTGTCGCCCTGGTTTGATGTCAACTTTGGTGTCAGACAGGGATGCGTGCTGTCGGCTCGGCTATTCATCCTGTATCTGGACAGTTGTCTTCAGAGAATAAGAAATATGAATGTGGGAATACGAATGGGTGACTCAGTGGTCAACTGCCTGCTTGCAGACGACGAACTGCAAACACTAGTTACAACAATGAAAGATGATTTTATGAAGAAAGGCTTACCAATGAATGCGAAGAAAACCAAGATAATGGTATTTGAAAGAGAGACAACCAGAACGAACACTAGGATTACGGTTTATGATGTAGTGTTGGATCAAGTGAATGAGATTGTATATCTTGGAAGTGCTTTTAGCAGCAATGGAAGGTACACCGCTGATGTGGAGAGACGAGTGAGTGCAGGGAATAGGGTGAATGGAGCGTTGGGTAAACTTCTAGGCAGCCAAAATCTAAGCCAGAAGGCACAGCTCGCTGTACACAATGCAGTGCTAATCCCAACCCTAACTTATCTAAGTGAGAGCCGGGTATGGCAGAGAGAGCATGAAAGTAGAATAAATGCGATCGAGATGAGAGCATTGCGCAAAATTTGTGATTTACGTGAGAGTATCGGTGTTAAGATAAGAAAAGGCATGCTCTGTTGGTACAGACATGTAGAAATAATGCGGGACGAAAGAATGACGAAACAGATATACAATGCAAAAATGGAAGGATGTAGAAGCCGAGGAAGACCAAGACTAACCTACCATGACCATGTTGGTCGTGTTTTATCAGAAGGTGATGTCAGGCGAGCGTACATGAAAAGAGTTATGAATGTCACAGAAGCGACTGAAATATGTAAGGACCGCGTCTTATGGCGCTCGGTTCTTTCTGCTTACCCCGCAAGGGACCTGGCGTGAAGATATACATACATACAGCCTTTTTACCTGAATGCGTGAGTATAGTGCTAAATGTGCGTCTTGGGTTAATAGCTATGCACCCTGCATTAGGCATTGCTTTTTGGTATAGCTGTGAAAAAAAATTATTTTGGACCATATTATTACACTGAAATTCTGCTAGATACATTTCAGGCCAAAAGACAGTTATAAACATTTTCTACGAAAAAGTTGATTATCGCTCGCAATCAGTGGCGTGCACTCCATATAGGCAAAAAGACATTGCCTACCCTATCAATTTGATAAATACCATCCGATGTTTCATTCTTAAACATAGTTTTTAACTAATATATCGTATCAAAAACAAAAAATTAAAAACAGCTCCATCTATCGGTATCGGTAAGTTATTAAAATCATCGCTAGTCATATTCAAATCGCAGCTAGGCGCTACCCTACACTAGCGCCGCATTGGCAGCTTTTAGCGGCAGAGACACTAACTATTTCTGTCTAAATTTAGGTATGTGTGCCGTGTTGTTATTACAAATACTGTAGTGGGCATTCCTGTAATTACATTGCCCACAATAACACAAATAACGCACACAAATGCATAGTATAGACAATGTCTTTTCAGCTGAACTATAACGTAAATCACCGAAGTGTCGCGAGCATTGCTACGTAACTATTTTAAAAAGTAGTTTGCTGCATATAATTATAGTGAAAGATATTGCCATTTCTTTTTTTCGTATAAAATTGATGTTAAATTTTATTTTGATTTTAAAACGGGCGCCATTGTTTTTGTTTTGAATCGATTGACTGGTAGCAGACGAAATAAGATTTTAAAGTTGATAAATATGGATGATATTCACTGCGAAAGTTGTTCATGTGGTGTGTGTAGTGTTCGGTGAAAAAAAACAAGTGATCACATACATCATTATTTCCACAAGACTGGGTAACCAAAATCAACATTCTGTATTTTTTGGTAAGTTAATAGCTTTAAAAAAATTCTGCCTACCCTGTCAAAAATCTCTGGGCACGCCACTGCTCGCAATGTATGTTTGCTTTTGACGTGAATACGTTTTTAAATTTGGTTCCATAGTGGGAGGCAATTTATAAAACTGATGATAACAAAAATCGGGGAATGCAGTTCGGTGTTGTACTTACATATCTGTCATTTACATATAAAATTACATTACACCACTTGATAGCTAAAGAATCAAACATTCGTTACGTTGAGTGAGGACTGCGATGCATCGCTAGGGTTAAAGCGCCGCCATTGTGAGATCATCATATAATTTGCTTACACTATAATTTACTTTAGTATACTCGTTCCAAAGACGTATTCACGTAAAGCTCACGGCCGTGTCGACAACACAGACACACCCCTTTTTTGTTGTGAACGAAGTTATAGGAAGCAATATAAAAAAAAATGACAAAATAATCCTTCGAAAAACTATTTCCAGTATTTAACAGCAGATCGAAAACAAGACGGGCAGAGGAAGATAATAGAAGATAACGCCAATGCGACCAACCTGCTGGCCCTGTGGGAGTTCGAAGGAGTCCTCAAAAACTCTCCTATCTTCTATGGGTATTACAGCAACATCGTGCGGCCGCAGTACTGGATGCCGCTCGCCTATTTCCTGACAGGGCTTGTGGTCTACATTTATAGCTTCGTCGCCATTTTAAGGAAGTGAGTCTGAAATAGATTTAACGAGTATGTTGTTTGATGCCTAATTTTAGTACACTGTTAAAGTTTACGCAACAGATTCAGTTCAAATACAGTTAGTGGCTATTTCATAATAACTTGCAACGTATTTTTAAGAAACATTACAACATTAGAATTGCATTATAATAAGAATAAGAGCACTGATAGCCTAGTGCAAAAGGAATTGACCAACCGGTCCTCGTTTGGTAAACCCGGCATGTGTGGTAAATTTGTGTTTTCGAATTTATGTACATATTTGGAATTTATAATTGTCACTTGCTCTGTGATGAAGGAAGACGTCGTGAGGAAAACCACATGTTCCAAAAAATATATTTCGAAATACGTGTGAACTAACCTAAGAAATGAATTTACCTCTGGGCTATGGAGGTCTGACAGCAGTCGCTCTATAAAAAAATCAGTATCATCGCCAAATCCTTAGACTTAGGTAGCGGACCCTGCCATTCCTAATGGATTAGGAAACGGGATAACGCTACGAACGAAGAAGAAGCATCATATACTTAGGAATTGTGTACTCAGAACACAGCCGATTGTATAAGTATGTAATATGTATGTTACATATGGGTTCAGTACCCACACAAGAAAAATATTTGTGTGCATGAACATGTCTGTTTGTCTTGGTCTAGGTGATTTTAAGAGAGGTAGCGCGCATTAAATCAGCCCGTCTGGGAAGAACATCTACCTCATAGAAAACTGCATACAAATAACAACATCTTGGAGGGCTATTGTATCCCTGCGAGTGAGTGCATTCATCAGTAAGCACCTAAGGAGTAGCTATGTTAGCAACAGAGGTGGCATCACGCTAGTGTTACTTAATGCTGCAAGCGTTAATAGGCTACAGTAAGCCTTTTACCACAGGTGCGCCGTATGCTTGAACCTCACGAAGTTTTAAAAAAAATGTGTTCTGAGGAGTTGATCGATATGATGCCAACAGTTTTCTTTTGCAACTGCAATGCTCACCGAAGACGGTATCCTCACTGGCTACACAAAGTTTACAGATAACCTCACTCACTCGCAGGAACACAACGACTCTCCAGGGCTCGACTAACTCGACTAACAGACCTCCTCTTGTTATTTCGCTGCAGTTTTCTTTGTTATGTTTTAATCTCAAGGTTATAATAATATAACCTATATAATGCACAATCTACATACAATACATAATTCTAAGAGCTTTGTTTTACCATCGCCGACTGCTAGGCGGCTGGGATACATCACATTGAAAGCACAATGGTCGCGTACTGTGTGATTGCTGAAAAGGTTTTTCCGAGAACTCTTAAGTTGTTGAATGAACTCCTTGCCGAGGGATTGGAGCACGAGGTTCTTCAAAAAACCGCAGAGAGGTTTATACAGGGTCGGCAATGCGCGAGGGATTCATCTGGGATTGCAAGTGTACATAGGCTCGGTAACTGCTCACCAAAATAGGTGGGAAGTTTCCTTGTTACCTTATAGCTATAAAAAAGGAAATACATATACCTCATCATCACATCAGCCAAAGGACATCCACTGCTGAACATTGGCCCTTAGACTTCCACAGCGATTGGTCCTGTGCTACTTTTTTTATATCAATAAGGTGGCAATCAAGCATACGGCCTTGGATATGGACATTTGCAATACCAGGGGTATCCCTTAATAAAACTAAATAGCCACTAACTGTATTTAAACTAAATCTGTTGCGCAATAATCCATCCATACTGATGTACTCTGATGATGTGTATCTCTGAATTTATCTTGCAAAGAAACTCCGAGCATGACTCTCTCCTTCGCACATATACCTACTAATTATTTAAACTTATTGCTAGTTTTTCTTTTATGCTGCTAAAGTGGCAAAAAAGCGTACGACCTGCGTGATGGTAAGCAGTTACGAAGAAAAATTTGCGACATTTAGGGCCGGCAACGTATGAGGGTTGTCACTCATGCGTTGGCGACCCTAGAAGTTGAGTTCTATTTTCCGCTTAACAATTTTCGGCTTATTCTGTCACGTAAACCATTACTTTCAGAAGTCGCGAGAAGATAATATTAATATATTTATTTTAGAATGGCAGAAAACTCTCGGATGTCAAAGCTATCAGAAAAGGAAGACGAATGCATCTTCTCATGGAAGCTGTTTACTGGCTGGGACTTTATGATAGGCAACGCTGAGACGGCTCATAATAGAATCGCATCGGTGATATTGGGCTTTAAGGAGGCTTTACTTGAGGAAGCGGAGAAGAAGAAAGACTTGAGGAAGTAAGGAAATATCAATTGTCTGTCAGTTTCTACTTGTAAAATAATATCAGAATACTGGCAAATAGATTATTTGAGTAACCACTTTGTATCTCGAGATACTCGTATATCTTGAACCTCAAACTAGGCACCACCGTTTATGGTGCCACCTTTCTCTCTCTCTATGTTCACGTCAGTAGGCTGTTTCTACTAAAAAACTGCAACTGCACTGCAGCGCGGCATGTTTCAAAATGCGCACATTTAGACGTTTCGTTAAACGTCACTACTGTCAGATCGCAGGCACGCCGCGCTGCAGTGCAGTTGCAGTTTTTTAGTAGAATTGGCCTACAGGTCTTTTGCGGGGTAGGCAGAGAGAACCGAGTGCCAAAAGACATGGTCCTTACATACCTCGCTCGCTTTGACATTTATAATTGACTATTGATCCCAAGGCTACTGACATCACCTTCTGATCGTAGATATGGTCATGTAGGTCTTGGTCTTCCTGAGCTTCTACATCCATTCACTTTCACATTGTACTCGTATATCTGTTTCGTCATACTTTCGCCCTGCATTCTTCGTACATGCCCGAATGGAGCATACCTTTTCTTATCTTAACATCGACAATCTCTATCAGACCAACTCTTATTATTACATTGTCGAGCTCGGTGGCGCAGTGGTGTAACGCGCTGTTACGCTACTTTGACACCAACGCTCGTGGGTTCGATTCCCACACGATACAAACATTTGTGTGCATGAACATGTCTGTTTGTCTTGGTCTGGGTATTTTCTATGTATAATAAGTATGAATTTACAAAAAAATTGTATTTATGTATGTTTATCAGTTGTCTAGTACCCACAACACAAGCTTCGCTTACTTTGGGGCTAGATGGCGCTGTGTAATTTGTCCGACAATATTTATTTATTTATTTATACATCATCGCTACGCCACAAATTCTAAGTGAGGTAGAGCGGATGAAAGCAGGCTGTCTAGGGAAGTACTTCCACCTCGCAGAAAACCGCAGCTAAATAACAACTTCTCCGTCTCCAGTAAACTCCTAAGGAGTTGCTGTGTTAGCAGCAGAGGTGAAATCGTGCGGGTGATACTTAATGTATTGCGAGCTAATAATTCATTAGCTATTGCGAAAGTGGAAGGATGTAGGAGCCGAGGAAGACCAAGACTAACCTACCATGACCAAATTGGTCGTGTTTTATCAGAAGGTGATGTCAGGAGCCTTAGGAACCGGCGAGCGTGCATGAAAAGAGCTATGAATGTGAAAGAAGCGAGTGAAGTGTGTAAGGACCGCGTCTTATGGCGCTCGGTTCTCTCTGCCTACCCCGCAAGGGACCTGGCGTGAAGATATACATACATACATACTGTAATCCGCTTCACATCAGATGGACAGTATGCTTGTGTGTCTCCCAACGTTGTATAAAAAAAGTGCTCAATACTCGCATCGCTACAGCTTCAATTCTACTTCCATCCTCTTTCTGCGAAATGAATCATTATCATCAGGAGGTTACTGGTGACTTCACTCACGCGCAGAAACACAACAACTCTCTAGGGAGTTGTTATTTGGCTGTGGTTTTCTGTGAGATGAAAATGATGTATCTTCAAGGCATCTTGTATTCTTCGATTTGCATTAGAGGTACGTAAACACCTGTTATGTATGTAGGTTTCTGCCTACCCCAATGGGAGGCAGGCGTATTGATTTGTATGTATGTACATGAGTCATTCATGTAAATTAAATTTTAACTTAGGTAATATCTAAGAAAGATTGACTAGCTATGTCTATCCACCTTATAAAAAACTGTATCCAAATAATGAATACTTAGAGGCTTGTTGTGTTCCTGCAAGTTAGTGGGGTTACCAGCAAGCTCCTAAGGGGTTGTTGTGTTAGCAGCAAGGGTGGTAAAATGCATTTGATACTGTATTGCAAGCGTGAAATGGCGAAGCAAAGACTTTTTGTAAGTGCTAAGGCACAGGTGGATCGTATATTTGTATGCCTCCTGACGGTGTATAAAAAAAGTAATATATACTAAGTCGTTGCATAAATGCGACATATGCAAAGCAATACACAGTTTCGAAATTGGCCTAGCAGTTTCCGAGAAAAATGGAAACAGACTCTAACCCCCACAAACACCTCCTATTTACCAAACGCATACGAATATATCATCACCGTGGCCGTCATAGGTAAGATAAGCTATGTTTCAGGCAAGTGCACCGCAGCCAAATAACAACTCCCCAGAGGGTTGTTGTGTTCCTGCGTGTGAGTGAAGTCACCAGTAAGCTCCCAAGGAGTTGCTGTGTAAGCAAGCAGAAGAGGCATCGCGCGGATGATACTTAATATATTACAAGCGTTAATAGGCTAAGGTGCCCGCTTTACATCAGGTGGACCGTGTTCTTGTATGCCTCCCGACGTAGTATAAAAAAGTGCTGATAGTTGTTATATGAATAATAAGTTAAATTACGCATATTCAGAACTAAAACTGCACAATATTCACCTAGAATTACTACATAAAAACGTACTGGATCATTTGCAGTTGGCGCGTAATTTCCCTTCGTGGCGTGGTAAATATCTGCGTGATCATGCTCCTCGCAGTATCGGCTTACGCAGTGATCACAGTCGTTTCACGGACTGATGACAACCAGAAGTCCAGGAGCTGGATGCGGGAGAATGAGACAACAGTAGTTGTCACACTTATAACCACCACATTTCCTATATTCTTCGACATGCTTGGTTTTTTGGAGCATTACCACCCTAGGAAACAGCTAAGACTTCAACTTGCAAGGTACCGAATTCACTGGCTTCAATTAGATTATATCTTGGTTTATTAGATCCAGAGAAGGTGATAAATTGGCGGCGGTAAAACAATACATAAGCGATACTCTTGTGGTGACAACAACTTTCGGCAACCGTGTTCGCTTCACTCTATTTTCTATTGTGCCAATCTTCTACTTTTTAAAAAACCCTTGTATTTGAGATTGTAAATGAGAATATTAATAATTCTTTTCAATTATGAATTACGTGTTATGCCTCACTCCTCTCTCCAAAAGGTAGAGAAACCCTTTGATGACAGCTGTGTATTGAAAACTAATGTTTTTAAGTAACCACTGTATATTAACCCAAAGTTTTGATTGAATTAAATATATATATTAAAAGAAAACTAATCAGTCTTATTACGTATAAGCAAGTAGCATTTACTACTTACTATACAATTTAAAAATAAATTGCATGCAATCGTAATGACAAAAAAAAAATGTAATGCAATACATACTGTATTTAACTATTTCTTACAACCCACTGGCGCTCTAAGTATACATAAAGAAATTTAGAGTAATGGGTTACTTTAGTAAAAATGAAATAGTATCGAATGTCATAGAAATTACTTACAATGGAACTTATATATAATGGATGGATGTATGTATGTTCCGTATCTGATAATGGATTCAAATCCGTTCAAATTTTCTGGGAATGTTCAAATTGGCCCCGAGGCCTCCGAATCCTGTGTATTTCGGTAGCAATCGGATCACCTATGCATTTTCCCTTTCATTCTCATTCAATTGGTTTGGGAGATATCTTTTCTTCAGTCTGCGCAATACGAAATACATAATCCCTTTATATTGACTTTTTTAATTACGTAGAATATTTTCAGGAATACCGTTCCTATATGAAATCTATGTTGTTAATACATATTTATGCCTTTCCAGGATTATGCTTCTAAATTTGCTCAATTTATATTCCTTGATATTTGCTTTATTCAGCAAGATCGAAAGAATGAGTGTCGAATTAGGTGATTTAAAACCACACTTCCCAAATGCTACTCATAGCAATTTAACGAAAATGGGTGAAGACCTAGTCTTGCCAATATCAATGTCATGTTATGAAGAAAGAGTGTCATGTGATTTATGTATAAATAACATACAAGAGACAAAAATGACGAATAGGGAAATATTGACTTCAGATATGTTTACAATTGATACGACAATACCTACGATTAAATCTTCAATCAATAAGACCGTTAATATCAGTGATCATTCTAGTCAAAAGTTGAATCTTAAAGATTCACCAACAGTAAATAAATCAAAAGAAAATCCAATTGCGGAAAATTTAATAGAAAAAGAAATAAAAAATAATGAAACTGAGACTACGACGACAGATAGTTTATCAGTTATTATGAAGGAGCTGCAAAGACTAAGAAATTTAAGCGGCGGTATAGAAAATGTAATAGATGAAAACGAATCTGTCTCAGAACCTTATGACTACGATACTACTATGGATACTTCTGACGAATATAGTAGTAGTACTATATCGTCCATTGATATTAATGATACATTTTATTTATCAAACATGACATCATATTATGATAATCAGGAAAATGCTACGGAAACTACACACGAATATCCAATTACTACTGAAAGTAATGAAATTACAGATACGAGTAGTACGGATAGTTTTGAATTTACTATTGTAGATTCTAGTTCCACTGTAAGCAACGAACCATCTGATAAAACAATGACTACTTTTTATGATACTGAAAGTACACATATGAATGCCATTGAAACTTCAACCACCGTCACTGACAAATTATATATTTCTACCAACAATTTACTAGTTACAACTGCGAATACTGAAATGTATGATACAATATCTACCGCAGATTGGACAAAATCTTCTATTTACCCAGAACTTCCAACTGCTTCGGTGTGTCCAAATCGTTTAAATTATACGTTATTTTGCAATGGATATAATATAACTCAAGTATACGTTATATCCAAATGTTTAATAGTTAAAAAGATATGTTATAGGACAGTTTGTGAAAAACTGGAGACTCCTACAAATGGAAGAAAGAATAATGAAACCATGTTAGATAAAGTGTATTTAGATGATAATAAAAGACTAATGTATAATTTGACTGATGCAACAAAACAAAAGCTTTTAAAATTATGTTGGGAGACGATGTTTGGCCAAGAGCTAGTAAAACTCACTATGATGGATTTGGTAAGAATATTAAGAATTACTATACTGAATACACAATATTAAGTATAGCTAATAAAAGTTATATTATTTTCAGATATTCGTTTTCCTAGGGACACTGTTTATGGATTTTTTCCGAGCTCTATTTGTGCGATACATGAACCGCTGTTGGTGTTGGGATTTAGAAAAAAAATTTCCAGAATATGGAGACTTCAAAATAGCTGAAAATATTCTACATTTAATAAATAATCAAGGGATGGTCTGGATGGGAATGTTCTTCTCGCCTGGATTAGTGGTCTTGAATGTAGTCAAATTAATGATCATGATGTACTTGAGATCCTGGACTGTGATGACCTGTAATGTTCCTCACGAAGTTGTATTCAGAGTATCGAAGAGCAACAACTTCTATTTGGCACTATTGCTAACGATGTTATTTTTATGCGTTCTACCTGTAGGGTATACCATAGTCTGGGTGAAACCTTCATGGCATTGTGGACCCTTTTCAGAATATGAAAAGATTTATTTTATTTTAACAAGTAACATTAAACATATACTTCCAGATGGTTTACAATTTGCTTTGGAGTACATTGCTTCTCCTGCAATTGTAATTCCATTATTGGTACTTCTTATATTGATAATTTACTACTTGACATCATTAACAAACTCATTGAGAGAAGCTAACAACGATTTAAAGGTTCGTTAAATGTTATTATGAACATGTAATAAATAAATTCTTAACATTGATCAAAATGTTTTCATTTTAGATTCAACTTCGTCGTGAAAGAACTGAAGAACGTCGAAAAATGTTCCAATTAGCTGATACACGGAGACGAGTTGGGTCATCCGCTATAGATAACACGCCTTTCGCAAGATGGAAAAAAGCACTGCCTTCTCTTCCATTCAGTAAATCTATCGACTCAGACGATCGTAAACCAAGTACCGTCGATGACATGTCAATGCCACGAAAAAATGTTAAAAAGAAGGGTAAATATTATTATGTTTACTTAATCTTTATCGCATTTTTTTAAAGAATAATAAAATATTCCTAATTTATAATTTCAGAGAGCATATTCGCTAAAATAGTGGGAATGGCAGTAGATAAAAAACCAGAAGTAAACCTCGTCTCTGAAGTTATTTCTGAAATTAATAATGGAACAACTCCTCCGTCCAATAATGTAGATGATGAAACAGATACGGACTTTCATGAGTCATTGCCTAAAGAAATATTGAGGATAAAAGATATCATTTTTAAAAACACTCAAATGAAGAAAAGGATTAACACTGAACATAAAACAGATAACATTGAAAAACATACAAGTAAAAATGAGGACAAAGGGCTTAAAGTAAAATTAGAAACAGTCAATGATCGAACAGAAAAGAAAGCGATTTTGGAAAAACAAAAGCAAGATCGTTTTTGTGACGAAACTTCGGTAAAATCCAGATCTACAGTAACAGTCACTACGGACGCTTTTGATGAATCAATAAAGACCGAAAAAAAACTAAATAAGAAACAAACATCTGAATCTAGCAATCAATCAAAACAATCGGATTCTATTGGGTCAGTCATTCCAGTTATAATGATAAGTACTACCGAGAGCGATGAAGAATTATTACAATCAAAGGAAAATACGAAAAATAAACAAGAAACAGAGAAGGATGAAGATTCACAAGCTATTGCACAGTGTATTAAAAATATAAAGAAAAGCAGTTCAGATTTAAAATCTTTGCGCAGACAAAATAGCGTTGACAGCATGAATGAGCAGAAATTGCCAAAAGAGAAAAAAACACAATCGAACGATGGACACAAGTATCAATATTCGTTGTAATTTCTGTACTAGCACTATTACATCTTAAATAGTTTATAAATGTTTTCTGCTTGTTTCATTTCTTTCAACGTCAATCTTTGTTGGGTACCAAGAGCATCCCCTGTAATTCTCATGTTACCCAACAAACTTATAAGGAACACAACACAACTTCAATGATCGCAGTAGATTTATGTTTACCCAACTATTTTAATGAGAGGTCAGTTTGCCAGGATAGTATTATGTATCCTATTTAACACGTAGGTGAATTTATATTACTAAAAATTTTTACCAATAATATAAATAATGTTCTTAGTTAGCGTGTTTTATAAATGTAATAGCCTAATCACATATGCTCTTCGATTCTTAATTATAATTACGTATATAAACTATTCCGTAGAATAAATAGATCATAGTATACCTTTGGGTATAAATTTTAGGCAGCCGAAATCTGAGCCAGAAGACACAGTTAGCAAGCAGTACACAACGCGGTGCTATTCCCAACGCTAACTTATGGAAGTGAAAACTAGGTATGGCAGAAAGAACATGAAAGTAGAACAAATGCGATCGAGATACGAGCATTACTCAAAATTTGTGGCATAACGCTTACTGACCGCGTTCGTAATGATGAAAAAGAGAATTGGTCTTTTTTGTATTAGACGGGGGCAAACGAGCATGTGGGTCATCTGATGGTAAGTGGTCACCACCGCCCATAGACAATAGACATAAGCAACACCAAAGGGTCACTATTCCGTTGCCAGCCTTTTTAGGAAAACATTGGCTCTTTTCTTGAACGCTATATCGTATTTGTTCGGGAATACCGCTGAGAATAATTTATTCCACAATTTCACCGTACGTAGTAGAAAATGCCTCAAAAAGCGTACTCTAGTGAATTGCCTCTCATTAAGATGGTGAAGATGAAATTTAAGTTTGTGACGCGGGTACCATAGTGAAGCTCAGCCGCTGGTAATAAGTTGAACAGCTCCTCCGAAAAATATCCATGATACAATTTGTACAGTACAACACAAAGAAAAGCAACGTATGTTCGTCTACAAAGCGAGTCCAGCTGAGCAGAGATCACTGGGTCGCTGATGAATCGAACTGCTCTACGTTGTTTGCGATCAAATGGAGTAATCAAATATTGAGGCACGCCGGCCCAAGATGTGAACAGTATTCCATGTGAGGCCGGACCTTGGTCATATAAAGTTGAAAGCGATGTTGAGGTGTAAAGTATTGTTTAGCTCTATTGACCACACCAATCTTCTTGGACGCCAACTTAGCCTTCTCTCCAGATGACGACACCCAGGATATCGATGCTAGGCGTAACGCTGAGGGGTATACCTTCTAATCGAGGCGCTACGATAAATGGGGACTTTTTCGTGGTTAATGCGCACACTTGTGTCTTTAGGGGATTAAGTTGAACAAATTCAGTCTACCCCAATCGGAGTCCTGTTCTAGTGATGTCTCAATTTCAGACACAAGCTGTGATCGGCAATGCAATCCCGAGATATATTGGCTTGACCAGTGTATCTTGCGTCTAGCGTACTACACACAGCCTTGTGGGACGCCAGCGTTCAGAGGCAGTACCATCAACTACGACCTTGTTGCTCCACCCAATGAGAACACTGGCAACCCATGCACAAAATTTTTCGGGTAGAGTAGTAGATAAAAGAAGGAAGCTTCGTGAGAAGTGTTTTGTGCTACACCCAATCGAAGGCCTTTGCTATGTCCAAACTAACAGCTAAACCCTTGCCTTTGCTTTCTACTGACTTCACCAACGGCGGAAGCCGTATTGGCGTTCACTTATTAGCTGGAGATCCTCTAAGTAGTCTAAGAGTTGCTGGTTGATGATATTTTCCATAATTTGGAAAATATGGGAGTTATTGCTATGGATGGATCCGAACAAAAACCTTGTTCAGGAATCGGGTGTACCAAACCCTCCTTCCATGAGCTGGGAACCACACCAATCTGGTTAAAAGAGAAGTAAGAGAGTGTCTGTGCTAAGATAAGAAAAGGCTTCGTTGCTTCGGACGTGTAGAAAGAATGAAGGATGAAGCAATTACGAAACAGATATACAATGCGAAAGTGGAAGGATTTAGGAGCCTAGGAAGATCAAGACTACCTACCATGGCCACATTAATCGTGTTTTATCAGAAGGACTCCTGGCATCCATGTCACAATCCCTAGGAACCGGTAAGAGTGCATGAAAAGAGCTTTGAATTTTAACGAGGCATATAAAAATGGTCATATAACACTCGGTTCCTCCTGCCTACCCCGCAAGGGACTTGGCGTGAAAATAAACATATACAGATATAGATGAACGGATACGAGTATTATAAACAGGCAGATATATATTACTTATTTGCAATTTGATCGAACCTGCTTTGTGCGCTTTCGCCACCAATTAGTTCATGCGGCCTAGCGCCGGCCGGTAATTGGTGGCGGAAGCACATAAAGCAGGTTCGATCAAATTGCATGTAAATTTGACATTCGCAAAATAACGCCTGATTCTATTAACTATATATTACTTATTAACAGAGAAATAGTTTTCAAATTACCGATTCTGTCATAGTACCTGACGGACATAACAAAAAACCTCATTCCTCCCCATCTAGCAAACATCAGTACACAATATACTCGCATAGAAACTGAATTCCCGAACATAAAATCCGTATCGGACGGACTTTGAGCAAGCCTAAGATGACTCCAGCCAACAACTACCTATAATGCTCGCGAGGGAACCTTTTAGCTAGATGATGATACACAAGACAATAAAGTACGACATATACCACATCAAGGTTTAGCACAAACAGATAAAGTCAACGTTTACAAAACTTATTATCGTGTCAATAGACAATCTATTAAGGTATTCAACATCCCAATTAACGCAACCTACTCCTTGATGTGCTCAAAGATTAGTATTTCTGCTCGGCGCAATGACTTACATTATGCAAGTCCCAATTCAGTCCACATATGGGAGAATATAGTTGTCACCTGTGGATAGGGGTACCTGAATACCAAGTAGGCCTTGTGAATAGTTTTCGAGACCAGCTATAAAAATTGACAATCCTAAGCTTATACACGGAATTTTAGAATTTAATGGGAGATTTTGTCTCCTTTCGTATATTCTACAGACTACAATTGGTTGCGTACCAAGGAGTAGCGTATATCATTTCCTCTTGGCTTAGTAAAGAAGAAGTCAACTCGACGAGGATTTGCGAACAAGTTCATCATGGTTGAAATTTTAAGTAATATTCTGACCCCGCGCGCGGTTAGGTCAAGCAGTGAAAAGACTGCACCAAATATGGTGTTGCCAAACTAAGATCTGAAAAGCAAAGTAAAATTTATTACAGTATTCCAACGTAGATTAAAATAGAAAGGCTAGACCAGTAACAACGTATTAGAAAACGAATAATAATACGTTGTTACTGGATCAATTACAATACTCTTGCTATTATAGGAATAGTCATAAACCGGAATGAAAATTTACAAGTTTTTTTAGAAATAGAAGAGATAAGCCATGACTTTTGTTGACAGTCCCAAGTTCTCCAAATCTTTAAGTACAAGGAGAAACTTTGCGATATTTACTACCAATTGTATAATGGGTTGTCTTCGGAGGAGTTGTTCGGTATGATGCCTTTTTCCACAATTGCTACTGCAATTTACGCGACACTTCAATTCATCAACATACCGTGTCTTTTTTCACGATGGACAGTAATAAGACCGGAGGGCAATAGCAATAGTTCCGCACTCGGAAACTATAACCCAGCGATCGATCGAATGTCGCTATTGTCTTCGTTATAGCTACCTTTGTTCGATGGCAATTTGGTGTTGATTCTAAAGATGGTGGTTAATCACACACAATTAAATTACACCAAGATCAAGGTCGTTTGCTAGAAACATATGAATTAATTTGAGACCACGTTGACTACACCATCCTATTGATTTAGCTCCCTCAAAATTCTAAATTGTAGCCGTGAAAAGAACATTGGAAAGACATTGATCACCTGATATTTCATGCTATTATACGGAATATACACGGCAACTGCATAGCTTAAAAGATTCAATGAAACTACAATAAAATTCAAATCTGTTTTTTATGGCAATACTGTAAAATGATGACAAAAACAATAGACATAAATTTAAAATGGCATAATGATACTTTATTTCAACACTTAAGTTGCAGTGATCTTCTGTACGAACACGAACATATTTAGTTGTAGCTAAATAAGGAATGGGCCTGCTAAAACCAATCAAGGATGTATGGCGGATTGTAGAGGGTTTATTTGTAATAAATGATTTTAAGCTTCTAAATCTGTTCAAAGCATCGCGAATACTTCCTTTCGGATGAACAGTCATATTAAATCTTTTATTATAGTTTATGAAATCAAAAACTCGTGTGTAGCATCCACCCGTAAAATTTGTTCCTTCACAAAGATGTTTGTGCATACCCCCTGTTATTTTAATAAGATCTTCTACAAACGTTTTATAATAACTGACATTTCCGAATAGACCCGTAAATTGTCCACAAGAATAATATTTTAAAATCTTTGTGGATTTCCATCGTGTAGTCCGCTTTATGATTTGTGATTTTGTACTTGTCTCTTCTGGCTCCTGGGTTTGATTGAGTCGCAGTATTTTGTTAAATTTTTGCGTTTGGGTCTTCATGGGTGTATTTTTTTTGTAAAATAACACTACCTTCAGCAACTTTGAAGATAATAAATTTGATCTGGTTATTAACTCTTGTTTTTGTGGATTCAACACTGCTTCCGAAGTTGTATGTGTATGTGTATTTTTTACTAAAAGATAATCATCAGTATTAGGTAACGCTGGTAAATACGGCTTCCGCGTACTTTTACTGTTGTATGCCATAAGCGTAGAATATTTGTTGTAAAATAAGGTATGTATCACATCGGGCAATGTGGTAGATGTTTTGTCAAAAGTTCTGCTCACTACATTGGTATTTGTTGTAGTCACCTTGTTAGGTATACTGTACATTTCAATTCTAGGTAAAGCTGGAAAATAAATCTTCAACATCTTTTTGCTAAGATAATCCGCAGGCATAGAGATTTTGCTATAATAAGTCATTCGTGAAGAATTTTTATTATGGAATGTTGTATGCATCAAATTGGGAAAGATATTGGATATACTGTCGTAAGTGTTGCTCATGTTATTAATAGTTATAGGAGGTGTTTCACTTTTAAATACACGATAGATGAGTGGAAAAAAAGGTTTAAATGTTTTTTTACTTTGGAAAACCATAGGCATTGAGACGTCGTTGTATGCTCCAATACGCATAGAAAGTTTACTATTGTACGCTGTATGTGTCAAATCTTGAAAGGTGGATGTACTCTTTATAGTACTGGTCACTATGTTCGTAGTAAATAAAGGTACATTACTTTTAGCTATATACTCTATGTACTCTTCAATTCTGGGTAAGAGTGAAATATAAGTCTTCTTTGTCTCATTGCTTTCATATATAGTATCTGAAACATCGGAAGAAGTTGGAGACATAGCGACGATGTCTTCAGAGTAAGCTTTAATACCTCTTTGGTATTCATATTCTGCTATAGTTTGCCTGTTTAGTGGCTGCGTTGGTCTGTACACGTATTTAACCGTACGGAAAGATTGTTGTCTAATGCTCATGTCTTCGAGCTTCAATGTTGCGTAAGTGGATCTCGGCGGTGTTGTATCTATCACATAGAACATTTCCTGTTGGTTGGCAGGTTCGTTCACTTTAATTTCGTAGTCTTGAGGCAGTATGTACACTTCACCATTCGGTTGATATACTTGAGGTATCTTGAGTCGTGAAAGCAAAGAACAGTACGTCTGCGCCAAAAAGACTAATCTAACAAAATTGTACCAGTAAATCATTATAATTATGAACAAATTTTGAAAACATATATAAAGAAAGAAAATAAATAATATAATGGTAACGACAGAAATGATGATACTGTCATGATAACTTACAAATTTCTCTTTGATTTAGAGAGAAGGCAATCACTACGTCTTTGATTGATGTAAATTTTTGACAGATAGCAATGGATACTGATAGATTTCTCCATGTCCGGACCAAAGAGAAGATAGTCGTATAATGCTTCTGTGAGCTTTATTTTTATATACCACTAAGGTAGCAAACAAGCATAATACCTACGTGATGGTATTCCGTTACCGTGGTATATGGACACCAGCAACACCAGTAGTGTCACAAAGGGAGTGTGTAAAAACCTCTTCGCGCCTTTTTCGAAGAACCTCTGTAATCCTTAGGGAAAATCTCGACAATGAATTTATATAACAACTTATGAGTTCTCGGTGAAAAACTTCTCTGGAACTGCACAGTACGCGACCATTTCAGTTCCAGTATGTGAGCAGTGAAACGCGTGTGAATTACGTGCCGGTGAAATTGAATCTATTAATAGTAGTAACAGCCCAGTGTGTATAGGACCAGCTTATTAACTAACCAACCAGTTCGAATCTTAGCGTGATTCTTACACACGTATATATAGATATATACAAAAATTAGTGTTGTCTGTATGTCCTCTATGGACTCAAAAACGGCTGGGCAGATTTTGATGAAATTTTCAGTGACTCTTTAAGTTATCCCGTCAGGTGATCCTGTGAAGTTTGGTAGCGATCATATCACCTGTGCGAAGCCGGGGTGGATAGCTAGTTATATAAATGAATGTTTGTCTGTATGTCCTTTATGGATTCGAAAACGACAGGCGCGATTTTTATAAAATTTTCAGGAAATCTTGAGATTAGCCCAACGGATGATCGTGTGAAGTTTGGTGGCAATCGGATCACCCGTGCGAAGCCGGGGTGGGTAGCTAGTATAAATATACTATTTATACAACGTCGGGAGGCATACAAGCATATGGCCCACCTGAAAAAAAGTGATTACCGTATCCTATGAACGCTTGCAATACATTAAGTATCACTCGCGCCTCCTCTGCTGACAAGGCAACAACTCCTTAGGAGCTTACTGGTGACCTCACTCACACGCAGGAACACAACAACCCTCTAGGGAGTTGTTATTTGGCTGCGGTTTTCTGTGAGGTGGAGGTACTTTCCCAGACTGGCTGCTTTGATGTGCCCTACCCTTGTCTTGTGTGGGAATCGATTGATCAATACAATTGTCATAAGTGGACTGTATGCAGTATGCAGAGATCAATTTCATATCCCGGTATTATGTAGTAGAGACCCTTTCTCAAGATCTACAAAACCACAGAAAACGTTCTAATCTACAGCCAGATGCTTCTCCAGGATATTGGGAAGTGTTAAAACTTGATTTCATTAAATAATAAATAATAAATAAATATTGTCGGACAAATTACACAGCGCCACCTAGCCCCAAAGTAAGCGAAGCTTGTGTTATGGGTACTAGACAACTGATAAACATACGTAAATACATTTTTCTTTTTTGTAAATACATACTTATTATACTCGTACATAGAAAATACCCAGACCAAGACAAACAGACATGTTCATGCACACAAATGTTTGTACTGTGTGGGAATCGAACCCAAGAGCATTGGTTTCAAAGTAGCGTAACAACGCGGTTCACCACTGCGCCACCGAGCTCGTCATTAATCAATATATATATATATAAATAAATAAATGTTTGTCTGTATGTCCTCAAAAACGGCTGGGCACATTTTGATGACATTTTCAGTAAATCTTCAGGTTAGCCCAGCAGGTGATCCTGTGAAGTTTGGTAACGTTTGGATCACCCTTGCGAAGCTGGGTCGAGTAGCTAGTTTATTTATAAAACAATTTTACATTTGTATGCGAATATTTGCCAATAAACTTATTATCTAAATAAAGTTAAGGCAGCATCATCAGGCATCAAGCAGCGCGACTGGGGAAGTACTACAACCTCACAGAAAACTGAACCCAAATGGCTAATGTTGCAATTAGTAGGGCAATAAAGGCATTATTTATTTCTATATTTACTTTAAACTATAAAAAATATTTTAAATATTAAATAAATAAAGTTGTACGTTCCGAATATGATTTCATGCAAATCATCGTAAAGTACGACATCGTTTATAAACTGAATTTCAACTGCATTGCTCAGAACATAATTATGTAGCATTTTAAAAACTTTTCGAAAGGATTAAATTCGTTGAACTTATAATACAGTGGCTCATATTAAAATATTCCTTTTAAATCATATTGTTTGTCATCAAACAAAGCGGGTTTTGTCAAAGGAATAATCCATTAATTAAAATACCACACCGAAATTTACTATATATATATACATCTATACAGATAAATAAAATTGGAGTGTCTGTTTGTAATATTAAAATAACCGCTTTTTATTAAATGCATATAGATGTATACACGGTACGGTACATATACCAAAATGTTTTTTTTTACCATTTTTGTCTGTCTGTGTCTGTTTGTTCCGGCTAATCTCTGAAACGCTCGACCGATTTTGACAAGACTTTCACTGACAGATAGCTGATGTAATAAGGAGTAACTTAGGCTAATTTTAGATTTTTTTTAATATAAATTAATAATATAAAAATAACTATTCGGCGCGGACGAAGTCACGGGCACAGATAGTGAAATATATATTCAAACTCATCGTACTACAAAATGGATATTTAATGTCGTTTCATTTGAACACCGTAAGATTTTATTTTTAATTATTACGACGAAAAATTTCAGTTAATCACCATGTTTACTTTTTTCATAATTTATTTACCTATATATACCATGATTGTCATAATAGCAATAAGAGAGGTAGGGCGCATCAGAGCGGCCCGTCTGGGGAACTACTCTACACCTCACAGAAAACCGCAGCCAAATAACAACTTTCTGGAGAGTTGTTGTTATCCCGCGTGTGAGTGAGGTCACCAGTAAACTCCTAAAGAGTTGCTGTGTTAGCAGCAGAGGTACTCGTAGCATCGAGCAAGTGACACTTAATGTATTAGAAGCGTTTATTGGCTACAGTAACCGCTTTATATCAGGTGGAACGTACACTTAAAAACCGGCGAGCGTGCATGAAAAGAGCAATGAATGTTAAAGAGGCGAGTGAGGTATGTAAGGATCGAGTCACGTGGCGCTCGGTTCTCTCTGCCTACCTCGTAAGGGATTTGGCGTAAAGTTATATATAGATAGGACGTAAACTTGTATAAAAAATGCATCTAAATATTGTGATAATTCTATAATTTAAAAAAAAAGTAAATTATAAAAACACACATAACCTGTCTGAATATTATTCAAAATAAAAACATTTAGCAGAAGAGTGAATAAATCACGCCCACATGGTGAGCTTGTACACACGAAACCTTTGGGGAATTGACAGAGTTTGTACGTGTTGAGTTTGTGTGTATGTGTGTGCGCGGGTTCGCTCATCCGCCGACCCAATTTAGTAGCCATGTGTGTAGACAAAAGGTTCATCCTTATCCTGACAACTGTGGAATCGGGCGAACTTCGAAAAGCACCCCGTGTCCTATACGAATGCATCAATCAGCGGGCGTACGCCGCACGCGCAACATGTCGCGCCTGCGCGCCATTCTTATACTATTATTTATAAATAACGTCTATGGAGAGATCCTCACGCCACCGTACTTCAACCTGGCACAAGGGAAGAAGATAACCGCAACTGCCACATGTGGAGATGAAGGACCGGAGCTTTATTGCAAAATGGCTGGTGCTAACACAGACGCCGATGAGAGAGTGATTCAAGGACAGGTAATTTTCTATAAGATTTTGCAATGTTTCCTTTCATTTCACTAATATACAAACATGTGCTTGATTGTAAACAAATATCGTATCCTACTACTGAGCATTATTACTACTATGCATGTGTTACATATCCTGAGGCGATGGCGTGTTGCCAACGTTTTTTCTTTGATTATCCTTAACTTCAAGGCGGTATTATAAATTCGTAAAATAAAAAAAATATTTTGTACATAGATATAAGTGCCAGTGCCTTAGACTATTTCTAAATACTATAACGGCATAGACACATCACTGCGTGACATCGTGATCTCTCTAAGCGTCACAAAATACAAGTGTTCTTGAATTTTTTTCTGTGATAAACTCATATATATTATTAACACATTTATTTCAATGATAGCAATTGTTATAATCGACTTAATATCTAAATCTCACTTGAAAATTTAATGGATAAATGTCTATTACATTACCTCAATACTTGTCTATAACATTATTGGGCCTTGTTTAACTTTGAAGATAGAATATGAATTGCGACCACTCCATACCTAATGTTAATCTTTATTATGGTATCTATTTATATTATAGAAATAAACATTATCATTAAACTTGCAATACCAACAATCTTTCTAAAAATATGTTTATGTTTAAATAAATTGTTAACCGTTACATAATTGGTGCTGTTGCTACGCAGTTGTATCCGATAAAATATAATAATATACAAAAAAATCTATGATACTATGCCGGGAGGGCCATAGACAACTTCGAAACAGTGGTCAACTCTACATAACCACAATGAGTGCAACCACTTTGTAACTATGTGTAAACAGAGAGAAATGATATCACATTTCTTGGTAAAAACTACACCGTCTGCATATCTGTCTGCATGTATAATTACAAATGCCACAAGAATATAATATTAAGTAGGTATATATTGCGCAATGTTTAAACATCAAGGCTTGAATATAATCGCTTGGAATGTACTTATACTTCTATAACTATTTTTATACATGTAATAGCCATAAAATAACCTACGCTTATACTGTTCATAAGGCAAGCTAGCATTCGGCGCGCTTGATGTAAAAAATCAATCGTAACTTAAAGGATGTTTTAAACAGAAGGATCGCTCGTCTGTTAGAGCTCTTGCAGAGATCGTGCACAAGTGATATTTTTATACTACATCTGCCCGAATAGGTTCTTGCATAAAAGAAGCGGAATGTTTATCATCTATCTATCTATAACTTCACGCCAAATCCCTTGCGGGGTGGCCAGAGAGAACCGATTGCCACATGACTCGATCCTTACACACCTCACTCGCTTCCTTAACATTCATTGCTCTTCTTATGCACGCTTAAGTCGCGGTCGAAACGCAGACGTTGCGAAAAATTTGTGGTAACGCTTACCATACGATATTCGCAACGGTGATGTGAGAAACAGAGTAGTCTGAAAGTGAGCGTCGGTGTTGAAATAAGAAGAGGCATGCTCCGTTGGTTCGAACGAAGTAGATATACAACGTTAAAGTGGATGGATGTAGGAGCCGATGAAGGCCAAGACTTACCTACCACGACCACATTGATCGTCTTCTATCAGAAGGCGATTGCCTTAGAAACCGGCGAGCGTGCATGAAAAAAGCAATGTATATCGTAACTCAAAAATATACATACGTACAGTAGAGTTGTATGAAAAGCCATTACGATCTCAATGAGCACGCGGCTCCTCTGCCGTCTTTAACCTCTTATCTCGTCTCTGTGCTTTTATCTCCTTATCTCTACCACCCAATGTAACATTTAAGTAATGGTTTGACTAAGATACGTGAACATAGCAACGTTCATGTCTACCCATTCAGTGAATCGATAAGAATAATTCTGAACCTCTGGAATACTATAATGACATCCGGTGTGAATCGGGGATATAACATATATCTTATTATTTAAACAAGCAGTTTTGGATATCTATCATTGAATTATTATGTACTAGTATACTAGAACCGACGCCGCGAACCAAATGGTTGCGCTATGCGTTGTTATATATAGAAATTTGAAAAAATAAATATAAAAATATTTGGTCGCGAGAAAATATCTCTTAGAAGCGATTTAGCGCTGTATCTTCGAATCTTTGGGATAGACATCTAAATTATTTCAGCGCTGCAGCGGACATTTGTTTTAATTGTCACCAAAATGGAGCAAGATACTTAGGATAGCTTCACTAGTACATACTAACTCAATGATATCTATTTTTTTATACAACGTCGGGAGGCATACAAGTATACGGCTCGTCTGATGTAAAGCGGTTACCGTAGCCTATGAACGCTTGCAATATTTAAGTATCACTCGCGCGATGCCACCTCTGCTGCTATGATAGTCATGCGAGTTCAGAATTTTTACCCCATCCCAAAAGTACCCGACGTGGCTAAAAAAGATTTCACTTCAAGCTTTGTAGGAGTTGTTTAGCAGACGTTGCCGTGTCCGAAAATAAAAACATTAAGTCAAGTGCATGGTTTGGCAGTAAGCGTGAGAGATAAGTGCTATGAATGTTAAAAAAGACTCCAATATTTTTTTTTATTTTAAAACTAGGAATTATTTCGTAACTACATTGCAATAATCGTCCCCTGACGAATCATCGTCAGGGGCCGCCCTAGACACACACATATGAACCAAATAGCTGAGGTGCTGAAAAAAGGCCAAATCAAAAGCACCCGAAACCGAAAAGCATGCCAGAACAGGTTGATGAGTGTAGAAGAGACGAGAGACGTATGTTTGGATCGGTGCACCTGGCGTTTCATAATCTCTGCCTACCCCAATGAGAAACTAATTAAAGATAAAAGATAAAGATAAAAATCATTTATTTGCCATTAGACCCTTACGAGCACTTAGACACGTCTTACATTCTTTAAGTTAAATCATATTGTAACTTAATAATTTACCAGTTTTTTTTTTTTTACTTTTAATCTCTCTGTAGTGTGATAGCACATATGTTTATATATGATTTACTAATTTTATAAGACTAAGTTTTATAACAAAGATGTTCCGTAGTATCTAACATGACACTTTACATTTTATTTTTTTTGACAACATTGAATTTAGTACAGTCCTTATGCCGTTCTAAATAGGATTTAGAATAGGACTATGAATGTCGACTATTATGTAATCTTGGCTGTACCACTACGTTTTGATTGATGAAGCACGAAAACAGATTATGCGATTACACATTCACAATAGCTTGAAAGCCAGTTTGAGCAGTGATAGCCCAGTGGATAACAATCGGCCTATTTAGAACAAGTCCCCCGTTCGAATTCAGGCATGTACCACTAAATTCGTGTTTTCGAATTTATGTACATATTCGTAATTAACACTTGCTCGGTGGTGACAGAAAACATCGTGAACCCTCACGTCTAAAAATTTATATTTTGATGGACGTGTGACCTATAACCTCTGGGTTTTTTTTATCCCTCTGGGTTGTGGAAGTGTGACGGAAGTCGCTTTACGTCAACATCAGTATCTTTAGGTAGCGGACCCCCCCAATCCTAGCTGTTGAACAGGATACACACGAACAATCTTACAGCAAAACTATTCACCGGACACGGAGGTTTAAAACAATACCTTCATAGATTCAAGCTGGCACCTGACCCCTTTTGCTCGTGTGGAGGGGAAGAGGAAGAGACGATTACACACATATTGATACACTGTCCTAAAAACCAGCTGAAGAATTGTGAAATGCTAATGGATGAGAACATAACTATAGATAGTATTAATTTGGTAATGACAGACGATAAGAAGAGGGAAGTGTTTATGAAATTCGCCCTAGACATTTTATTAAAAACCATCAGAGAGAACGGTTCAAAACTGTAACATCAATAAACACGGTTTGGTACAAAATAGTTATAAAACTCATAGGTTATAATAATACTGTATGTAATAAGTTGTTGCATCATAAATAATTAAATAGCAACAGTATGCATAGGAAAAAAAAAAGACCCCCCAATCCTTATGGATTGGGAAGCGGCATAACGCTAAGAAGATGAAGAACATTAGCTTGAATACTAACCATGCACGCGGTGCAGCCTGATAATTAGGTAACAAAAGAGGTACCTCACGTCATGTATATCACACAGTAATTAATGCTAAGCCTGACTTAGGAAATACTTCTCTACAAAATACCGCAACCAAATAATAACTCGCTGGGGACTCGTTGTGTTCCTGCTAGTTAGTAAATTTATGGCAACGAAGTTAGTTTGTTAATATCGATACTCATTATACTGCAAAGATACTTAACGTTAGAATATCAGGACTGTAAGCTTGTTTGCCACCCAACGTAGATTAATATTGCAAAGATACTTATCGTTAGAATATAAGAAGGATTGTAAGCTTGTCTGCCGCCCAACGTAGATTAAAATCTCATCAGCTTGATCACAATATAACACCGTCAAATTGTACAAATAACGGCCACTCTCAGCGAGAGCAGTTTCCAGCATCTCAGCGTAAGCGAGCCCCTGATAGCTTATCACGCGTCCTGTTGCCTCCCGACCGATAAGGGGTTCGATGCCTCGCCCGGTCACTAAACATGAACTGTGTTATGAAACTAGATTGCTACTACAAATAACTAATTATGTTAAGTTTATCTATTTGTGAATTATTTTAGTTGGTCGGACTTCACAACGTGTGATTTTAATTAGACGATTTTTCTATCAAAC
This sequence comes from Pyralis farinalis, assembly GCA_947507595.1. NCBI lineage: Eukaryota > Metazoa > Arthropoda > Insecta > Lepidoptera > Pyralidae > Pyralis > Pyralis farinalis. Next base: position 5,819,925 of record OX382265.1, on the reverse strand, counting down.
GTCAAAACGAGATTATTAAGAGAGGTCAGGCGCTTCAAAGCATGACATGTTCGTGCCCACAAATGTTTATCTTGTGTGGAAATTGAACCCATAAGCATTAGTGTCAAAGTAATATTACTAACAACTGAGCCATAGAGCTCGTCGCGACAAAAAATACATACTTAAAGATATTATATACGGACATGCATAAAGAACTGTAATTAGATTAGAAATTTATAAATACTGTCACAGCGAATGCCTAGCTTGGGTCTCCTTTAACCAGTAAACTCAGTAAAGTAACCAGCAAGCAGAGGTGGCACCGCGCGAGTGATACTTAATATGTTGCAAGCGTGCATAGGCTACGGTAATCGTTTTACATTAGGCGGACCGATGCTTGCACGCCTTTCGACGTTGTGTAAAGAAAACAGAATGTTTCTTGTTAGCGTTCTCCCGTTTCCTAATCCCTAAAGATTTAGCAAAGATTCTGATTTGTACATAGAAAAATGCCGTTTTGACTGATTTTTACCTGTACGGAACTCTTCAATCCAAAGGGAAAACGAGACTCCTTTTTTTTATACAAGCCTATGACCCACATGATGTAAGCGGTTACCTGATGCCTGTAAACGCTTGCAACACATTAAGTATAACTCGCACGATGCCACCTCTGCTGCTAACACAGCAACTCCTTAGGAGCTTACTTGTGGCTTCACTCACACGCAGGAACACAACAACCCTCTACGGAGTTGTTATTTTGCTACGGTTTTTCTGTGAGATGGAGGTATTCCCCAGACATGTTGTTTTGATGCGCCCTACCTCTCTTAAAAACACCCAGACCAAGACAAACAGACACATTCATGCAAATAAGTGTTTGTCCTGTGTGGGAATTAAACCCACGGCCGTTGATGTCAAAGTAACGTAACAGCCAAAGACTTCTATGTATACAATGATATTGTATTTAAGAAGATATATACGTTAAGATGAAGTCGTTTTGTTATTGTTCCACTACGACATTATAGTACTTACTTACTAAGCGTATATAGATTACAACAATGAAGAGGATAGATAATACGGAACGCATGATATAGAGAGAGATAGCTATCTGTCAAGAGTTGCGCTTGAAAACGTCAGCGCATCGCTGATAGAATAGCGCATATTAGACCAATTGGGTTAATTTCATTGCCTCAGTTTTTGCGCGCTAGTACGACATCTACCTCTTTTTAATACAATATTATTGTATGTATACTACATACACAGTAGTATACATAGAAGTCTTTGGTACGGTAACAGCACGTTTCACCACAGCGCCATCGAACTCGTCAAAATTTAGTGGTACATGCCAGGGTTCAGAGCGGAGACCAGCTGGTCAATAGCCCGGCTCTTTGTCTACTGGACTATCACTGCTCAGTATATGCTATTAAAACCAATGACTTCTATGTATACTACAACATTTTTTTTGAAGCCTCAGTGACCTCACTCATACGCAGGTACACAACAACCCTCTAGGGAGTTGTTATTTGGCAGGTCTAATAGTATAACTAGCATCAATATGCTGAGATATCGCAAGTCTGCCGATCGCTGGCTCTCAGCCTATAAGGGTCGTATCGTAGTATTGAATAGCATATTCTCACGCTAACAAATGCAAAAAAAAACCGAGCGCGTTCAGACAAACAAACTGTTCCGCTTTATATACCTAGTCGGGTCATAAGTTCTGTCAAAACCTTATTATTTTAATTTTGGAATACTGGCCAATACTTTGACTAATTTAAAAAATAGAACGTAGTATAACATAGAAGTCTTTGATTAAAACTCATGACTACAAAACACACCCATTTCATGAATTCTTAATTTTTTGTATCAACATTCATTAATCTACTACTGAAATTAGCTAATACATGATACAATCTCAGAATACAGACTGTATGATTTGACTGTATGATTTGATGCACCATACCTCTTTTAACAATTATTCTTATTGTATCCTCAGAATACAGACTGTATTCTGAGGATACAATAAGAATAATTGTTAAAAGAGGTATGGTGCATCAAAGCAGCCCATTTGGGAAAGTACCTCCCTCACCTCACCTTACAGAAAACCGCAGCCAAATAACAACTCTCTAGCTAGAAGGTTATTGTATTCCTGTGTGTGAGTGAGGGCACCAGTAAGCTTCTAAGGAGTGCCTGCGATACGATTATTGCGAGTGATTCTTAATGTATTACTGGCGTTCGTAGGCCGCAGTAGCCGCTTTACATCAGGTGGGTCGCATGTGGCATGTGCCGTGGGTGGGACGTTGTATAAAAAAACAATATTAATATTGAATCGTGACCGTTCGGCAACCGTCGGTAAATTTCGACATATTTCGGCGGCAGCTTTTGCAAACACATGGCCGCCAAATGCGTATTCGAGGCGCATCCTTCCAGCCTTTTGTCTCGTTCTTATCCCGACTTTTTTTGTTGGAACAAGTTCCGACTAAAAAAACATGAATGGGCATTGTTTGGTGAATAAAAGTTTTTGAAATAATGCAAAACGCGTATGCAGTATTTGTTTTTGTAATACAAATAATACGCTCATTCTGTTATTGATGACTGTGACATAGAAAGAGTCAGCAAGCGTGTTGCCTGGTGGAGAATTCTCGAAAATGTTTGACCTCAGTTAAACAAAGAAGCAACAAACGATAGGTTTTTAATTTTAGTTTTACTATAAGCATTTGCAACAAAAAGACTAGGATAGTGTCCTTGCGTTGCCACTTTGTGTTGTTAACGCAACGCAAAATATAATGGAGAAACCCAGCTTGCCGATCATGCTCGACGAGGTTGCACCAAAGTCCATTGATGTATAGTTAAGGGCTGTTCCAGTGAATTACTAAACTGCCGTAGAATTAAAAAAAAACGTTTTTTGTGTAATCTTGTTTTTGTGTAAATCTCCATATGTCAATATTTATCTGCGGTTTCCTGTAAAATGACAGACCTAAAGTTGTTCACGCATCATACAAATACTAACGGATTTTAATGATACTAGCTAAGGGTGGCACGGGTGATCCGATCACCAACTTAACACTGTAACGGCTCGGATATACAACATCAGTAGGCAAATAAGCAAACGGCCCACAGGATGGAAAATACACTAGCTTACCGATTGTAATACAAAATGTATGATCTATCAAGAAATTGTTATTTGCCTGCAGTCTTCTGCTAGGCGGAGAGAGTACTTTCCTATTCTAGCTGTTTTGATACGTCTTACCTTATTCTTTTTCTTCTTAACGTTACTAAGTTTTCCTAATGCTTGATGCGTCTTACATCTCCATGCCTAAAATGTTAATTTGCGAGGTCAACCTCGTCTACAAAAAAAATTGACACGTAACCATCGACTTATATTATCTATGGTACTATAAGTCGATGATACCGTAGGTAAGTCGATGCAAGTAACGCTTGTAACCGTATTCGCATTGATCATGTTAAAAACAGATTTTGTCTGAAAGAGATTGTCGGTATTTAAATAAGAAGAGGCATGTTCCGTTGATTCTACATGTGGAAATAATACAGGAAGAAAGAATTACAAAACAGGTATACAACGCAGAAGTAACGCTAAAGGATGTAGGAGCCGAGGAAGGCCGAGACCTACCATGAACAAATTGGTCGTGTTCTACTAGGGGCACACTAAAAGTTTTGCACTTCTAGCTAATCGGTACTATTTGAATTTCGAATGTTATATTTTTTGAAACGTTGCAACCTACTTAGTAATAATAAAAAAAACAATTGGCGGGAAATCATTTGTCAATTGTTTTTTATGACACATCAAAGTTCTACGTACGCAACGAAAATGGAATTGAGTCGAAAAGATTTTAGAGCGATGATTTTTTATGATTTTAAAAGTTCTCTCTCTCCGCAAGACTGTGGTGCTCGTCTTCAAAATGCTTTTGGGAGAGAAGCACCTTCTTTGAGCACCGTGAGGCGATGGTTTGCTGAATTTGAGAGAGTTCGAGTTTCTTTACATGACGAATTTCGTGAAGGGCGGCCTTCAACTGCCGTCAACGTAAATAATGTGGCTACTGTTAAGCGGCTAATTGAAGAAAACCCGCGGATTACCTATGAGACAATTCGAGAACTATTGGGGAATGGTATGAGACAAATTCAGTAAATTTTACACGAAGAATTGAAAGTTCGGAACCTTTGTTGTCGTTGGATCCCTCATGAACTGACAGCGGAGGAGAAGCGGGCTCGCGTGGAATGGTGCTCACAGATGCTACTGAAGTACGACCACGGACATTCTAATGCTGTTTATGACATTGTCACAGGAGACGAAACGTGGATTTATTGTTTTGAACCCGAAAAAAAACAGCAATCTTGTGAATGGGTGTTTGAATATGAGAACAGGCCAACAAAAGTGAGGCAGGCGAGAAACGTTGGTAAAAAAATGATCGCGTTTTTTTTCTCAGCTACGGGTCCCATCTGCACAATTCCACTTGAAGATCAAAAGAGTGTTAATGCCGAGTGGTATTCTGCCATTTGTTTACCCAGGGTGTTAGAAAAAGTTCGCGAATGACGACCAAAAAGCCGCGTTCTCCTACATCATGACAACGCTTCTTCACACACGGCCAACAATACAAAGTCATTTTTAACTTCCGAAAAAGTACAACTCGTTACCCATCCTGCGCATAGCCCCGACCTAGCACCCTGTAATTTCTGTATTTTTCCCAAAATCAAAGATTTGATGAGAGATTTCACTTTTACCAACTCCGAAGAGGCAGTGACAGCGTTCAATCAGCACGTAGAAAACATGCCTTCAGATCTGTGGTCCTCCTGTTTTAAAAAATGGTTCGATCACATGAAAAAATGTTTAAAATGTAAAGGACAGTATTTTAAAAAGCAATAAACATAATATTTTGGTTTAAACATGTTGTTTTTTTAAGTTACGCAAAACTTATAATGTGACCTACGTATCAGAAGGTTACGTCAGGAGCCTTAGAAACCGGCCAGCGTGCATGAGAAGAGCAATGCATGTTAAAGATGCTAGTGAAGTGTGTAAGGACCGAGTCATGTTGCTCGAGCTTAAAAATATTTACCGAATCGAAAATTACATCAAGTCGTTTAAATTTAAATCGATGCAAGCATTTCATTTTCTGTTTGCCCTTAAAATGACGTGCCTTCTCGTAGTTTGCAATTACCGTTAATGTAATTTTCATGCATGTGTAATTTTATATAAGTCTTTAAGTGGCTTAGCGAGCTCGTTTCAGGGACTTTGAGCAACGTGCCTTTGGAGCAGTGATGTATCTCGACACTTTCTCGTTAGATATGAAAGGATTGTATGTTATTGATCAACCCTAACCTACGAAAATACTATGCTCACAGCTAAGAATACAGAAATGCACGTAAGGCTATTGATTTAAGGTACATTTTATTATTTTCGATGAATAGTTTAGTATTTTTACGACCTATTCTCATACCTACCAAATATATATAAAAAAATTCATAAAATTCGATCGAGCCGCTTCGGAGAGCGACCACAAACACAATGGCACGAGATGTTTATATATAACATATATATGTAAATCCTAATTTAAATTAATACAAATGATTGACCCTTATAATATACGGCGTAGTCAATATGTGTCTAATTCGATGTCAATTACACAAAATCCTTAGTAATATTATTTTTTTAACATACAATTTCATGTAACCACAAAATTTTAAAGATATTTTATCTGACACATGTAACCATCGACTTATATTATCTACGGTACCGTAGGTAATATAAGTCGATACATCTAACATAGCGATGCGTGGAACATTATATATATGTACTAGTGGCCCAGCCCGGCTTCGCACGGGTGATCTGATCGCTACCAAACTTCACAGGATCACCCGCTGGATTTATCCGAAGATTCCCTGAAAATTTCATCAAAATCTGCCCAGCTGAGTCCATAGAGGACATACAGATAAACATTAATTTTTACATATATAGAATAAGGTTAATTTATGTTTATGTTGCTTACAGATTTGTGACATTTGCGATTCCTCGAGTGAAACCAAAAAACACCCCCCGGAGTATGCTGTGGACGGCATGGAGACCTGGTGGCAGAGCCCACCCCTCTCGAGGGGGATGAAGTACAACGAGATCAATCTCACCATCGACTTAGGACAGGTCAGTGATTCAACCTTTGATATAGGTACCGGCAAATAACTCGAACATGCGCTTTCACATATAAATTTTATATGGAACCTGCATAGAACGACTCCATCATTGCTCAAGTTGTTTGCCTCCTACTATACCATCGTATATCCCAGTGTTGGGATAAGAATGTAACCAAAGGATCTTGAACGGTCAAAAAAATCTGGAACCAAAATGTTGTTTTCTTTGTACTAAACCAACATTTGACCTTAACCTTTTCACCGTCACGTCAAATACTCGCCAAATCAGGCAATTATACCAACATAAAAATATAAATAAAAGGTGTTAAGGCAAACTAAGTAGGTAATTACCAACATAATGGTATGAATAAATTGTGTTATTCTATTTTTTTATAACTAAGTAATAGAAAATTATGAATATGAATGGTTTGCACGTTTACGGTAGCATTTTCTGTACAAGGATTGTTACATCTATTTATTATAACATTCTGAAATTTAGCTTTTACTGACTTTTTTCTAAGTACCGATTGATCCGTCGTTGGCGGTAAAAAGGTACCATAAACTTTAAGATAATAAATAAACAATCGTAATACATATATAATGCTCGTACTAGCTGACACGGCAAACGTTGTTTTGCCATATAAATTATTCCTAGGATTATTTTAATATTATAAAAATAGGGGTTGATGGTAGAAGGGTGATAATTTAGGGTTGTATGTATTTTTTAATGCCACATCATAAAAAAATAATAATAAAAGATTTCGTCCAAAAAATAAAAATAAATAAATTTGGGGTGGACCACGCTTATCACTTAGGGGTATGAAAAATAGATAGTAGCCGATTCTCAGACCTACTGAATATACATATAAAATTTCATCAAAATCGGTCCAGCCGTTTCGGAGGAGTATGGTAACTAATATTGTGACACGAGAATTTTATATAATATAAGATTACCTAATGAGAACAATACCTATAATAAATACTACAACATGTTATATATATACAAATAGTATTCATGAAAACTTAGCCTACTTACCGACTGGTTCCTATTTGGAATCCTGGTGTGATCATATGACCAACAAAAGCACGAACCTAATGGTAAGTTCGTGTTTTCGTATTTATTTATATATTCGTAATTAATTATCACATACTCGGTGGTAACCGGAAGCATTGTGAGAAAACCTGCACGTCTAACGAATACAATTCCTTCGAAAGACGAGTGACTTAAACAAAGGCCTTGTTTTCCGTCTGAGTTGTAGATGTCTGATGGCAGTCACTTCATGACAAAATCTGCACCTTCGCCAAATATACTTAGCTATTCGCCAATGGATTAAGCAATGAGATACGTCTAGGAAAAATACGGGTAACGCTGAGCCCTAAGTCGAAAGAGAGACTTGTTTCTTTCAGGGGTTTTACCATTTATAGGATGGATTGAGTTCCAAGGATTCTTCGACACGATGTCGACAGCTTCTTTACCGCGTGGCACGTAATACATCCCCAAGCCCACAATGAATGCTGTTTCAGAGGATTTTTCTAGTGAGAAGCAGTAAGTTTTGAAATCCCCACTCCCTGCCGAAGTTATAGCAAGAGATTTCAGCATGAGGTTCTTCAAAAAGAAAGTGAAGAGGTATTTTAAGGCCAGAAATACGCTAGTGATGACGTCGATGATGTTGCAAGTGTCTTTAGTTTTACCATCGGGCAGGGTTGTTTTATACTTTTGTGGTATAGCGATTTAGTGACATGGCGATTCGATGACGCAGTAGTTAGTGGTTCATTTCCCACACAAGATAAATGAATTTGTGTGCATGAACATGTCTATTTGTCTTGGTCTGTGTTCCTTAAGAGAGGTAAGCGTATCAATGCAATCCTGGGAAAGTATCTCCACACTTCAGGGTGAAAAGAACTCTGGAGAGTTGATGTGTGTTGACCTGCGTGTGAGTGAGATACCAATAAGGACCTGAGGAGTTGTTGCTGGCAGCAGAGGCGGATGAGATACTTAATGTACAAGCATTCATAGGCTACGGTAGCCGCTTTAGATCATGTGGACCGTAGAATTGCATGCCTCCCGACGTTGTATAAAAATGTGTCAGGTTAGGTTTAAGTCGTACAAAACATTCCTTAAATAGACATGAATGAGAACATGAGGTCATTTTATTGTGTTAGTTTAATTACAAACCGTCTGCCAACATAATAAACAATGTGTTATTACAATAAAAAAAAACAAGGCATAACTTCATATCTATACAGCTGCCTCTGTTCAAGACTTTTGAAACGCTACAGAATATTAATTCAGATCTCAGCGCGTTGCAAATGGGCAGAAAACTTCTGCTAAAAATAAATGCGGTAACGTCGCAATGTGTCGTAATAGACAGTGTTTACATCATTTCCAGGTTCCAACCAGGAATTCCTTATTATTTTACTGTGAAAAACTGGTATTGGTATGGATCAGACACTATCTTATTGGCCCCAAATAAATGTCATAAACCGCAAATTGTTCACTTCTCTTTACTCTCTGAAGCGCCTTCATAATTTTTTTCCAACGGAGACCAAAGCATTGCTGACTCAGTCCCTTCTCTCTCCCCATGATTATGCCGATATAACCTTTTGTTTGAAACAGAAGAAACCCGTACAAATGTAAGGATTACCATTGATGATGAAGTGTTGGAACAAGGGAATGAAATTGTATATCTTGGATGCGCTTTCAGCAGGGATGGAAGGTACACCGCAGATGTGGAAAGACGACTGAGTTCTGGGAATATTGTGAACGGAGCGTTGGGAAAACTTCTTGGAGGTAAAAACTTGAGCCAGAAAGCACAGTTCGCTATATACAATACAGTGCTGGTCCCAACGCATACTTATGGAAGCGAGAACTGGGTTTGACAGAGAGAGCACGAAAGTAGGATAAACGCGGTCGAAATAGAAGCGTTGCGCAAAATTTGTGGCGTAACGCTTGTAGAGCGTATTCGCAATGATGGTATTAGAAATAGAGTTGGTCTGAAAGAGAGTGTCGATGTTAAAATAAGAGGATGTATGCTGCGTTGGTTCGGACATGTATGACAGATATACCACGCAAAAGTGGAAGGATGTAGGAGCCGAGGAAGGTCAAGACTTAGCTACCATGACCAGATTGATCGTGTTCTATCAGAAGCAATGAATGTCAAAGAAGCGAGTGAGGTGGGTAAGAATCGAGTCACGAGTCGCTCGGTCCTCTCTGCCTACCCCGCAAGGGCGTGAACTTATATATAGATAGTTAGATTTATTTGTATTCTATTATTATTCACTAGTGTGTATACATGTATATGTGCCCATGTGTATATACGTATTTGTGTGTATATAAGCATATGTAGTACATATATGAATATACTTGTCCTGCTTTCTTTATTTGTAAATTATTATAAGTAAGTAACCGCTTTACATCAGGTAAGCCGTATGCTTGAATGCCTTCCGATATTGTATAAAAAAAAATTATATACTTATTCGTCTTTGTATTTACTCCACGAATTCAATTAGTTAACTAAGAATCCAACGAATAGTTAGATCTAGATATGAGGACATATGGCTTAGCAAGACTTACAACAGAATGAAGCTCGTGTTCCTTCAGCGTATCCAGGACATGTCGCATCCCAAAATAGGGACATTATGCCACCGAAGGCGATGGTGCGTCGACCCCGTGTCACTCCACCGTCGCCATCTTTGGGGACATAAAATTATTAATAGACTGCTGAATTCAACACCAACATCCAGCATGTCAAAGGGAACGCAATAAAACATACCACGCTCATGAAATTCTAAACAAAATATCTATACCTACTAATATATAAAGTGTAAGTTTGTTTGTTTGAACGCGCTAATTTCTGGAACTACGAGTCAGATTAGAATAAAAATATTTTTGCATTTGATAGCCGAATTCGACGAACTCGGTGGCGCAGTGGGGAAACGTGCTGTTAGGTTACTTTGACACCAACGCTCGTGAGTTCGATTCCCATGCAATGCAAATATATGTGTGCATAAACATGTCTGTTTGTCTTGTTCTGGGTGTTTTAAAGAGATGTAGGGCGCCTGAAAATAGCCCATCTGGGGACAAAATCTGATGTGCAGTGGTTACCGTAGTCTATGAACGCTTGCAAGTAGTTGTTATAAGGCCGCGGTTTTCTGTGAGGCGGAATTACTTATCCAGACAGGCTGTTTTGAAGCGCCCTTTCTCTCTTAAGAGACTAAGTCAAATAGCATGTTGCATGCACATAAATATTTAACCTGTGTGAAAATCGTACCCACCAGCGTTGGTGTCAAAGTAGTATTAACGTGCCACCGAGCTCGTTAAAAGTAAAAACAAACTTAACGGTAAATGTACACATTAAATTCGTGTTCTAAGATTTAACATTAACATTTTTAATTATCACTTGCTCGGTAATGAAGGAAATCATCGTAAGGAAACCCGTACGTCATAGAAATTTATGAAATTTATATAGTTATGTATGATAAAGACGCATGGGCTAACCTAAAAAAGGTCTGGTTTTCCCTGTAAGTTGTGGAGGTCTGGCGGTAGTCGCTTCATGTCAAAATCAGTTTCTTCGCCAAATCCTTAGGCTTAGATAGCAGACTCCACCAAATTAGGAAACGAAATAAGCGCTTATCCCGTTTCCTAAATTAGAAGAAGAATGAGTGGAAGGCGAGCCTTCGGGTGTAAATCCAACTACACGCAAATTAAATTTTATTTATTTAATATTGATAGAAATAAACCCTTGGAAGGAATTTTATGATAAAATATTTCGTAGACTGAAATGCAGTGAGAAAAAACACAGTCTATTATTTTACTAGTGACTTATCTTGGAAAATAAAAGAATGCGTTTTTCTTAGTGCGTTTTACTATTGAGTGATATTTAGTAATAGTATATTGTGCAACTAGTGCGATGAATTCTCGAGCGAATGAACAACTTCGCTCTCGTGGGCAATCGACAACATCGCACGAGTTGCATATACTATTTTTTATTACGAATACGGAACTATTCCGTCGTCAAAAATTGAGGTCCAAGGGCGTTATTCATTTTTTATTTCTCGTCAATTTGCGTGCGCCAAATTTACTTGTCGCACTCAAATGGAGTGTGGTTTACTCAAAACTCATGTTGTAATTTTAAAATGGGCAAATAGCGACTCATCACCTGTAACAACGGGCGCAAGGTATTACTTGTCCCGCATGAGTAATAAAAAAATATTACATACATATTTTGAATATGCACTATATTTAAATTTTAATGCGATGTCTTACTCATTAGTGTGAAAATATTTCTTTAAAAGCATTTTCTGTCATATAACTACTTACTCGAAAATAAGCCAGATCTCTAGTACAATTCGTTATTTATTTTATTGTTTTATTTGTTTTATTTTTGTTGTTTTATGTATGTCTCACAGAATAATGACTAAATATTCTAAGACGTATGAATTATTATTATTCATTTATTGTTTCCAATTAACGTGGCTTATCTATAGCATAGCGAAAAAAAATGCTAAGCAGATAATTCAACTTAGCGAATTTCATACTATTTATTATTTGCATTTTAAATTTAAGTCAATTATTTAGATTACAAGTAATAATACTTTAATATGAAATAATAGAATATTTTTTGTTAGATGACACAAGTAGATGATAGTCTACCAAACAAACCAGTACAAACAATTTAGAAACCTTAATTTTTTTAATTGAATTTTCGTTCTAAATATTAGAATTAAGCTACTCTTTCTCTTTTTTCCATTACTCATTATCTTCTTCAAATAATGTAATTAACTTGTGTTTGATGAAAGCACCTGCCTTCAATAGTATTCATATTCCTCGTATTTTTAATATACATTTCATGAACCTCTCTTGACAATTACCTAAAAGGGTTTTTTTTTCTAATTTTACCCAAAGTTGATATTCAATTGAACACAGCGGATATTTCCTACTGCTTATCTATTCGCAGTCAAACATTCCCAATTGAACAACGAGAAAAAAAAGCATAGTTTTAAGGTCTTAAGATAATTTGACTGTGCGTTCGTTTCTCATCTTTTGTGTTGAAATATACGTACTTGCCTACAAAGTACCCAGTAATTATCATGAATACACTTAGTAATCTAAATATGCAAGTAACTGTAAACATCCTCATGGTATGCAAATGCGCTCTGCCGAAGCGAAATATGAAACTGTTATTTGTTGATATATCGTTATACACCTATCTAAGACTGCATGCATAGCAACAGCGATTGGATATTATCTTTGTGTTCGAATATGCCTACTTTACATATACTAAAGGGATTACTGTCAAAAAAAAAAATACTGTCAAAACTTGCATTTATAAAATGCATGAAATAAACTTCGTCTTTAGTTTTACCATACTACTTAACAAGGATTTGACAAACATACTGATTTAGGCATGGAGCCACTGCCGTCATACCCCACAACCCAGAGGGAAAGTCAGACCTTTCTTTGGTTACATGCCTTTTGAAATATAATTTCTTAGACGTGCTGGTTTTCTCACTGTCTTCCTTCACCGCCCAGCAAGTGATAACAACAAATATGTATATAAATCCGAAAACATCAATTTAGTGGTATATTCCCACACCTGGATTCGAACCAAGACCTGTCCGTTAAAAGTTGGTTCTTTATCCACTGGGCTATCACTACTCTAAAATGCATATAATTATGTGTACACGATTTTTTTACAACGGGTCGGGAGGCACACAAGCATACGGTTCACCTAATGTATACCGGTCAGTAGCCTATGAACGCTTGTCCTTGTGTCACTCGTGCGTTGCCGACCCTCTAAAAACCTCTTCACGCCTTTTTACTGTATTGTATTATATAACTGTTTCGTCATTCTTTCCACATGCCATCTTTTCTCTATGTCAGATGAAATAAAATATATAACCATCATTAATATACAAGGTCTCGTTAATAGGCACAATTAGTCATCGTGATTTTGTCACACATTTACTTATTTGTACAGTAAAATCAAATTATCATCTACCAGTTCACCAATTACACGAAGGAAATAAGCGAGGACTATAAGAACCATTTTCTGGTCAACCAGCGACCATGGTTACCTAATATTGATACCGCATATCAATTAATTGAAACTCACTAAAGATATTCTTACTTTCAATGTATACGTATTGTATACATTGAATGGTTCTTTTTATCCCCGAGGGGAAAGGCAAAGAGATCTAGCCTATACAGCCAAGTCTTCAGTACAGGACCATTTCAAAGTCTAAATTCTATGTTGCAGCTTCAGGAACTGTGCTGAAAAAATACTTGGGAGGGCTCCAGCCCCAATAAACCCACCTACCACCCGTAAAACGATAGTGATTTTTACAAGGTTTTCTTGATGAACTTATTCACGTCTTCCAAAAAGTGCATAAACGTATTATATTTGTGATTTTTCATTACTGTATATACAATGAATGGGTCAAGTGGGATAGATTTTATATGTGCACGTGAAAGTACGGAACCAATCTATGTACTGCATGATCTGACGAACGACCTGTGTTGTCATTAAATCATAGCTGAATGAGTATTTCTGTATATACCCGTTTGGTTTCATCCCACCGTTTTTAGGGTTCCGTACCCAAAGGGTAAAACGGAACCCTATTACAGAGGCTCCGCTGTCCGTCCGTCCGTCTGGCACCAGACTGTATCTCATGAACCGTGATAGTTAGGCAGTTGAAATTTTCAGAGATGATGTACTTCTATTGCCGCTATAACAACAAATACTAAAAAATAGAATAAAATAAATATTTAAGGGGGCTCCCATACAACAAACGTGATTTTTTTGCTCATTTTTGCTCGATATTGATAACGGCAACAGGTATACGCTTGAGATATTCACAGAATGTTTAGTTATATATTCACTTTAATAACAAATAATTAAATTTAAATAAAACAAATATTTAAGGGGGGCTCCCATACAACAAACGTGATTTTATTGCCATTTTTATAGATAATGGTACGGAACCCTTCGTGTGCGAGTCCGACTCGCACTTGGCCGATTTTTTTTATACATCATCGGGAGGCATACTTACATACAGCCTAACTGCAGGGGCATTCACATTGACACGGAAAATACTCATTTCGAATCGAAAAGTTATTACACTGAATCGGAGCTGTTTCCAATGAAATGTATTTCAATTCCATTCGGATTAATTAAGATTACGCCATTTTATTTCGATACGTTCTCGAGAGCTTGTACGTTCGCACAAGTTTACCGGCGTATATATTTGTTATATGTATATTGCAAACATTAAGCAATTTTAATGATTGCGTGATTTGAAGTCCGTATATTCAATTTAAAGTTTAAATAATTAAATAATGAAAAATTTCACATTGTAAAATGCAATATCGTTTTACAGGTTGCATTGAGACTTCAGAATTTTGTCTGAAAACCGTTCCGATGTGTGTTATTCAGCAGAATTTCTGATACTAGAATCTAAAATTAAGAACATTTTAGAACGATTCTGAACTTAAGACTTATGCTGTATGGACATAGACCCTTTGCCAGTACCTCACTGAAATACTAAGAAAAGAAATACGTACTATGCTTCACTTTTTGTAACGGCTTTTCAATTCGAATAAGAAATTTCCGTACCAATGTGAATACTCCTGCTCATGTTAAGCGGTTACCTGCCTATGAACACGATATGGCGATACCACCTCTGCTGGTAACACAGCAATTCCTTGGGAGCTTATTGGTGACCTCTCTAACACGCAGGAACACAGCAACCCTCTGGGGAGTTGTTATTTGGTTGCGGTTTTCTATGAGGCGGAGGAACTTCCCCAGACGAGGTGCTGTGATGCGCCCTACCTCTCTTAAAAACACCCAGACCAAGACAAACAGACATGTTCTTGCACATGTCCCGTGTTAATATTATATTAATATTTAGACGCTAAAATACTGTTTATAGTGTAGAGGGTGAATTTGTGTCAAGTAGTTTTTAACAGATTTTTAAATATTTTGAAAAGCTTGAGCGATGACTCTCGTAAGTCTCAAAGCAATTATTCGAGAATGTTCTGGGAGTTCGACAAAGGAGATGTGCCGCTCCCAAATTTACCGAATCATTACTACCAACCTAAAATTATACATTAACTAATTATTATCTATTCGTGTTTGTACAGACAGCGGATGCTGTTGGCGCGTGGGTGGCGATACGCTCAGGCGATAAAACAACCATATTCAAAGGGCGATGTCATAATAACATTAATAACATAGTGATTAAACGGCCCTTTTTACACATCATGGCTAATAAAATTTTAGATTTTTGTTGAAATCGGCGATAAATATAGATAGCTGTAACACTATAAAAAATATTATTCATTATAAAAACTAGGCAATCTATTATACCTATACGTACCTACCCGGACCAATTGGGAATCTAAGCCATACAGGAACCCACGGAAACATACGCACAAAGTTTCATTGAAATTGGTCCATTCATTTAGTAGGAACATAGCACATAATGTACAGAAGAGGTTTATCTTATATATAAAATTCTCGTGTCACAATGTTAGTTGCCATACACCTCCGAAACGACTTGACAGATTTTGATGAAATTTTATATGCATATTCAGTAGGTCTGAGAATCGGCTACTATCTATTTTTCATACCCCTAAGTGATAAGGGTGGTCCACCCAACTTTTTGTTTTTGACATTTTTTTTATTTTTTATGATGTGGCATTAAAAAATACATACAACCCTAAATTTTCACCCTTCTACCATCAACCCCTATTTTTATAATACTAAAATAATCCTAGGAATAATTTATGCAAAACGACGTTTGCCGGGTCAGCTAGTATATACATATATATATAAAGATCTAGTAAAAAGGCAAAGTATCCGTACCATTTTCGTCTCTTTTTATAAACCAATTTTCTTTTTTGTTATATTGCTATTGATTAACTATAAAACTAATAAACATGGGCGGGAAAAGCGGGAAAGCGGCCGTGATCCAGGACGGAATTTATTGTGACATTTTATTGCACCTGTCACACAAAAAGCGATCACACCGCGCCGGCTCGTGTTTTGTGTGACCGGTTTTTGGGTGACAGGTGCAAATCCTACCGCTTAAATAGCTTTTCTCGTCCCTATTTACTGGTGTTAAATTTCATCAATAGTTACATAACAAAAAATCGGCCAAGTGCGAGTCGGATTCTCGCACGACGGAACCCTTCGTACCATTATCTATAAAAACGGCAAAAAAATCACGCTTATTGTATGGGAGCCCTTCTTAAATATTTGTTATATTTTAATTTAAATATTTATTTTTAAAGTGAATATATAACTAAATATTGTGTGAATATTTCAAGGATCTACCTGTTGCCGTTATCAATATCGAGCAAAAACGAGCAAAAAAATCGGCCAAGTGCGAGTGGGACTCGCGCACTAAGGGTTCCGTACCATTATCTATAAAAAATGCAAAAAAAATCACGTTTGTTGTATGGCAGTCGGCAGATTAAGATACGGCGTCCGGGTTTCCTCACGTTGTTTCTTTCACGGCCGAGCTTTTTTTTTATAATACGTCGGGAGGCATACAAGCATACGGCCCACGTGATGTAAAGTGGTTACCGTAGCCTATTAAAGCTTGTAATATATTAAGTATCACTCGCGCGACGCCTCCTCTGCTGCTTACACAGCAACTCCTTGGGAGCTTACTGGTGACCTCACTCACACGCAGGAACACAACAACCCTCCAGCGAATTATTATATGGCTGAGGTTTTCTGTGAGGTGGAGGCACTTCCCAAGACGGGCTGCTTTGATGCGCCCTACCCCTCTTAAAAGTGATCGAGTCGTACACGCCACGTGTACTGCAACGCGATGCACATACCTGGCCACACCAGGGATGAATCGATTACTAAACTGGTTCCTTACCCTCTTGGGCTTGGTCAATGGCACTTGTCGCGAAAGGCAATCTATAATAATGTTACTCGGTCTTTATTGCCCCCTTTTATGACAGTGCTAATAACTGAATTATGTGTTATAAGTCTAGAATGTTGTTGTTATAACTTATTGATGTTGTTGTTTTCAAGGAATTCCACGTGGCCTACGTTTTCGTCAGAATGGGCATCTCACCGCGACCTGATCTCTGGGCCCTGGAGAAATCCACTGATTACGGGAAAACATATAAACCTTGGCAGTATTTCTCCGATTCTCTATAGTAAGTAATACTTATTAACATTTTAAAATAGGAATAAAATTTATCTATCTATCTGTATGTTAACAGCAGGTCCCTTGGAACCAGGGATCGCAACACCTCGCTCGCTTCTTTAACATTCTTAGCTATTTTTTGCACGCTCATGGATTCTTAGGGCTCCTAACAATCATGGCGGGGTTGAGATTTTTTCATGATTTTTTAAAACTATATCTAACATCTACGGAAGTTGCTATTTCCATAGAGGAGTTGTATAGATTTCAGAGTCTCCTAATCTGCATAAAACTTGAAAAGACCAGTTCCACGCGACTTGAATTTTGTCTTAAGCATCCACACACACGCTTTGGAAGACTTATGAAGCCGGCTGTTGTAGATACTCGTAGATGACAGTCATGAAGCTAAGTCAATGGCTTTCGGACAGCTTGAACACATTGGCTTTCGCTAATCCGCACTTGAGCAGCGTGACGGAGCATGCTCTAATCAACTCATCTGTTTAACGGAAACCTGCAGCGGTGGAATGAGTTAAGTTGGTTTAAACCCAACACTGTTACGGGCTGTAGGATAGGGAACTTTAAGCAGTTTTTTTTTTTTTTGACCTGACTATGTAGTTAGTCCCGTCACCATCCATCCATCACCGATTAGTTCATGTGAAATAGCGTCGGTCGGCACTCACGCACTACCCTTAGGCGATGCAAGCGTTGCTGTCACAGCTGATCTTGTTGTCCCTGCCTCGATAATTGACCTGACAGAATGGAATACTGCTACTGCTAGGGTTGTGAACTAATCGGTGGCGAAATATACTAGTAAATAACAGCAAGCTGTGTAGGCAGAGCTGATATTTTTTCAATTTAAAAAATATTTAAATATTTTATATTTATATTTTTAAAATTATATGGAACCCTGTACGACATCTAGCGACGAGTGCTGTTACTTTTTCTGTTGATGGGAGTGCAGTGCAGACTCTGCACTGCAGAGTGGCCGGCCATACGTTTTCCCATATGTTTTTTTTTTCTAATTGGAACGATTTTGGACCGTTCTTCCTCACCAACGAACATTTAAATTTCAAATTAAAGGATACAAAACTACAATATGTTAGCTATTAGTGTGTCGATTTTGGAGTTTCTCACTATTACCGTCTAAACGCTAGCTGGATGACATCAATCTACCCCAAACGGCAATTTTGAGGGTAATGTGGCTCCGCTGGCTATCGCAGCTCTGCCAATAAAATAATTTAAACCAAATTGCCTTAAAATTTAACGTTCGCAAAATAGCACCTGAATCTATTAGCTGTTTGGTAACAACGCCGATTGAAATAAGCTAGAATATTTATGAAATTTTAATGTTTTTATTCATTTACAGCGATTGTCAGCTGTACTTCGGAGAGGAAAGTCTGAAGCCCATTACTAGAGACGATTCTGTCATCTGCAGCACTGAGTACTCCAGGATTGTGCCATTAGAAGGAGGCGAGGTAACATCCTCTATTATTTAAATAGCATAGCATTTTTTACCAGATAAAAATAAACATAAATCCTTTATTTGCCATTGGGCCGTCGCGGGTACTTAGCAGGTCTAACATTTTTAAACACTTAGTAATATCTCATAATTACGTTTTTCTTTTTTTAATTTACCTGCATTTTCACAATGTTTAAGGGAGGTAGAGCGCATCAAAGTAGCCTCTCTGGGGAAGTACCTCCACCTCGCAGAAAACCGCAGCCAACTGGCTGCGAGTAAGTTAGGTCACCAGTAAGCATCTAAGGAGTAGCCGTGTTAACAACAGAGGTGGCACCGCGCACATGCTTAATGTATAGCAAACGTTCCTAGGGTACGGTAACCGCTTTACATCAGGTGGGCCATATACTAGTAAGCCTCACGACATTCTATAAAAAATGAAGTTGTAGGAAAGCAAAAAACAAAAGCCGAAAGAAACCTATAAAGTATTTATAGGTATACCCCTGGTGTTACAAATTTTCATAGTCTACGGTGACTGCTTACCATCAGGTAGACCGTATGCTTGTTTGCCACCTTACTTATATAAAAGAAAAAAGTTAGTTCAATTAATATTGCAAAAATATTATGTCAGTATGATAATAATGATGTGTAGAGGTAAAGTAAAATAAATGTGAATGCATGTGCTGAATCATTTCCAGAAATCTTTGATTAGATATTCATCAAATGTATAAATAAGCTGTGAATAATTATATAATGAACAATTATTGTAATATTTGTTTAACACATTAGTAATAGCTGAACCAAGAACGTTGCTAGCTGGCCGCGGGCGTCTAGAGGTTAGAACCCTACGTACTGTGTATCGATCGCTAGCCTAGTGGATAACGAACCAACCCATGAACCGGCTAGAACCTGGTTCATGATCCTGGTACGCATTTACCACTAAGTTCGTTTCGGACTTATATACTTATATGAAATTATCACTTACTTCACGTAAAAGAAATTGAGGAAATTATATTTCGAAAGGTGACCTAAGAAAGATCTTCCCTCTGGACTGTGAAAGTCTGACGGCAGTCGCTCCATATAAAAATCAGTATCTTCGCCAAATTCTTGGGCTCAGGCAACGGATCCCGCCAGTCCTAACGAATTAGAAAAGGGAGTAACGCCAGGGAGAACATTAGCAATCGTTTTACCGAACGCACCAGCTCGGAGAAATAAATATAGCTAGATATAACTAGATATAGCTAGATATAAAAAAATATATATATAATGATAGAAACTCTGGGAAAATCCACTTGAACAAATCTCTCTCATTCAGATTTTTGAGAATAATATAGCAAAATTTTCCTGAAGTTGTTCTACGAACACAAATAATTGAAGTGGCTCAATATCTACTTCACTGATACAAATATAATAGAGCTCATTAGCATCTCAATCGCCTTATATTTGAGTGGCCTAAATTACTGAATAAGCTTACTTTTCCAAAGTACCATCGAAAAATCACTCCACTGCCTTCAAAAAAAATAGGGTGCGTATAGCAATGTGTACACACGTAATAAGTGAAACTTCTGTAGGTTTTTTTTCGTATGACGTCGGGAAGCATACAAGAGTACGACCCACCGCGGTTACCATAGCTTATTAACGCTTGCAACACATTAAGTATCAGTTAATAGATTCAGGCGTTATTTTGCGAAAGTCAAATCTACATGCAATTTGATCTAACCTGCTTTGCGTGCTTCCGCCACCAATTAGTTCATGCGGCCTAGCGCCGGCCGGCACCCACCCACTACTGTTAGTACTTGGTACATGCCGACGCTGCCATGGCTGCTCCGGTAGTCTCTGCCTCGGCTGCTGCG
Organism: Pyralis farinalis; assembly: GCA_947507595.1. Lineage (NCBI taxonomy): Eukaryota > Metazoa > Arthropoda > Insecta > Lepidoptera > Pyralidae > Pyralis > Pyralis farinalis. The sequence goes on along the minus strand of OX382265.1, from coordinate 5,799,345 downwards.
GTCGTCCGTCATCTGGAACAGAATCCGCATGCCCCCACCACCACCGTCGCTGCCACGACTGGCCTGGTCGTCGCCTGATGATGCCTCGTGGAGAGGCGAAACACGTGTCGCAGCGACGACCAGGCCAGTCGTGGCAGCGACGGTGGTGGTGGGGGCATGCGGATTCTGTTCCAGATGACGGACGACCGCAGCAGCCGAGGCAGAGACTACCGGAGCAGCCATGGCAGCGTCGGCATGTACCAAGTACTAACAGTAGTGGGTGGGTGCCGGCCGGCGCTAGGCCGCATGAACTAATTGGTGGCGGAAGCACGCAAAGCAGGTTAGATCAAATTACATTAAGTATCACTCATGCGATGCCACCTCTGCTGTTAACACAGCGACTCCTTAGGAGCTTACTGGTGACGTCATTCACACGCAGGATCACAACAACCTTCTAGGAAGTTGTTACTTGGCTGCGGTTTTCTGTGATGTGGAAGTACTTCCCCAGACGCGGAAGCCGCGTTTGCTTACGTTAGACCAATTCGTATTCGTGTTCGTATATGAATATTTCCAACGCTCTGTTGGCGCAGTTTAGGCTCAATAAATCCGAGTTTTGTCGCCGATTAATTACTGTAGATGGAACTTGGATACACCATTATACGCCCGAAACAAAAATACAGTGAAAACAGTAGACTGCAAAGGGGGAACTGGCTCCAAAAACTGTTTTTTTAGCTGGAAAGTGTGACTGTTTTTGGGATATTCACGGAGTTCGATTATCTTTAAAAAGAAAAAACCATTACAGGAGCATACTACGCATCATTACTCGACAACAGGACAGGCCCATCACTCATCCCCACCATTGCGTCTCCTGTGTAGCTCAGAATTAACAGCGGCAACCACCAAAAAGGCAATGACCAGTGAAGTTCATTGCTGTCTCGGGGCTTAAACTACAGCTGCCTTGAAACTCACAACGAAATTAATCAGAAGAAATTTGTAGGAGTAGGAAGTTTTGAAATAGACTTCCCCTCTTGACAAAGTGAGAGACAGCAATATGACAAATAAGGCATTTGAAAACCTCAAAGAGATGGCTAGTCAAGTGAAGCTCAACTGCCGTGTACCATTTGTGTACCGTTCACCAGTGCGTTACTTGCCAAGCTAAAGGCAGAAATTGCGAAAAAACGACCACATTTGCAGAAATAGAAAATCCTGTTTCACCAAGACAACGTGCCCCTCACACCTCAGCGTGGCGAAAATTACGCTTTGAACTGCTTACTCACCAGATCTAGCCCCAAGCGACTTATTTTTGTTCCCTCATCTAGAAAATGCGCTCTGAGGACAAAGATTTTCATCAAACGAGGAGGCAATCACCTTCGTGAATAATAATTGCACAGAAAAACGTCGAGTATTATTTGGATGCGAGAAGTGTATAGAATTTCAAAGAGACTAAAAAAATAAAAATAAATGTACAAAATAATGTCTTCTATCTCTGTTAAGTCGGAAAGTTTTCAGACCACACACGTATATCCGGAAACATTCAAAATCGGGACACCACACATTCTTACATTCTTCACGTACACTGAAAAAAATGTTTAGATGGATTTCCCAGATTCCTAATAGAATTCACCAAAGTCGACGGTTGAACTGGGTCCTACCTTTGATTTAAGTTGATTTTACCAATCAAAAAAGGTTAATGAAGTACCAGTAAAAATAATAAAATTTATTATTTAGTATGATAAACTGTGCCATATTATATGTACAATCCATTTATTAGCGGTAAATTATAAATTTAAAATAGTGATAGCTACAAAATACTTTTGTATGAAGACCAACCGTTATATATTTGTAAATTTAACTACAAATTTTTGCAGTAATTAACAAAGTTTATTAGTAAAATAGCCTACCTTTGCTTCTTTGGTAAATTCAACTAATCTTTTTTTTTCAGTGTAGCGGAATATTATTTGCAACGTTACGTTGCAGGCCAGCGTAATCTTTACAGCAATCGTTTCCCTCTCGAAAAATATCGCAAAGAAACCCGCACGTATAAGGAATTACATTTCGAAAGACCCGTGACCTTACGAAAGATCAGTTTTTCCCTCTGGGTCGTGATGGTCTGACGCCAGTCGTTCCATGTAAAAATCTCGCTAAACCTTAAGAGGGCGCACAAAGCTAAGTGGCGCCCTCATTTTGTTTTTATTAATAACGCGGAATTTAAGACCAATTCCAAAAAAACGCTCTATAGTGCACTGAAGAACCATAGTTACGTTTTTTTTAAACATATCTTGTATTTATTATCTATGACAAGTAACCAAAATTGAAATTATTGCTTATTGTGGCCACTTATAGCAATAATCAAAAGTATGACTAATTCTACATAAATAATAAAAACAGAATATGTCTCAAAAAACATAAATATGGTTCTTCAGTGCACTATAGAGCGTTTTTTTTTTGGAATTGGTCTTAAATACAGCTTTATTAATAAAAACAAAATGAGGGCGCCACTTAGCTTTGTGCACCCTCTTAAGTTTAGGTAGCGGACCATACCAATCTTTATGGATTAGGAAATGAGATAACACTAATGGGAAGGCAGTGTTTTTTTTTACACTACGTCGGGAGGCATACAGCCCACCTGATATAAAGTGGGTACCGTAGCCTATTAACGCTTGCGATATATTAATTATCACTCGCGCGATACCTCCTCTACTGCTTACACAGATACTCCTTGGGAGCTTACTGGTGGCCTCACTCACACGCAGGAAAACAACAACCCTCTAGGGAGTTGTTATTTGGCTATGGTTTTTTGTGAGGTGGAGGTACTTCCCCAGACGAGCTCTTAAAAATACCGTCCGAGGTCCACGGACTTAGTTTAAAGCCTGTCATCTGTCGACAACAGCGGGGACGATAGCTTCACACGCCCTCGGAAACATGAAGAATCTAGAATTAGATTAACCCATCCATAGACAGGCTGCGATGGACGTTGCTTATCCTGCGTATTCCATTACAGTGACACACGCAATGAGCTCGTACATCTGCTTATTATTACAAATCATGTTTTAGGTATATGCACTTTGTATTTGTTAGTTTTTATTATTCTAATTTCTTTTATTAGATTCCAATATCGCTTCTCAACTCCCGTCCGTCTGCAAACAAATACTTCAACTCCTCGGTGCTCCAAGAGTGGACGAGGGCCACCAACGTGCGACTCCGGTTGATGAGGACCAAGAACATGTTGGGACATCTCATGTCTAGAAAGGATCTAACGGTCACTAGACGGGTAAGTATAGATTAAATTACTTTCGTACGAGAATTGCGAATGAGGTTTATAGGTTGACATTTTATTGTCGTAGCCATTTTTTCACTCGTGGGCCTACCGCTTAACAATCGAATTATTTTTGATCCAGAATATTTGTTTAAATAAGTGATAATCTCGTTCCATTCCACCAGTTAAGTCTGTAGAACTCCAGACAGACCCTGGAGCTCTACGGACCCATTAGCCGATGACAATCGCCATTAACCTAACCAAATTTCGCCAACAAAAAGTCAGATCTGAATCATTATCATTTTAGGCGGTAGACCCTATCAATCAATCAATCATCTATACATACAGATAAATAAAATTGGAGTGTCTGTTTGTAATATTAAAATAACCGCTTTTTACTAAATGCATATGGATATATACACGGTACATATACCAAAATGAATATTTTTACAATTTTTGTCTGTTTGTCTGTCTGTTTGTTCCGGCTAATCTCTGAAACAGCAGGACTGATTTTGACGGGACTTTCACTGGCAGATAGCTGATGTAATAAGGAATAACTTAGGCTACCTTTATTTTAGATATTTTATTTATTTTTATTAATATAAATAAATAATTAAAAAAAAACTATTCCGCGCGGACGAAGTCGCGGGCACAACTAGTATCAATATAAGTCGATCAAGTCTTTCAAAAGTCCCAATAAAACTAATATCTGTGTAAAAGCTACTCAATACATACAACAGCACCTCCACATCAACCCTCATGCACTGCAGGGATACGGGTCTCCCTTCAACCGAATGGGTTAAGATCATACTCCGCCACGCTGCTCTACTGCGGACTGGCGAAGGCCAGTATTTTCAATCGGTCCGAGGACCACTGACTTAACGACTGTCATCTATGGACAACAGACGGGACCGACGGCTTAACCATAGACAGGCGGCGGTCGACGTTGCTTAACCTGCGTGTTTGGTTAGAATGACACGCGCAACGATGCTATCAAGTTCTCAAGTATAGCTCGCGCGATGTTAAATAGTTTATAGATACTGCTAAATAGATAATAAGACTTCTAGCACGTGGTGGAGTATGCTCAAATCACCTTCGGTTGAAGGGAGCCCCGTATCCCTGCAGTGGGATGATTAAATGTTGATGTGGTGGAGTGAATAGTTAATGTATTGCTAGCATGCACACTGTAATCACTGTACATGAGGTAGGCCGTATGGTCGTTTGAATAAATATATATAAAAAAAATGTGTGCAATTCACACGTGATAGAAGTAAAACCTTCAATAATGTGGACTTCAAGATAATAAGACGAATGTGGAACTTCAGGAATAGGATAAAGGAAGCTTCGTAAACGCAGGCGCGCACATACCGTACTAACAACACACGGACCCTGTAATAAACACAGCATAATGCCTTCTATCTCATTCTCACGCACATGTATGTATGTATTTATATCTTCACGCCAGGTCCCTTACGGGGTAGGCAGAGGGAACCGAGCCCCATAAGACGCGGTCCTTATATACTTCACTCGCTTCTCTAACATTCATAGCTCATTTCATGCACGCTCGTCGGTTTCTGGGGCTTCTGACATCACCTTCTGATAAAACACGACGAAGATTATCGTCATGGTAGGTTAGTCTCGGTCTTCCTTGTATTATATATCTATTTCGTCATTCTTTCGGCCCGCATTCTTTCTACATGTTCGAACCAACGGAGCATGCCTTTTCTTATCTTAACACCGACACTCTCTTTCAGACCAACTCTTTCTCTCACGTATTCATTACGATCGCGGTCAGCAAGCGTTGTGCCACAAATTTTGCGCAATGCTCTCATCCCGACGTCATTTATTCTACTTTCATGCTCTCTCTGCCATACCCAGCTCTCACTTCCATAAGTTAGCGTTGGGATTAGCACCGCGTTGAGGACAGCGAGCTGTACCTTCTGGCTTAGATTTCGGCTGCCTAGAAGTTTACCCAACGCTCCATTCACCCTATTTCCTGCACTCACTCGTCTCTCCACATCAGCGGTGTACCTTTCGTTGCTGCTAAAAGCGCTACCAAGATATACAATCTCATTCACTTGCTCCAACACTACATCATCAACCATAATCCTTGTGTTCGTTCTGGTTGTCTCTCTTCCACATTAATTCTCTCGCACATTAAATCCTTTAGATGTATGTGGTTGTCTCTTTCGATGCTAAAGAAGTTTTTATTTCAAAAAATAATTATAATCGTATTATATATAATTATAATCGTATCGTAGTATGCGACAAAAATCCGAGACGTAAAAAGAAATTGGTACTTCCGACACCTAAAATAGAATTATACAAGAGCAGTCCGCAGTACCGTTGTATACTTATCTATAATAAATTGCCAAACATATTAAAAAATGAGTTAAAGGATACAACATTTAAAATAAAACTGAAACAACTATTAATTAAAAAATGTTACTATGACATAGACGAATTTATGAAGGATAGTACAATATAAGATATTAGAAATAAGACGAGACATATGTATTATGACATGTATGGCAGAATAAAATAAATATATTGGGCTACTTTGAATTAATAAATAAATACCAATCATATTAAGTTATAGTGAACATCATATTGAATTAATACTATTATATTATAATACTGATTAGGTACTTACGAATATTAATTGTTGTAAATAATTAAATATTGTTTAATTTTGATGAAATAATGTTAATGGAATAACTTATATTATGTTGCAATACCCTTACAGGGTCTATGTATTGTAGTTCAGGCTTATGCTAAACTCTGTACATACTGCATTAAATAAATAAATAAATAAATAAATAATTATAACTTTTATTTTTTGTTCCCAACAGTACTTCTACAGTATCAAAGACATCAGTATCGGCGGAAGATGCATGTGTAACGGTCACGCCGACACATGTGACCCGGCTGATCCTTCCAGCGAGAGCAACATCCTTGTATGTAGGTGCCAACATCATACTTGCGGACCTCAGTGCGCGCAGTGCTGCCCAGGATTCGAGCAGAAGAAGTGGAGGATCTCGCAGAATTGGGATCGTTTTGACTGTGAACGTAAGTAATGCTGAAAATGATGTTATTTAGGCATGTAATCATAGGACCCGCCATGTAAAGTGATTCCAACAGCCTATGAACGTTGCAAAGCGGGAGTAATGGAGCCTTATCAGTCTATTGTTAACAAAGTAACTCCTTAGGAGTTCACTAGTATCCTCAATCACTCGTAGGGACAAACAATTGTTCAGGAAGTATTTGGATGTGGACAAAATTCGCTTCCAGTGCTCTTTGTCTTGACAGTTTGTAACCAAATGAAATGTTAGTTGTTGCCTACTTTGCACATTGGCAAGATGTTAAATGTATCACGGTATTGCCGGTAGATGGCGCTATATTTAAAAAAATATATAATATTTGAAATTTGACTTGTCTGTCACATTCCATAAACATGGCTGCTACCTGTACGACGTTTTTAATTTAACTCCAAAAACCCTTCACATTCATCATCCTCCGAGCAATGCATCATCGCCCAGACTGCAGTTTTCTGTTAAGTACTTCTCGAGTAACGCTTTGTTGCAATCTACGTCTGTAAACCAAGACAAATACACATGTTCATGCACACAAATCTTTTTTACCTTTAAGAGATGCACGGCCCATCAAAGCCGTCGAGGGAAATACTTCCACCTCACCGAAAACCGCAGCCAAATAGCAACTCCCTGGATGATTATTGTATTTTGCATATGAGTAAGGTCACCAGTAAGCTCCTAAGGAGTCGACTGTAGCGCAGCAGAGGTGGCATAACGCGAGTGATACTTAATTAATTGCGAGCGTTCATAGACTACGGTAGTGTGGATTTGAATGAATTAGCATTTTTTTATTACCTACTGGAACCGCAATGATAACGTACTGTGCCGTTCCAGAGAAGTTTTCTTCCGAGAACTCTCAAGCTGTAGAATGATCTCCCAGCCAAAGTTTTCCCAAGGGACTACTACAGAATGGGGTTCTTCAAGAAAGACGTGAAGAGATTTATAGACGGTCGGCAACGCATGAGTGACACCTCTGGTGTTGCAAATGTCCGTAGGTTACGGTGTTTGTTAATGATCAGACAGGCTTTATGCTTGTTTGCCAATTTAGTAGTATAAAAAATGATTCCAAACGTACACATATAATTCTATTGATACAAATGAGTACAGTAAGGTCCTCAGATACGTTACATATGTAATGTACGCATACTACATCTTATTTATTTTTATACAACGTCGAGAGTCATACAAGTATACGGCCCACCTGATGGAAAGCGGTTACCTTAGCCGAGGAACGCTCGCATTGGCTGCGGTTTTCACTATCGATAAGGCATCAAAGCACTGGTTTTTTAACCTTTAGACTGACAATTAATTTCTTACTAATCCGCATAAAACAATATAGCAGATGTAAACTATCAAACAATCGCACAACGATTAATTTTCTACTAAATTATTCATCCTGATTATGATTTTTCCTCGTGCAGCCTGTAACTGTCACAACCACTCAATGGAGTGCTCGTATGATCCCGAGGTTGACGAGAAGCGGCTGTCCCTGGACATCCACGGCCGGTACGAGGGCGGCGGTGTCTGTAAGAACTGCCAACATAACACCGAAGGCATCAATTGTAACAAATGCCGACCTACGTTCTTCAGACCTTATGGAAAAACATGGGGACAGATAGACGTTTGTGAACGTAAGTACATTTCATGTAGCTTTTTTTATCACTTTTATTATTTTTTATTTATCTACATGATATCTACTATTATTTACATTCATCTTCTAAAAGGAGCCTTCTTGAAGCGTTGGTACCATATCCCCGCGCACGCCTATCAAATGACCGGGATTAATACCCATGAATAAATAGATGTAATAATCATATAAATCTTAGTCCCAAACTAAACAAAGTTGTACTATGTACGATAGGGACACCAACTGTTAGGCAACTGTTGTAATGTGTAAATATCATTTATATTTTTACCGACCGGTTTCAAACAATAATCAGTAATAAATTACATTGTGAAGTGGAATCTGTACAAGTGTATTTGTTAGATAACAAAATGTCTCCAAAATTCTACCGAGTGCAACAATGAACATTATCAACACAAATGTGTAAATATTTTTTTTTATAATAAACACATACTTATAATCAGCGACGTATCAAAAGGTAGATAGGTTATACACCAACATTATTGTATTTTAAAATGGCGCAAGTAGTACTATATCTACTAAATATGCAGCCCTAAAAAATAACTCCAAAAGTTGCATCCCGTGTGTCAGTCTCTAAACGCCATTACGCGTTATTAAGATGTTAAGCGCCATCGAGTTCTCAAACTTAAATTGACCCTATTTTGTCCACAGCTTGCCAATGTGACTTGCATTACTCGACGGGAAATTGCGCTGAGGAGACAGGCCAATGCGAATGTCGCAAGGAATTCCAACCACCGAACTGCGACTCCTGCGCTTATGGCTACTTCGATTACCCTGACTGCAAACCTTGCACCTGCAACCTGAACGGTACCGAGGGCAACAACTGTACACCCGTCGGAGGACTGGTAAGTTGAAAAGCAGTAGCCAAATACATTCAGAAGGAAAACTTTTTGTGACAAGAACTCGTCCCACACAGGGCAAACATTTGTGTGCATGAATGTCTGTGTGCCTTGATCTATTTTTAAGAGAGGCAAGGCGCATCGTAGCTTGTCTGTGAAGTGGAAGTACCTCCATCTTACAGAAAACCGCAGCCAAATAACAACTCCATTGTGAGTGAGGTCACGAGTAAGCTCATAAGAAGTTGCTGTATTAGCAGCAGAGGTGGTATGCTTGCAATCAGCGAACTTAAAAATGATAGAAACAGCAATAATGTTTCAAAAAACCCAACGAAAAAGAGGCCGGGTTAGGCGGGGCTTAGAAATGAGGCCGCGCGCCTTGACAGTCGGTGTTAGTCAGTCGGCTTGAAACAACGACGTGTCAGTCCGTCTTAATTTATGTATTCTCAAGATTTTTCGTAATAATGCCTTCTTGTGTCGTCAAATGGTGTGTAAATAACAATACCAGTAATCATAAATGCTCAGGAATCACATTTCATAGGTAAGTGTAGTTCTGTTTGTAAAGATAATTATTCGTAAAGATATATTATTCGTGGCCGTTTATTGCAATAAACGGCCTTACTTTCGTGGCGCGTACATGTCGCCACATCGAGTGAACTCGTGTCTCGATCGTGCGAGATCGCATGCAGCCAATCATCGACAAGAAAATTTTGTTTACATTTCTATGACTTCTTTGTACCATAAACAATTATCGTAAAGTGCGGCTTATGTTTTGGAGGTAAGGCATATTTTTCGCTAACTGCATTTTCGAGAAATGATGTTTTGTTTTCAAATACGAGAGCGTGATTGTTTTGGTGTCGATTATGCACTATGAATTTGTTCTAAATTATCATTCTATGCTTTTTAAGTTCGCTGCTTGCAATACTTAATGTATTGCAAGCATTCATACGCTACGGTAACCGCTTTACATCAGGTGGGCCGTATGCTTGTATACCTCCCGACGTGGTATAAAAACCTTACATGCGCTCTGCCTGATGGAATACTGCCACAGCATATATGATGCCAACAACTTTTTTTTACAACCGCACCGCTCGCCGACGATGGGGCGATCCCCCCATACGCAAGACGACGTCTGGTCGGTCCGCTGGTACATTATAAAATGACTATTACTTGTTCTAACAGGATGACTCTAGGTAAACAAATTTAGCGTAAATACATCTTTCGATTTGTTCCCATTGTAGGAGGCAATTTAGAAAAGTAATGATAATTAAATCGGGGACACAGTTTGGTGTTGTAGCAATGTACATCCAAAATTTTATTACACCACTTGATAGCTAAACAATTAGAAAATTTGTTACGTCGAGTGAGGACTGTGAGGTATCACACGCGGCAGGGGGGAAAGCGCCGCCATTTTGAGATTTGTAATTTCCTTTTAGTATAGCTTACTTCCGTTTACCCGTTACGAAGACGTATTTACGTAAAACTGACAACCTTGTCCACGACACAGCCACATCCTGTTTTTTATAATAATTTTAAGAGGGATTTATGTCTATGTTAGATGTTCCGGTCCGATAGACAATCCATTAAAAGTAATGTATGTTCCAGTGCCCCTGCAAATACAACTATGCTGGAAACTCTTGCGAAACGTGCGCTGATGGTTACTACTCACCTGAATGTAAAAGTAAGTGTATTTTACACGCTCTTCTTCTTCTTAGTGTAATCTCGTTTCCTAATCCATTGGGATTAGCGATGCCCGCTACCGTAGCCTAAAGATTTGGCGAGTGTACTGTTTTTTTCATGGATGGAGCGACGGTCGCACAAACCGAGGGAGAAAACCAAACCTTTCTTAGGTAAGGTCACACGTTTCTTGGACGTACGAGATTCCTCACAATTTTTCCTTGAACATCGGGCAATAGCTTGGGTAGCGGACCTCGCTAATACTAACGGATTAGACCAACAATGACGCTGGGAAGAAGATATGTACACGCTAGAAATAATGTAATTTTTATTTGTATAGGCATTCATAGAAAGTTGATAAATTATATAAAACCAATTGAGAATGCGCAAGCTTGCATTGCCAGAGGAACACCTGGCTCGTCAATCATATAACAACTTTATTCTATTTTTTAAAACTTTGTCGGCCATTTTGACCATGTTCCTTAAGAAATATGATATTGGTTTTTAAGACACTGCTATTCTAAATTTTAATTTACTTATCGAATCTGAAATATATTTTTTTTTTTTGTAATTTGTCGGCCATTTTGACCATGTTCCTTAAGAGATAGGAGGTTGGTTTTTCAGACATTCCTATTCTACTTTTTATGCCGAATCCGAATCTGAAGTCAAAATTCGGATATTCGAAAAAAGCGCACACACAGAAAAACATAGATTTCATATAGAAACGGTGTTCCTGAAAAAGATTTATAAATAATGTTTGTTCATTTTCAGATTGTGAGTGTAACTCCATCGGCTCCGTGTCGCAAGTGTGCGACAAGGAGACAGGGAATTGCACTTGCAAAAGTAAATATAGTGGGCGGACGTGCAATCAGTGCGAGGCAGGCTATTTCAATTACCCGACGTGCAAACGTAAGTGGAATTCAATCTAGAAACACTCCACCGACCATAGTATACCGAAAACGTGTTTCGCAATTTTTCCGAGTTCACATCTACTATCACATGTTTAGTAGCTATGAACATTGTCTAATATAATATGTTCTACTCATAGTTGAAAGCGTTCAACGGCCACCGGTAACCGATTTACATGGTGTATTTTAGTATTTTTTTAAACAACGATCTAGTTGTAATCAAGTCAAGCAAGCCCGCATTAGATGGTAAGCGGTCACTGCAGCGTATTGACGCTGTTTCGTCACAGTACTCAGTAATTTCTCTGCCATATTTCACCCTTCAGACCGGAACACAGCTACATAAATATAGCTGCTTGGCGGTAGACATAGGTGAGACAGAGGTACCCATGCAGACGACTTTTGTACAGTCTCCCTCTGGTATCATATATATATATATATTTCCTTATATATATATATATATATATATATATATATATATATATATATATATATATATATATATATATATATCTTATATATATATATATATAAGATATATATATATGTGTGTATATTGTATGCCTCCCGACGTTGTAAAAAAGAACATTAATATCAATACTTATTGAATAAAAAGGCAAGTTTTTTTATTTTCCTCATGGCAAAATACTACTATTAGTACTAGTGGTTGACCAGGTTTCGCCTGCCCTATAGCGAGATATCAAATAACCTATAACCATCAAGATTTGGGCTATCAAATGTAAAATTAATTTTTCAAATTCGAGGTAGATCCAGAATCTAACGCGTTCAAACAAACTCAACACAACAATATTAGTATAGATTTTTTCTATAATAACAAATTAACATTGTGCAGACTGCAACTGCGACATAAGTGGCACAGAACCCAGCATCTGTGATGATGTCACCGGCCAGTGCATCTGCAAGATCGGCTTCGGGGGAGCCCGGTGTGACCAGTGCATTGCGGGGTAAGTTTAACCTTTATGTATTGGCTGTTTTCTTCTGTTTCTTCTTAGGGTCATTCCATTTCCTTATCCATTAGGAGCGGCAGGGTCAGCTACCTTTCAGAGAGAGTTCCGCTATCTTAGGGTAATAATTGAAGGGTAATAAAGGGTAAATAAAAAATTGGGGCCGTCACGGGACGCCTTAGACATCTAAGTGAATATTCAATTTTTTATATATGAAAATCCATCAGATAGATACAGTGAACAGCTCATGCAGAGAAGCAACGAAGTGTCTAGTATGAGTACGCACACACGCAAGGGAGTCGAGAGTGGCGGCGCGTAGAGGGGGCATGACGAGATGAGACACCATCATGCCATTTGCCATAACAGCATACGGTTTTATTTTACTGCCAAGACGCACCAAAAAGTAGATGTTTCACGTCAATGCGACTTTGACACCAACGCTCGTGGGTTCGATTCCCACACAGAATGGATGTTTTTAAGAGTGGTAGGTCGTTAGAAGCAGCCCGTCTGGGGAAATATTCCCTAGAAGGTTGTTGTGTTCCTGCGTGTGAGTGGGGTTACCAGTAAGCTCCTAAGGAGTTGCTCTGTTAGCAGCAGAGAAGGCATCGCGCAAGTGATACTGAATGTATTGCAAGCGTTCATAGACTACGGTAACCGATTTACATCAGGTGGGATGTATATTTGTATGTTTTCCAAATTTGTATAAAAAAAAGTCTGAAGGAGTCCTGTTATAAAACTACTTACCTTAATATTTCGTTACCCTTAGATATTACATGGAAGTGAGGGGACGGGAGAGACAGTGCGTTCCTTGCAACTGCTCACCTACTGGCTCCACCTCCACAAGTTGTTCAGCCGACGGGAAGTGTAACTGCCTTGTCAACTTCGGGGGGAAACAGTGTGATCAGTGTTCCCCTGGGTATTATAAGTACCCAGAGTGCCTACGTGAGTTCTTTGATCTAGTCTACATATTGAGGTGGAAGAAAGGATGGTGGATAGCGTTAGTGAAGCATAGTGGATACATCGACACCTGGAAGGAAAAGCATCATAACTCATTTTTGGTAACTTTAGAGGAGCGTTAGAGAGCGTGTCAAAAATTCAAAAAATTCTTATTATGCTGGTCAAGCCTTATGCCTAACAGAGCGTACGACGCCTTTTAAGCCTTATGCCGCAAAAAGAGTTACGATCAATGATATTGTATTTAAAGATGACGTATATTCATACTGCGCGTCGTTTTGTTATTGTTCCACTACGACATTATAGTACTTACTAAGGCGTATATAGATTACAACAATGAAGGGGATAGATAATACGGAACGCATGATATAGAGAGAGATAGCTATCTGTCAAGAGTTGCGCTTGAAATACGTCAGCGCATCAAAGAATAGCGCATATTAGACCAATTGGGTTAATTTCATTGTCTCAGTTTTTGCGCGCTAGTGCGACATCTACCTCATTTTAATATAATATCATTGGTTACGATGTTTTTCCTTGCAGTTGTCGACATAAAGATATATAAATTATAGAAAGGCGATGCCTAGTGGAACACCGGGGTCGAATCCTCTGTGGAATGAAAAAGGAAAGCGGGGGTGATTATGTATTATCTTCGCGGGTCAGTGATTGTATGAGATACAAGAAGAAAATACACGATCTATAGAATAAAACCAGTACTTTTGTGAAAGTAAATAGTGTAACAATAACTTTGAATGAGAAAGAGAGGTTAACTAAGGCAAAATCTTCTGGAGAGAATTAAAAAGTCTCAGGGTGGTTAGTTAGCATCCAGAATATTAATGACAGAAAGAGCATGTAATTAGAATAGAGGTGGTCGGTATGCGAACGTTGCGCACAAGCTTTAGCGTAACGCTTGTGAACAATAACTATTGTCTAAGAGTTTGAAAAGTTCTGTCTGAAAGAGAATGTCGCGCTGTTAAGATAAGAAAGTGAAGTAGAAAGAATGAGAGATGAAGGAATGATGATGTAGAAGGAGGAAGAAAAAGGCCAGGCCAAGACGCGTCTACTGCGACGAAATTGGCCATGGTAGATGATTATTATTATTAATTATTTGTACACTAACCATAACCAATTATTTTCATACAATTATTAATTATTTTTATACTGACTAATATAAGACGTACTTTTACGTCAACAGTTAGGGCTTACCTCGTCGTGGCTATGTGCCTGTGTTTACTTTTCCTAAGATCTCGTACACATAATAATGTGTTACATTACAATTTGTTGTGCTGTACGCCGCAGTGTTGTTCCTACGGAGAAGTGAGATTATTATATTGTTTATTTCAGCTTGTAACTGCGACATATCTGGATCACTGGGATCTACCTGTGATGACAACGGTCTATGTCATTGTAAACCAAACTTTGATGGCGGCAAATGTGATCGCTGTAAACCGCAATTTTACAACTACCCTGCTTGTGAAGAATGTAATTGTGATCCCAGGGGTGTAATACACTCTTTTGCTGGTACGTATTGCATTATATTGTAATGTAAAGTATTCAGTACGTACCTACACTAATTATACATTGTAATTTTGAATATATATTTGTTTTGCTTAATACTTATGATACCGACTTAATCGTATGCAATATCATGAAACTATATTGCTTCCATTTATTTAGGGTGTAACCAACAGAAGGCGCTCAACGGTTAGTGGTTAATGACGTCTTTGTAAGCCCCTACAGGAAGACGCAAGTTAATTAACGCTAACCGTAGTCTGTCTAAGTGTCTAACTTACTACCGTACGGTTATATAAATAAGAAGTAGCATAAACCCATTTGCTAATTTTCATTATAGTTAAAATTAAACTAGATTATTTCTTGCTAATAAGATTATCGGCGTGCTGGTGTTAAAACCCTTACCATGTTACCCTCTCCACATTTAATTTAAAATGTGTATGTTTTGTGACAGGTTGCGGTTCCGTACCTAAAGGAGAGTTGTGTCTTTGTAAGGATAGAGTACAAGGACGCATTTGTAATGACTGTATGCCTCACTACTGGAATTTACAAGAGTATAACCCTCTCGGATGCGACAGTGAGTACTATTCAATTAGCCCATTACACTAAGGGTAAGACTGTCTTACATTTTAAATAAAAAACAAGTTGAGAATGCGCAAGCTTGCATTGCCAGGGGAACACCTGGCTCGTCAATTATATATCAATTTTATTTTTTTAATTTGTCGGCCATTTTGACATGTAAGAAACAGGAACGGTTTTCTTGAACATTCCTATTCTACTTTTTTATGCTGAATCCGAATCTGTCAAAATTCGAATATTCGAAAAAAGCGACAGACAAACGCACAGACAAACATATAGAATTCATATAGGAACGGTGTTTCTGAAAATATTGATATCTTAGGCATATAATACAACGTCTAAATTGTTCACACATCTCTAACATTAGTTTGTCACATAACAGTTCATCTCGCAATGTTGAACCTATTAATATTACTTTTTTTTATACTACGTCGGAAAGCATACAAGCATACGGCCCACTTGATGTAAAGCGCGTACCGTAGCCTATTAACGCTTGCGATATATATTAAGTATCATTCGCGCGATGCCTCCTCTGCTGCTTACATAGCAACTCCTTGGGTGCTTACTGGTGATCTCACTCACACGCAGGTACACAACAACCTTCTAGGGAGTTGTTATTTGGCTGCGATTTTCTGTGAGGTGGAGGTATTTCCCCAAACGGGCTGCTTTGATGCGCCCTACCTCTCTTAAAACATCCAGACCAAAACAAACAGACATGTTCATGTACACAAATGTTTACCTTGTGTGGGAATCGAACCCTGATGTCTAATTTGAAGTACAAAATTAATAAAATAGTAATAGTCTGTAGCTCATCAAGCTTGATGCTTGTAGTCCGATTTTATCTACAATTACGTAAGGTGCTAAACGATATGTAAATTGTGCTTAGGACACTACAGTAGCATACTGCCACAGTTCAAGCTGAATATGGTATGTATGTATGTATATCTTCACGCCAAGTCCCTTGCGGGGTAGGCAGAGAGAACCGAGCGCCATAAGACGCGGTCCTTACATACTTCACTCGCGTCTTTCACATTCATAGCTCTTTTCATGCACGCTCGCCGGTTCCTGGGGCTCCTGACATCACCTCTTGATAAAACATGACCAATTTGATCATGGTAGGTTAGTCTCGGTCTTCCTGAATATGGTAATTGCCGTAATGAAGACAGAATCACCATGGTATTTTTGTTTCAGAATGCAACTGCAACGTCTCGGGTACTCTTGGCGGTCTCGGAGCTTGCGACACGCGAACTGGACAGTGCATGTGCAAGATGAACGTGGGCGAACGGCAATGTGACCAATGCCAGGATGGGTTCTACCAACTTGAATCTAACAACGTTTTCGGATGTACGGGTAGGTTATTTTTTTTCATATTCAACTAAGTATGGTCTACTGTCTTGATTTCACTGTATGTACGCTCACATATATTTATTGTAATATATATTAACGATGAAAAAAATACCCATATTGGCAAGTTTCTTTTGGCATTTCTTCTTCGACAATGGTCATTTTCGAAATGCTGGTAGATTAAAAAAGAGAGATTAAAAATAAAAATAAAACTCTGGAAAATTATTAAGATACAGTATGATTTAATTTAAAGAATATAAGACGTGCCTAGGTAAGGCCCATAATATTTGGCAAATAAATGATTTTTATTTTTATCTTTATCTTTATACCGATCCACGTTCTGATTAGCGAATGATTGCATCCATTGACATTAAAAAGCTTTTAAAAAGTTTAAAATTTGTGTTTAAAATGAAAATAGTGATCAGTGACAATTAAGTAACTTTAAACGAGCAATCTATTTCGTGTTTATCGAAATATTTGGATCAAATTTGGTACATAGATATTGTATTGCTTTTTTAAGCTTATCTATGTACAAGTATTTTCGAAAAACATCGATATTGCTCAAAAAAGCCGCGGTTGCCATGTTACTATTCTTTTAAAATGCATATGATACACAGAAAACGCACAGCCCAAGACAAACGGACATGTTCATGCACACAAATGTTTGCCCTGTGTGAGAATCGAACCCACGATCGTTGCCGTCAAAGTAACGTTATACTGCACCACCGAGCTCGTCATTATTTATAATACATTTCCGACTCTCAATAATATTTAGAATTAATCTTTTTTAATTTATCTATGGTTATATACCTTTACCGATAATCAAAGTTGTTTCAAAGTGCTTTATTTTTTTTTATACTACGTTGGGAGGTATTCAAGCATACGGCCCACCTTATATAAAGCGGGTACCGTAGCCTATTAATGTTTGCAATATATTAAGTATCACTCGCGCGATGCCTCCTCTACTGCTTACACAGCAACTCCTTGGGAGCTTACTAGTGACCTCACTCACACGCAGGAACACAACAACCCTCTAGGGTGTTGTTATTTGGCTGCGGTTTTCTGTGAGGTGGAGGTACTTCCCCAGACGGGCTGCTTTGATGCGCCCTACCTATCTTAAAATTTATTATCCTGTGTTTGCAGAATGCGACTGCGACGTCGGCGGATCAATAGACAACTACTGCGACAAGTCCACGGGCCAGTGTCGTTGTCACTCCCGAGTAGAGGGCCGCCGTTGTGACCGACCCATCCGCGCCCACTACTTCCCGACCCTCCACCAATTCCAATACGAGGTGGAGGAGGGGCTCACCCAATCTGGACCAGTTAGATACAGAAACAACGAAGCAGTATTTCCGGGATATTCGTGGAAAGGATATGTAGTCTTTTCCATGTTGCAGGTCTGTTTGAACTTTATAGTGTTATCTAATGAGGCTGTATTTTTGAAGTAGAGCTTCTTTATTAGCGCTTGACTTGGGGAGTAAGCTGGTGAATGCGTGACGAGAGCGTTACGAAAAGTGTGATCGGGCGAGGCGAACGGAAGTTGATAGGGAGATATAAGTCAGTAAATATAGAAAGAGAGAGAGTTACGTTTCGTATATTACTGTAGGGGCAAGAGAGAGAGGTGCGAGCACACATTTTCTTTCTCTCTTTCTCTCATAGCGAGTTAAGTTTCGTATATCTAAGACACAGTGTAGGCCTAATGTCTGTATCACACTATGGAGCTAAAGAAGTTTTACTTCAGTCGTGTGGTCTAAAGCACACTCATTTTTTTTTATACAACATCGGATGACATATAAGCATACGCTCCGCCTGATGTAAAGCGGTTACCGTAGCCTATAAACGCTTGCAATAAATTAAGTATCACGCGTGCGATGCCACCTCTGCTGCTAACACAGCAACTCCATAGGAGCTTACTGGTGACCTCACTCACGCGCATGAACACGGCAATCCTCTAGGGAGTTTTATTTTGGCTGCGGTTTTCTGTGAGATAGATGTACTTCCTTAATATGATTAAAGTTTTTTGGAAAGTAGATGTAACTTCACATAATCTTCACAATCAAATTTCAGAATGAAGTCATCAACATCGTGCATATCTTATCAAAGTCGTCGCTGTATCGCATGGTGATCAAGTATGCAAACACATTGAAGGATCCAGTCATTGCCACCGTTGTTATTACTCCTGAAAACGTCAACGATATTCAACAAAAGTATGTATATTCAATGGAGATCCCTTCGTTTTTTAGCATTAGAGGGACGGACCTAACCTAAACTACATGAAACTAAATGTTCGGCTATAGCCGTAATAATAAATATATAAATAATTAAATTCAATATTATAATACTGAATTTAATCTATCTATCTATCTATAACTTCACGCCAAATCCCTTACGGGGTATGCAGAGAGTACCGAGCGCCACGCGACTCGATCCTTACATATCTCACTCGCTTCTTTCACATTCATTGCTCTTTTCATGCACGCTCGCCGGTTTCTAGGGCTTCTGACATCACCTTCTGATAGAACACGACCAATCTGATCATGATAGGTAAGTCTTGGCCTTCCTCGGCTCCTACATCCTTCCACTTTTGCATTGTATATCTGCTTCGTCATTCTTTCATTCTGCATTCTTTCTACATGTCCGAACCAACGGAGCATGCCTCTTCTTATTTTAACACCGACGCTCTCTTTCAGACCAACTCTGCTTCTAACCTCATCATTGCGGATACGGTCTGCAAGCGTTACACCACAGATTTTGCGCAACGCTCGCATTTCAACCGCGTTTATCTTACTTTCATGCTCTCTCTGCCATACCCAGCTCTCGCTTCCATAAGTAATTTAATTATTTATATATTTATTATTATGTGTTTCGGTAAAGGCAATAACGTTGCGAAGTGGAATCTGTACAAGAGTTTGCATTAACAAGATGTATTCAAAATGCCACCAAGTGTCAACAATGAACAGTATCAACATAAGAAATGAATATTTAGTTTTTTTTGTTGCTTAGTTTATTATATTCCTTTATTTATTTTAAATAGGTATGCATTAAGTATTAAAGTAACTGCTTATTTATGTTGAAGATATGCATCGTAGGAAGAGAATATTTTGTATTGAATGATAGTATACCCTTTATACCACGCATCTGACCAGTTCAGCCTCATGCTAAATTAATAATACATATGTTTAAGGGTTTTTTCCTTAACCTTCTTAATATTCTTTCAACATATAACTTTTATGTCTTGAAATCGCTATTAGCAGAGATGGAAGGTGGAAAGATGATCTGAAATATTCTAACAGTCGCATCGCAATATATCTATGAAAATCTTTTGCATGTCCATAAAAACATAGACTCATTTTGTAAAAAGAGTGATACTCATAATATAAAAACTAGATATAAGCATAATCTTGTGTTACATGCAAGCCGTCTCCACAAAATAAGTAATTCTTTTATGGGGCAATGTATACGGTTCTATAAAACTTCCCAGCAATATAAAAGAATTGTCAATAAACAAATTTAAAACTACTATTAAAGTCAAATTGTGTAGCAGGGCATATTATAAAGTATCTGACTATATTAATGATAAAAATGCCTGGGATTGAGTCGATCCAATTATAATGTAATTAATAAATTATGTAAATGTTTGTTTGGATACCAAAAGAGGGTGCCTGAGTTTTTTGGCAGTATTTTTATCAGTGCAATGGATGAACCGATTTTGATTTTGTTTTTTTTTCTTTAAAAGGGGACTTAATCGAGAGTGTTTTTATGTATATCATATAGGTTATTTTTGCGTCGGGGGTTTTTTAATCAAATTTTTAAATTAATTTTGCTTGTATTAAAATGTGGCCGAGATGTGAGCAGTGCGCTAACGCTTCACACTTGCTGACCGCGTTCGCAATGATGATGTAGGAAAGAGATTTGTTCTGAAAAGAGTTTCGGTGTTATGATAAAAAAAGGTATACTCTGTTGGATCGGACATGTAAAAATAATGTAGGATGTAAGAATGATGAAACACAATACTCAGTGCGAAAGTAGTAGGATGTAGGAGCCAAGGAAGACCACCTACTCAGTTACCGTGACCAAATTACTAGTGTTTTACAAGAGGGTGATGTCAGGAACAGATGACTGTGCATGAAATAACCTATGAATGTTAAAGAAGCGAGCGAAATATGTAAGGTTCTCTTAAAATCCATGTTTCGGAGGGCACGTTAAGCCGTCGGTCTCGGCTGTTGTCGATAGATGACAGTCGTTAAGCTAAGTCAGTGGCCCTCGGGCGGCTTGAACACTGGCCTCCGCCAATCCGCATTTGAGCAGCGTGGTGGAGTATGCTCTAAACCCCTTCGATTGAAGGGAGACCCGTATCCCTGCAGTGGGATGAGTAAGGGATGATATGGTGTGTGGTGAAACATTTAGAAATTCGATGGCATCATATGTAAGTTCTTCTGACAAGGTTCAATATTCTTATCTATTATCTCACATTTTGTTCAAACTCGTGGAACAGGTTCAGTGTACTCCTGAGACCTACTGCGCAACCACAACTAGTAACGGTAGCGGGAGAGAAAGGCTTGGCACCAGCCCCCTTCGTGATGAACCCTGGAAACTGGACCGTCACTATTAAAACCACCAAGGAAGTCATGATAGTGAGTTTCTTTTTATTAAAAATGTAAAACTAATATATGTGATAAAAAATCTCCTCATCAGCATTGCCTTCTTCTTCTTAGCTTTATCCCGCTTCCCAATCTATTAGTATTGGCAGGATCCACTATCTAAGCCTAAAGATTTGGCGAGGACACTGATTTTTACATAGAGCGACTGCTGTCAGACCTTCACAAGCCAGAGGGAAACCCAGACTTCTTAGATTAGGTCACACGTGTATCGAAATGTAATTTCTAGGACGTGCCAGTTTCCTCACGATGGTTTCCATCAACGCCGAGCTAGTGATTATTACATATATGTACCTACGCAATAGTCGCGTACTGTGCGGTTCCAAAAAAAATTTCGAACTTGAGAACTCTCCAGCTGTGGAATGAGCTCCCAGCCGAGGTTTTTCCAAGGGACTACAACATGGAGTTCTTCAAGGAATGCGTGAAGAGGTTTTTAGAGGGTCGGCAACGCATGAGTGACACCCCTGGTGTTGCAAATGTCCATAGGCCACGGATACTGTTTACCATCAGGCAGGCCGTATGCTTGATCGCCACCTTAGTGGTATATAAAAAAACTTACATAAATCCGAAAACATGAATTAAATGGTATTTGCCAGGATTCGAAGCTGGTACTTGTTGCTCAATAGGCCGGTTCCAACAAATATGGAAAACAGTTGTTGTTAGACGAAAGAGATGCGAATAAATACATGAAAAAGAAACCCCTGGGAAAAATAATGTTTTTTCTTCCATTCGTTATACCATTTCCTAATTTATTAGGATTGGCAGGGTTCGCTGCCTAAGGCTAAGAATTTTATGAAGATACTAATTATTACACGGAGCGACTTTTCTTATGTTACATCATACGCATTTCGAAAATAAGTACAAATATCTTCTATCTATTATATAAAAAATCGGCCAAGTGCGAGTCGGACTCGCACACGAAGGGTTCCGTACCATTATCGATAAAAACGGCAAAAAAATCACGTTTGTTGTACGGGAGCCCCCTTAAGTATTTATTTTATTCCATTTTTTAGTATTGTTGTTATAGCGGCAACAGAAATACATCATCTGTGAAAATTTCAACTGTCTAACTATCACGGTTCGTGAGATACAGCCTGGTGACAGACGGACGGACGGACGGACAGCGGAGCCTTAGTAATAGGGTTCCGTTTTACCCTTTGGGTACGGAACCCTAAAAATTAACGTTTGTCTGTATGTCCTCTATGGACTCAAAAACGCCGGGGCAGATTTTGATGAAATTTTCAGTGAATCTTCAGGTTAGCCCTGCAGGTGATCCTGTGAAGTTTGGCAACGATCGGATCACCCGTGCGAAGCTGGGTCGAGTAGCTAGTGTACAATAAATCCGAATATATCAAAGAGCAGTGATAGTAGCCCAGTGGATGAGGAACCGGTCTATTGACCACCTGGAATAGACCACCGGATTTATGTACATAAATAAATAAATAAAAAAAAATAC
Source organism: Pyralis farinalis (assembly GCA_947507595.1). Taxonomy (NCBI): domain Eukaryota; kingdom Metazoa; phylum Arthropoda; class Insecta; order Lepidoptera; family Pyralidae; genus Pyralis; species Pyralis farinalis. Next base: position 5,776,490 of record OX382265.1, on the reverse strand, counting down.
AACAATAAACAGTGCCAATGAACAGTATTTTTTTTAGTTTGTAGGTACATCGTGTCGTGTGAGAAGCTGGTGCCTGAGGTAGGCTTTGGAAAGCCTGTAGTACAGGTCACCAGGTTCCCACCTCTCGGCTTTGTTACACTATATATAACGCAATAACTAGTCTAGTTTTTTTTTCTTAATTTAGTTTACCACGTGCAGGTGAGGTGGGCTTTGGCTCTAAAGGTGACATTAAGTCACTTACAACATGCTAAACTTAACTTAATCTACGAAAATACTATGTTCCCATCTAAAAATACTGAAATACGCATCAAATCTATAATCTGATGTACTTCAATATTTTAGATGAACAGTTAGTATTTTTTGTTGCTCATATTTATTTTCCATTTACTATTTCTCCATTTTCCTAGGATTATTTCGTCCTGGTACCGGAAACATATTACGAAGCAACGGTCCTGTCTAAGGTCGTAGACAGACCTTGTATCATCGGGGACAAGGTTCTATGTCGACAATACGTATACCCAGGCGTGGCAGGACGACCCACGGCCAACATCAACAATCTGGCCAGCAGCGTCACCGAATTCATTAGTGGAGAAGAAGTAAGTATATCCTACCAAGTTCAATCACTATCCACGTTGCACCTTTCCGACTACTTTGGTGGCTTCTTTAGAACTGTGTGTGTTCACTTTGTTATTTTACTTGTTGTAGTGCTCTTCAATCGTGAATTAATTTTCATCTATAAAGAGGATATATCTGTGCCTTTCACCTGTGTATCGGGACAGAAGGCCTTCTGTTCGATCCACTCTCTTCAGCTGTAGGGATTGTTTTAAGGCATGTCCTGTATATCGACGAAAAGCGCTGAGCTCCAGGTCTTGTTTTATTATACGCGATGAAGTCCTAGCGGGAAACCTTCATTTGTTGCGATAAGATTTTTTATTTCCTAATGAGGTTTCGGAGAATTTTGGCTTACAGCATTAACAGCCTTTGTAGTTCTAACAGCGCACTGTCGCCCCCCAATATTTATGGTTTCCAACAGAGGAAGTGTTGAAGAAGTGTTGTTATATATTTCGATAGTACGATAAACGAACATACCAAGATATCAAGCTTTTTAAGTGTCTTGAATATGACCGACGGCTCCATAACCACTTTGTGCAAGGCAATCACTGCAATCCTATTTTCTTTAACACGCCATTGCATATTGTAATTTGAATAACACGAAAAACATACATAAAACCAATGATATTGTATTAAAAAGAGGTAGATAATGAGAAAAGAGGTAGTACTAGCGCGCAAAAACTGAGGCAATGAAATTAACCCAATTGGTCTAATATTCGCTATTCTATGATGCGCTGACGTATTTTAAGCGCAACTCTTGACAGATAGCTATCTCTCTTTATATCATGCGTTCCGTATTATCAATCCCCTTCATTGTAAGTAAGTACTATAACGTCGTAGTAGAACAATAACAAAAAGACCCGCAGTATGAATATACGTCATCTTTAAATACAATATCATTGCATAAAACGGCGGGAAATCGGAAGAAGTTTTTAACATAATAAACGCGTTCCAATTTCCAAATAATTAAAGACTTGAAAGAAAGAAAAGTTTCTATATGACAGAATTTATGGCCAGACAAGTTATAATTATGTGAAGTACGTTCTCATCGCAAACACTTGATAATGGCCTCTTATGTAGCAAACTATATTACGAAATTGTGATTACCAATCCCTCAATTTCACTGAGCATACATCCGAAGCGTCCTTTGTATTATGTAATATGCTCCTGCACTTACCCATACATATACGTAGTTAATAAAGCAATCAAGCTGATGAACTTCGGTATGCTATATACCTACAGTGTACCTGTACTTTACCACCGAACGCTAGGGTTACCATTTCGACATTTGAAAAGAGAGAAACTGGAAGTAATTTCAAAAAAGTGTCGACATTAAAGTTCAGTATTTCTAGTAGAAAATTAATTCAAATAAATTTTAAAAAGAATGCGCGTATGTATATTTTTTTATGTAGGTAATAATATTTAGATGATGAATGGTTGTTAAATTTGTTTCATTATTAAATTTATTGATTTTACTTTTCTTACCTATCCCAGTTAAAAATCCAGATCACTCCATATTATAAAACGAAGTCCCACGCCGCGTTTGTCTGTCTGTCTGATCGAGATAAACTCAGAAACTACTGAACGGATTTTCAAGCTGTTTTCACCAATAGATAGAGTGATTCTAGATTAAGGTTTAGGTGTATAATTTGTAAAGGTTTTGTGTAAACCGTTTGAAATATGACGATAATTGTTGAATGTGTCGGAAAAATTCAATCCGCCTGGGAGCTTTCATCGGATCTTATTCGGATATACAGTATTAGTCCTTACTGTATGTATATATGTATTATGCTCGACTGCCCGTGCGAAGCCAGGACGGGTCGCTAGTAAATTATAAAGCCCTATAAATGCGAGACTAACCGCCGAAAGTCCGGATGAATACACACGCATGGTTGCTCTACTCGGGACCGGGGTGTCGCCACACGTCTCAAGTCCGGCCTTGTGGGGTGTAGGTTCGATGGGCGGACACGTATTGCATGAGACCACACCACGCACCAGTTTATTGCATGAGAGTTAGTTCCAAACTGACGACTGAAGTGTTTCTTAACGATGTCTAACTTACAGACGGTAAGTTAAGCCTGACGAAGGAACTTATTTGTTAGATTTTTACGTTACCACAAAATCTTAAAAACAAACAAGAAAAAGTTATATGGGCGGAAATTGGCGACTGTTGTCTCCGCTTAAAAAATCGTATTAATTTTTTAGGGTTTCGAGTTGCAAGAGTGGAGTTTGGCTCCTTTGGTTTATACTCTGTTAATACATAAAACATTATATTTTCAGGAACACCGTTCCTATATAAATTCTATATGTTTGTCTGTGCCTTTGTCTGTCGCTTTTGAAACTGAGATTGTTGACGCTAACTGGCATGTACATTAAACAAATATCAATATTTGCGAAGCAACATCCCGAATTCTTTCCAAAAAATAAAGACGTACGGTCAAGAGAACAAAGAACTAGAGTAGGTAATAAACTATGCGTACACGGAAAGAAATTAAGTATAGTCAATAAAAATGCTTTTCACATGGCGATACAAATTTATAATAAGATTCCGAGTGATATTACAGAGTTGCCCGTCACACATTTAAAAATAAGCTACATAATTGGCTAATTGACAAATGTTTCTACTCCCTTAATGAATTAATTAATGAGTTCATATAATAACAGTTGACGACTTGAGTTAAATCTTGAGTGAATTAAAGTATAATCGGAATTAAATTTTGTATTTCATAGAATGCTTGAACTTTTGCATGCCTAATTGTATGAAAGGCAAAACATAACGGATTTTATTTTGATACACACAACATCTCTATTTTTGTACTTATGTTTTTGCAAAATATATAATTTGAATTTGAATTTTTTTCGAATATTCGAATTTTGACTTCAGGTTCGGCTTCAGCATAAAAAAGTAAAATAGGAATGTTCAGGGACACCGTTCCTATCTCTTAAGGAACATGGTCAAAATGGCCGACAAATTTAAAAAATAAATATTTAGAATTGTTATATAATTGACGAGCCAGGTGTTCCTCTGGCAATGCAAGCTTGCGCATTCTCAACTGGTTTTAAAATGCTTACGTCACGTATATAGTAAATGCGTATTCGTTAGTGTGGGCATTCCGGAAGCTTAAATGGAACTGAGACTGAATCTTCATGACAGTATTTCATAAATGATTGGAAATAATAGCCTCAAGGCTTTGGGTCATGTTGTGATGTTGAATAGGAAGGTATTATACTTCCTCAAGAATTGGATTACCAAATGCAAAAATAATTTTTCAGATCCGAGTGGTAATTCTAGTGATTAGCGCTTTCAAACAAACACTTCCGCTTTACATATTAATGTAGATACGTTATTTAATTCAAAACACAAAAAGAAGATTGAATATATTTAATGTATGTATGTATATCTTCACGCCAAGTCCCTTGCGGGGTAGGCAGAAAGAGCCGAGCGCCATAAGACGCGGTCCTTGCATACTTCACTCGCTTCTGTGACATTCATAGCTCTTTTCATGTACGCTCGCCGGTTCTTAGGGCTCCTGACATCACCTTCTGATAAAACACGACCAATTTGGTCATGGTAGGTTAGTCTCGGCCTTCATCGGCTCCTACATCCTTCCACTTTTGCATGGTATATCTGTTTCGTCATTCTCTCGTCCCGCATTCTTTCTACACGTCCGAACCAACGGAGCATGCCTTTTATTATATTAACACCGACTCTCTTTCAGACCAACTCTTTCTTTCACGTCTTCATTACGAATATTTTTAATGACTGTTTATTTTATTTCGCAGCAACTGAAGGAATTGAACGCAGCAACAAATTCAATACCTCTCCTGAATAACGACCAAAATGAGCTGGAATTCAACATGAAGATAGACCCACCGGGGCCCTACGTCCTATTGATAGAATACGTTACGCCAGTGGAACCAGGGGAATACTCATCCACAAACACATCCTATGTGTTCACACCACGTGACACGGTCACCGTTCGGTTCAGATCCGGCGACGGTTCAGAGTCGTACGGTATTGTCAACCTCAATGACTGCCCGTACACGACGCCGTGTCGACAAGTAGTTGTTAATGACGGCGCTATGATACATATAGTTGGTGTCACTGATGCTAATAATGTGATTAACTTGGATGTAAGTATGTTTGTTTCTTTTATTTGAGGTTAGGTTGGTGGAATGACGAATGAGTGAATTGTAATATAGTGAATTGACGAGCTTGGTGGTGCTGTGGTTGATAACGGTGCTTATCGACCAGGATTAGTGTTTTTTTTATACTACGACTGGAGGCGTACAAGCATACGGCCCTCCTGATGTAAAGCGAGTACCGTAGCCTATTAACGCTAGCGATATATTAAATATCACGCGCGATGCCTCCTCTGCTGCTTTGCTGAATAAGCAGCACTCCTTGGGAGTTTACTGGTGACCTCACTCACACGTAGGAACACAACAACCCTCTAGGGAGTTGTTATTTGGCTGCGGTTTTCTGTGAGGTGGAGGTACTTCCCCAGACCTATCAACAATTTCCACACAAAACAAATATTTATGTGCATGAACATGTCTGTTTGTCTTGGTCTAGGTATTTTAAGAGGTATGGCGCATCAAAGCAGCCCCGCTTTAGAAGTACCTTCACGTCACAGAAAACCGCAGCTAAATAACACGAGGTTGTGTGTTCGCGAGTGTGGTTACCAGTAAAACTCCTTGGGAAGGAGCTATAAAAGTTGCTGTGTTAGCTGCGGAGGTGGCATCGCGCGAGCAATACTTAATGTATTGCAAGCGTTGATAGGCTACGGTAACCACTTTACGTCCGGCGGACCGTATGGTTTTATGCCTCCCGACGTATTGTAAAAAAAATAACCCTGATTACGCTTTCCCATGGGATTACTGCATGAGAATCATCAAAATGACGTTTTTTACAGAATCGGTAACTCACGAGTGAAGTCCGTCTGTTCGGCACGGTAAAAGCTTACCATGAGGCGGACTGTACTATTGTTTGCTACCTTAGCGGCATAAAATATGGTTGGCACGGACAACTGAGCCGATTTATCTAGAGCTCTTTTACATTCATTACGACCAAAGCGCCAACCGATTTTTAGTTACACATTTCAAGTTATTGAGATATAAAAAAAGCCTGTCTGTTAATAAAGAACATAACTATTTGTATGCTAAAATATAGAAAGAATAACAAACGTTCATTATACCCTAAAGCGTCGCCCTTCCGCGACGAGGTTGAAAATTTTGCCCCAATGTGCGTCTTCGTGCCAAAGTCGGATTCCGACAGTGTTGTCAAATATTAATTTGTTGTTACAATTCAGTGTCTGCCATCCTTTTCATATTAAAGGTGTATAGTACTAGCATATAATGTTTGCACATAGTAAAATTATCCTGACCGTTGCTGATTTTGTTCAGGGCGAACGCGATACTCTTGCAGGAATAAAGTCAATAATAGCGATACCGGAATCTGAATGGCACCTCGACTACATAACTCCAAAGCCTTACTGTCTGAGGCGTGGCGACCTATGTGAACCGGCAGTATTTTCGGCTGCTATTGATTCGAAAAAGGTATGTATAGCACTTATGGTTATTCTTTATTCATTGTTTTATTATTCACAGTTGATACATATGGTTATTTTTTATTCCACCATTTGTCATGTTTTTATTCTTCATCAGTAATAATAAAGTGACAAATTTTGATATATTGGCCACCTCATCTTGCTAATTAACAAACAAAGGCTCTGACGAAACATGGGATAGGATGCATTAAAACCTGTCAGGGGAAATATCACCGTTTATCCGTGCGGTGACGTACAAAGAATAATGGAAATCAACGCACCTTCTCTCCCCGTGGGTGTCGTAAGAGGCGACTAAGGGATTTCCTAAGATTTCAGCATCTCAGCCGGTGGTAGGGTAAATACCCGACTGGTTGGCTACCACCGTACACGCGGTGAAACACCCATTGAAGTGGCGTACCTACGAGTACGACGCGTTTCGGGATCAGCTGGTGTACAACCCACTCGGGGGATTATTGATGCGATATTGCGGAAACAGTGGTGGATTCTGTCTATACATTGTCAGGAGGACTGAGATGACCGATCGGCCAGGGAGACCCGATGAATCGATTGTTGAACAGGGGCCCAATCAAGTCTAACCACCTTTCGTACCGCGCATAATCTCGGGGTAGATCAACGTGCCGGTTGATGACCAACTAATGGACATGGACCAACAAAACATGGAATGGCAAAACAGACCACACAGTAGCAGACAAAGGAGAGGCACTACGCTGAGCTGAAATAAAAAAAAACAACTTACAAATTTTTGATTCAGAAACGGTACAATACTATATTTCCTAATGATGTGATTTGAGAAATTGCTTTGTTGATGTGGGCGTGGCAGCGTGCGAATGATACCTTTGATATTAAAAACGTTCATAGACTGTATCCGCTTCAAATCAGGTAGGCCGTATGCTTGTACACTTCCGACGAAGTATACAAAAAAACAAAAATCTAAATTAAAATAGAGCGTGGAGTCCCTCCGCGCGGAAGAAGTGAAACTTCACACTGTTTACTTCGCTATAATATTGGACGCTACTCATTGCTAACGTATAAGTATACTACGCGCGAGCATTAGAGTGCCACGCATTCACTCTCGCTCTGTCTCTTTCTATTCTCCCTCCATGTAGCGTTAAACGTTTAACGCAACCTTGTTGGAAGTCGCATTAGAAGTAGAACTTCAAAAAGTTAGGAAGAAAGTTCTGGAAACTTTTTGGCACTAAATTAATACTCACTTGTATTAATTACAAACAAATAAATTATTAATTAATTAGTAATTATTAATTAACATTCACTTAATTCCCAACCAGGTGGATATCGATTCAAGTGCCAGGGAAGACGCTAGTACTCATCCATCGACCATGGACAATTCCACAACATTTGTTTATTTGACACCCGCCTCACAACCTGTCAAAGTGGAGACGAAAGTTCCTAATCCGGGCAACTACATGTTCGTCGTACACTACTACCAACCTGATCATCCTCGTAAGTATTATGGAACACGTTTTTAGTCTACCATAGCTCAGCTATTAGGATTCTTAGCAATGTTCGATTGAAGTCGGTTTATTGTTCTCAAATGGTAGAAGAAGCGAAAAGCGGCAAAGAGGGGTTTTACAACTTACAATTTGCACGATTTAAATATTCTACATAACATATGTATTGGTTTTCCTAGCGTTATCCCGTTTCCTAATCCATTAGGATGAGTGGACTTCGCTACCTAAGCGTGTAAGGGCCAAACCGAAGATACTGATTTTTATACGAGCGACTGCAGTCAGACCTACACAACCCAGAGGGAAAACCAGACGTTTCTTAAGTCAGGTCACACATCTTCCGAAATAGAATTTGTTAGACATACATATATATATATATATATAGCGGGTTTCCTCATAATGTTTTCCATCACCACTGAGCAAATGATAATTACAAATATGTGCATAAATCCGAAACATAATAAATATTCGATGATAATTCTATTTTTCTTCCACATACGTGCATGCTCTTAAATATCAGGTATAACCCCGTCTTTGATTGCCACCCACGGGCGGAAATGCAAATGTTGGACCGCTAGTCGCTAAAAGATATTAAAGCAGAAGTCGATGAGATGAATATTTGCTATTTTATTTAATTTTTGAAATAATATTGTCTTTGTACGAAACATCATCTACATCCCTAGCGCTAAACGGAACAAACTGAATGACTTCCGCATTTTTCATATTATTGGGTTTATATGTTACTTTTATATATAATTTTTAACTGCCACACATGGTTTTTACGACAAACCTATCTATCGAGATTAAGTTAATAAAGAAGATTTCATACACAGACAGCAGTCATAAGGCAGTTTTTTTTTTATTTTCACTCCCATTTCAAATGCCTCACAGAGAGTAACGTTGACGCGGTGATCATCGTGGACTCTCAGTCGTACGATGTCAAGATGCCAGTGGAGCACTGCCCTTCTAACTCCGGATGCAGATCACTGCTGCATCAAACCGACGGACGGAACGAATTTCCAGTTAATGAAAATGTCACTATTGTTCTCAAGGTAAGTCGAAATCTACTTGACGCTCATTTTAGGCTGTATCTTATCACTGTTCACGACCGATGAGAGAAGTATAATTTTATGTCTTATGTTACTGGTGTTAACTTACGCGTTTCTCCTTAATGCGACATGAAAGTTAATAATTTTCGAAACTTCTTCCGATTTATAGACCTTTACCTTTGTCAATGATGATGCTTAATTTGCCCGCGAGTCACTGGATCACACCACTATGACCATTACATTGGACATCTTCTCCAAAGGCGTCACAACTACGCTTACCATGACATGATCGAGTCATGTGGCGTTCGGTTTTTGTCTACCTACCCTGCAAAGGATTTAGCGTGAAGTTGTACATACAATACTCAATCTCTTACTTGCTATTTTGGCATTGAGGCAGATTAAAATCATTGTTATGCAATAAAATCTTAAGTCCATGCAGTAAACTTTTTTTTAATTATACCTTTACTTGCCTCTCCATGAAAATTGTACCGGAGTGCATCGTTGCATCTATGCGTATGACATTATGACAGAGTTGACAGTCGCGCAAGTATATCATTATGCCTTTGCCGGCGGTGTGTTCAGAGCTACCTCGCTCATGGTAGACGCGTCATAGTGCCGCTTAGGTTGTCGGCGTGTCACTGGATCCCACCACTATGGCTTTATAAAAACATTATGGCCGAGTAGTTTTTTTAGTTATTGAACTATCTGTCTCTTAACTCCTTGAACGATACGAGAACGTCGATCTACGTCCCTCTTCGCTAAAAATATATTATTTTATACCATGGCTGCTCATTTGGCACTGGAAGCAGGGACCCAATTCTATTATTAAGTGCCCGTACTTACGTTGTATTTTCTGATAAATCTCAAATTGCCGTTCCACTGAGCTACTTTCTTGGACCGTCCCTGTGATTGTTCCGGCATCACAGCACTCCTACACCTACCACGATTACAATTGAATTTTAGTTCAATTGGGATTGTTGGAAATAGGTTTTATTGGTGATACTTGGGAAAAATTGTATACTATAGAAATATTCCCATACTTCGACATCATTGTCGACATTCGGTCATTAAAATATATTTTTTTAATATGTCGCACAGGGCGCTGGAAGTAAAGGCGTGTGGGTTGATTACGTACTAGTCATTGCTGCTCCCGACTTCATGGAAACTGCTCTCACTGAAACCAACATGGTCGACTACACTCGTCAATTCCTTGAGAATTGTGCAGCTAACAATTACTACATCAACCCTAATGAAACTGGTAAGTTTTACCTATGCCCTGTGACACATGCATGCCACTTATATCATAATCGTTTTTCGGAACTCGACACATAACTATCTGTCTCTGACATGACAAACGTTGTTCTGCTATTTAAATTATTTCTTTTCTAATTACTTTTTTTATGAAAATTTAAACTTTTACTTTACGATCTATTCTCATACTTATAAAATATACATAAAAATTTCATATAAATCGGTCGAGCCGTTTCGAAGGAGTGTGACCGCAAACACCGTGACAGGAGATTTTTATAGATATAGATAACGTAGGAATAGCCGTACCAGCTTCTTCGCTGCAAGTTGTGTAGGGCTCGATTCACTCTGCCTACACTGTAAGCGACTTAAAGTGAAGAATATATGAACCGTGAATATAAAGAATATAATATAACTTCTTCACAATATATTTATATTTTTTCTCTTAACTTATTACATGGTGTTTTAGAAAACACCTTTTTTATTTAGAGTTAATGTAAATAAAAAAGGTGTTTTCTAAAACACCTCTTTCTGTTAATACCTATAATTCACGTAATAGTTACGAATATACAAAAGAAAATATTAAGTGCTTATACATACGAATAAAAGTTCAGACCACATTCCGAATGTGCTATTGAAAAGCTAATAACTTGATAACTTTTTAATGTCCTGAAATTGAATATAATGTAAATAGAAAAGCTAAGCTCACATTATAGTACCTATACTAGGTGAAATTGTTAGATTATTCTAAAGACGAATAATTCTTTGACCAAGACTCACCTAACATGACCCAATAGATTGTGTTTTATCAGAAGATGATATCAGAAGCCCTAGGAACCGGCGAGCGTGTATGAAAAGAGCTATGAACGTTAATGTAGCAAGTAAGGTGTCTTATGGCATTCGGTACTCTTTACCTACCCCGTAAGGGCCTTTGCGTGAAGATATACATACATACACACTCACTCAGAGCGTGGTCTCCAATTTTATCTACGTTTTTTTGGCAAATACACATCATAACGGAAACCCCATTGCTCTGCTGTTGTCATAAAAGGACATCAATTCATTTATTTTTACTTTTCAGGGTTCTGTCGCGAGGCCATGTTCTCAATAACATCTGAATACAACAGCGGTGCCTTGGCTTGTCTCTGTGACTTCATGGGTTCCACTGAGCTAGAGTGTAACACTTTCGGTGGACAGTGCCCCTGCAAGCCCAACGTCATTGGTAGATCCTGTAGTGCCTGCCGAACTGGGTATTATGGTTTTCCAAACTGCAAACCTTGTCATTGCCCATCCACTGCTATCTGCGATGATAATGGTAACTCCATAGAAATATTTGTATTTATTTATCTGGTTTCAGAGTGTGTTAGGTGTGATGAGCATTGCTTCTGAAAGCTAACATTATTAATGTACCTATAGCATAATGCGTCCAAGAAGTATTTTTTATACAGTGTCGAAAGACTTATAATTATGCAACTTAGCGACCCATTAGATGAAAAGTGTTTACTGTAATTAATTAAAGCTTGCAATACAAGAACTGACTCGCACGTTGCCCCCTCTGCCGCTTACACAACAGTAATTCCTCAGGATCTTACAAGATAACAATCTTCCGAGGTCTTGTATTTGCTGGAGGTCCTTCCCCAGTCAGGTTGCTACCTCCACTTCTGCAGAGCCTCATTAGTTAATTGGCAGTGTACCACATGATGAATGAGATGATTATGGTGATGTCTGCTTTGACTATGAAGATTTTATTGTTTTAATGAAAGCTGTAAATATTTAAGAGAGGTAGGGCGCCTTGAACCAGTCCGTCTGGGGAAATACCTCCACCTCACAGAAAACCGCATTCAAATAACAACTTCTTAGAGGGTTGTTGTGTTCCTGCGCTTGACTGAGGTCACCAATAAACTCCTCAGGAGTTGATGTGTTAGCTGTAGATTTTGTATGTCTCCCTACGTTGTATATAAAAGATAACTTTAAATATAAATAAATTAAATAAATAAATAAAAAACCACGAGCCAGTATACCTACATATTTTCAAAGTCAAAGTCAAAATCTTTTTATTCCGTAAAAATGGCTACATTTGTTTGGAATCGTCACAATTTTTTTCCCTACCGTGCAGTTCATGACTAGGTGAGCACTGATAAAAATACTGCCAAACCTTACCTTGAGAAACCCAATGTTTGTGTATCGTTTTGATGTATGTATGTATGATATATTTGTTCTATGTCTGCAAGCATGAATCTGGGACTCCCTAAGTTTTTAATATTACACAGGTATGTGCATCTGCCCGAAGAACGTCGAGGGCGACAACTGTGACCGTTGTAAACCTTTCACCTTCAACTTCGATGTGCAACGCGGCTGCGACGACTGCAACTGCAACCCTCTTGGAGTCATTGGCAACAGGTTGCAGTGCGAACCAGACAACGGCAACTGCGAGTAAGGCACTGTTTTCCTTTTGTATGAATATTATATACGGAGAAGGTATTGTGTATCTTAATCCTCAGGCATGTCAGGTGGTTTAGATAGTTAACACCGATGACGTAGAAGTCCACCAGACCCCACTTTGACATCTTATATATTTTTTATTAAGAACCAGGGGACCAGTTGATTAATGGGCCGGCTATTAATCAACTGGTCCCCAGTTTGAATCCTAGCATGTACCACAAAATTTGTATTTTCAGATTTATGTACATATTCGTAATTGTCACTTACTAGGCGGTGAAGGAAAACATCGAGAGGAAACCCGCATGTTCAAGAAATTGTATTTCGAAATACGTGTAACCTTAACTTACGAAATATCTCGTTTTCCTATGGGTTGTGGAGGTCTGACAGCAGTCACTTCATGTAAAAATCAGTATCTTCGCCAAATCCTTAGGCTTAGGTAGCGGAACCCGACAATCTTAAATTAGATTAGATTCAAGCACCATATTATATTTTAATATTTGGGCTTTGCTTTTTCATACTTAGTTGTTATTGACATGCCACCAATAAGTCCCTTAAAACTTCCATCGATGCAAAACTGAAAAAAAAAAAACAGTTTTACATTTCATATTTTTAATTTTTACGGTTCTTTACATCACTGTTGTAAGTATAGAATTTCCCGCGATTTGATTTTCTATTTTCTTGATATTTCGCTGATTTCGCAGACGCCATTATCTCGACATCCACGCCTGCCACAAGCCGACACACATGTTTGAGCATATTGTAGAAAAGTACTCACAACTGAAAGATTTTACAAAGAATGATGCTATATGTTATTCTATTTTGCAGTCTTTCCGACTACCACGTCAGTCGGGGAGGGTTATTTTTTTAATGTCTTGCAAAGGTTAATTAATAATTATCTTGGGACAGTTGCAAAGAAAACGTGATAGGTCGCGTGTGCGATCATTGCGTTCCTGGCCATTACGCATTCCCCGAGTGCCTGCCATGCACCTGCGAACGCGAAGGTACAACCGACGACGTCTGCGACCAGAACACTGCTCAGTGCTACTGCAAGAGATACGTGAGAGGACAGGTCAGGGGACATACACTTCATCCATTATCACATCAACTTGTACTACTTACATTATCTGATCATTCTTCAATTGAAGAGATTTAGAGCAAACGCTGAAACTGTGGATTCTGAAGACGAGTGTTTTCAAGCCACCCGAGCCAGCGACTGTTCTACGGACAACAGTCATGCACTATGGCTTAACATGGTCTCCTATACCTCAACCCCAAAAATATATAATTCCATCCATAGCCAGGATAGGACGATTCTGAACTAATCGTTTTGAAGAGTTCGATGGCAAATCAAGCAGTGTCGACCACAGCATGTCTATAGATGGATTGTTTCGTCTCGAGTCCCTTCGAATTCGGAAGGCACGATAAGACGTTGATTCTTGCTGCTTTCGACAGATGACGTTAAGCAAACAGACAGGGAATAGGGCACAACCCGACCCGACCCGAAAGGTTGCGACCAAAAACCAATTCCCTGTGAGACGTTATGTTCTTGCGAGTGTGTGTGATCATCAATAGACTCCTAAGGAGTCGCTGTGTTGGTAGCAAGGCAAGCAACAAAGGGCGAGCGAGTTGTATATAAAATAGTAACTATAACGGATGCTTCGATGGATTTATCTACGTTCAGAGTCTCCATTATGACGGGTCTTTAAGATCCTTCAATTAATAAGCTAAATTTGTGCACTTAAATGTACATTAATTACTTCAAAACAGCGCAATAGGATACGCTCTAGTTGCTTTTGATCGATGGGAAAGCCATATTGATAAGTTTTTGCTCTCCATCCGTTCATCAAAATATTCCTCGCAGCTTTTATTTAGATTTATTTCACTTTAATAACAATATGGAACACTAGTATGTCGAAAAAAAATAATCATGTCTGAACAGGCCTGCAACACATGTAAAGACGATTACTTCAACCTTCAACCTGACAACCCTGACGGCTGTACCAAGTGCTACTGCTTCGGTAAAACGACGCGATGTACCAGCTCCTACTTGTCTTGGGTAGCGGTAAGTACAATTTTATCTAATACATTTTTGAATAGTACTAAAAAGTAAAGTATTGCATGTAAGTAGGGTCAACGCTGTTGGAGTGAGAGCACTGAGGAGTATGTGTGTAGTTAGAATGATTGATAGAGTAAGAAATAGCACGATACTAGAACTATGTGGAATGAAAGATGATGTAGAGATAGTTTGGACATTTAGAAAGAATGAGTGATAAGAAAGTTACGAAAGAAGTGTATTGAGCAAGAGAGAATGGAGATATAGGCAATCCGCCTTAGGCGCACACCTATAGATCAAATTTGTGATGACCTGAAATGGGCAGAAGCGCCTAGAACCAAAGAGCATGCATGAAGAAGTTGATGAGTGTGGAAGAACCGAGTGAGGTATGTTTGGATCGGTTCACCTGGCGTTCCATAGTCTCTGCCTGCCCCGATGGGAGACAGGCGTGAAAATATGTAGGTATAGTACTAAATTGTTGTCTAATCTAAAAAGAGAACTTCTCCTTTTTCCATCATCCACTATCCTTTTTAGATAGGGAATTCCGACATATTAGTGACTTACCATACTTGTAGTCAAGTATAACCTCACCTTCTCTTGGTCGACCCTGCTAATTAAGACATGAGGCTTTGCAGAAAGTTAGGTACGGTGGATTAAAGCAGCCCGACTGGAGAAATAACTCCACCCACACTAAAAACCGTAGCCAAATAGCAACTCCCTGGAGGGTTGTTGTGGTCTTGCAAGGGAGCGAGGTTACCAGCTCCTGGGCCATTGTAATGTTAGGAACATCACGTGGAACGTTAGCTTGTTTATCTTTCGAAGTTATATAAAAAAGATTCTAAACCAGTACCTTACGCACATATGCACTCTAATGATAAGCAGGTGAAGCTCTGGTAAAGAAGTAAGGGACAGATATAGTTAATAAGAAACAGGCCCACTGGGGAAGTATCTTCTCCTTACAGAAAGGCAGAGGTGAAAAGCATTGGTAAAGCCTTCATGAGTCGGTTGTTATAAAGACGAGCATTTCATGATGGCTAGTGTAAAATGACCTAGATTGTATGCTGCGGTCTGAAAACCCCGAGGACTTTAATGAAGGGTTTAATATAGTGGTAATATTAGGAGGGAAAGTGACTCACTGTACATATTGGCCTACTAAATGAAGATTGACAGAGCAACAAGCGACCATATATAATAAAATGACAAGTGACCTCACATTAATACGACGACAAGTGATCATTCATTGGCAGAGCGATATGTGATCGCACTATATCACCATAAGTGACCATAGCATCGTACCATAAATTGACAGTTCGACAAGCAACAAGTAAACATACATTAACAGAACGACAAGTGACCACACATTGACAGAACGACAAGCGACCATATATTGGCAAAGCGACAAGAGACAAGTGACCACAATTTAATAAAACGACAAGTGAAATGACATTGACAGAGCAACTGGTGAACATACATTTACAAAGCGACAAGCGGCAATAATGATGGAGCGATAAGTGATTGACACATTGACAGAAAGACAAATAACTAGATAGAGCGATACCTAATCAAAAAGTAATACATCTCTCTCTTTTGGTAGATAAACGGCATGACGGAGTGGAATTTAGTAAATATCGAGGTGAACCGCACTCTGAATATCTTCCCTCAAGAGTTCCCCCCGAACATGATCAACAGCTCCACTATCGAGGCAGACTTGCAAGGCATCGACCAAGATTCGCCTAAAATAGTCTACTTTGGAGCCCCGACATATTATCTTGGTAAGTTCCAGAGATTTAAACTATGCATTGTTCGTCTCATATTACCGAGAGATTGGTGGTGAAGAGGTGGTGGGACAGTGTGCATTCAGATTCGGTTCATCAATAGATCCCTCCAATGTTTATTTTTTGTTGAAGTCTAATGTTGATATTGCCACACCTCACTGGTGGTATAACTCCAAAAAAATAAACTACCATATGAAATGAAATTAATGAATTAAAATTGATCATATTTTTAAATGTACAAGGTTTTAAATGTACCAAAAATATGATTAGCACCAAATATATATTGAAATATCGCTAACAAGTTCTGTATTGATATTTAAAATTGTTAGTATTTTCGAATAATTGCAATAATCAACACGGAATTTGTTTTGTCATGGAGATATAAACTGAAGATTAAACTGAACGTTACCTTTTTTTGTATATTTTCGAACAAAAATACAAATGGTATTTTTCTTCTTCCGACATTTCCCGTGTATTTTACCAAAAAAAATAATTAAATATAACTTTGTCCTGACATTTACAAACACAACAGAGAAGTTCTGATCTTATGCATATGTGCATAAGATCAGAACTTCTCTGTTGTGTTCATTCACACGACCATTGATTTTTATTTATATGAATATTACATGCAATTGTTCTAACCTGTTTTTCAAGACGCAAGAACTCAAATAATGTAGATCAAATTGCATGTAAATTTTATTTTCGCAAGATACCCCTGAATCATCATACATAAATATTACTTTGACAGGCAAACGTCTAACTTCTTATGGTGGCTACCTCACATATTCTGTCTACTATACGGCTACGGACGATGGCCGTGCTGCTGCTGCTCCTGACGTCATCATTGGTGGACCCAATAGCTACATCGTCCACTATAGCATCGAACAACCACCTTCGCTCACCACTTGGACTCATTCAGTGCGGATCAGCGAGGACCAGTTTACGACCTTAGACGGCTCTGCTGTCACCCGTGACCAGTTTATGAACATCCTTGTCAATGTTACCAGCATTTACGTCAGATCTACTTACTGGTACCAGAGCGTCAATGTGCAGTAAGTTAATCATCTCATATTTATTTGTTTTGTTAGATTACACAGTCGAAATTGTGTATGTTTGTTACAATCTGGTCGAAATCTACACTTTTTTCTAAAGTTTGTAAAAAAAAGTTTGTTTCTCAAAAGGAAAAACGGAACCCTAATAGAATCGCTTTGATGTCCGTCAGTGTGACCGTCTGTCCGTCTGTCAAGACCCTTTTTCTCATGGATGGGTGGCCTATCAAGCTGAAATTAATATCAAGCACTCAGGCCAGCAATCCCTTCGAGCAGTGAAAAAATCAATCTTCTAAGTCAATGCAAAAGATACGGCTGATTATTGCTCGCTAGGAAATCAAAACCTATAGGGTACTTCCCGTTGACCTAGAATCATGAAATTTGGTAAGAAGCAATGTCATGTAGCACAAGTGAAGGAAAAATCCGAAAACCGTAAATTTGTAGTTACATAACAACAAAAAATATTTTTTTGTGTAAATAAGATCAGCAGGACTCGTCATCTTGTCACAAGGCACGAACTACCCAAACCTGGCTTGAAACCAATGTTCCGGACTTTATAAGAGCTGAAGACTGGCTGACTCGTCTACCCCAGGTCTGAACCCCTTAGACTACAAATTATGGTCAGTGCTAGAAACGACACGCCGACGTTGTGTCTCTTAAGAAATCTCTGGAGCAAGCAGTGACTAAATTTCCCATGAAAACAGTAAATCCATAGATTCGTGGCCAGACAGATTAAAGACCTGTATCAAAGCCAAACGTGGCCATTTCGAATAGAATCATTTTTTTGTGTTTTTTGCTGACACTTCCAAAAATATGTACATATAAGTTTTATTAAGATTTTATTGCTTCATAAAAAAAGTAAATGCATATTCATTTGTAACAGAACTTATGGCGGGACTAGGTGTACATTAATACAGTTAGGTAGCAAGGATCTAAAAAAATCAAACGAATCTTGTATTATACACATTAAATCATTCATATTTATGCGGAACGCCTGACGTATCGCAAGTACTGAAACCCAGAAATTTTAAAGAATGATTCCATGTGAATCTATCATATAATGTTATACGGTTAACGAAAATATCATTTTGATGTTTCTTCCACAGACTGACTGGAGTGGCGTTAGAAGTAGCTGTGCCTGAGTACGACGAATACTCTAAACGTGCAAGTTCCGTAGAGGAGTGCATGTGTCCTCAAGCGTATAGAGGGCTGTCGTGCGAGCAGTGTGCTGAAGGCTACTACAGACTGAGCTCCGGCCCCCATGCCGGGTTCTGTGTGCCGTGCCAATGTAACGGCCACTCCAGGGAGTGTGATGTTAATACTGGAGTCTGTCTGGTGAGTTGATGATAAATAGATAAAGCTGCTATATTTAGTGTGTTGAAGATTGTGTATGAGGAGCTCAATAACTGCGCGTATAACTTTAAGCGGATTAGACAACGTCAACCGCAGTTTGTCTATGGTTGGGTTTACATTTCTCGAGCTTCTCGGAGTTTCAAAGGGCGCGTTAAGCCATCGATCTTGGCTATTGTATACAGACGACGTTTAGCTTAGTCAGTGACCTACGGACGGCTTAAAGACACTGACCTCCACCAATCCGCAATCCAACTGAAGTGGAGTATGCTGTAAACCGCTTGCTGTGAGACGAATAAGGCTAGTTGTGATGTGTGTCTGTGTTATGACAACATACGGTAAAGTTTAAACAGCGCCAATTTTTAAAGAGCCATAGGTCAGTGAAGAGATACAACGTCGTAACCTTTTAAATAAAAACTGTGAGTGAATGAAAATGTCCAATTCATTTCATTCTTGCATCGGAGACGTGCTCGTTGTTGTTCTGAGTATTTGATTCGCGTAAAGCATGCTTCCTCAGTTCTTTTGATGGACGAAAACAGAGTGTATCCAAGACAAATTAGTGAACATGTTTTTCCGGGAACACCGCTCAATATGTACACTTATTTAAATATAGTTTTCGGATTGCAATTTCTTCTTAGCGTGATCTCATTTCCTAATCAATTATGAATGGCGGGGTCTGCTACCTAAGCCTACAGATTTGGCGAATATAGTGATTTTGTCCATCAGACAACACAGAGGGAAAACCAGACCTTTCTTCGGTTAGGTCATACGTCTATCGAAATATAGTTTCTTGGGCATGTGGGTTTGTTCACAATGCTTTCCATCACTGTCGAGCAAGTGATCATTACAAATATGTACGTAAGTCCGAAAACACGAATTTAGCGGTACATGCCAGGATTCGAACCGTGTCGATATGCCGGTAGTTCCAATTACTCATATCCACATAAAAGTGGTTGTATCATCATTACCATATCAGTCCGTCATGAACCTCTCCGTCTAGAGAGCCCATTCGCCACGATCCTAAGCCACGTGTATCCATCGACTCCTTAGAAATCTTGTATGACATTCGAGAATCGAGCAATATGGCCTGCCCACTGCCACTTCAGCTTGCTTAGTTTTACGGCTATGTCAGTTACCTTAGTTCTACTGCGGATATCCTCATTTCTGATTCTGTCACATAGAGAAAATCTAGCATAACCCTTTTCATATTCATTCACGCTGAGCGACCTTTTTGAATACAGGTTGTGTACTGAAACTTAATCACAAATATGCGTTTAAACAACGTATCCGAGGTCTTTGAAATTTCCAATGAGTTTAAGCTTTTTCTGACTACGGTTGTAAACGCTGAATAGACTTTCCATCATGTTTTCCTGCATGACTAAATTATCCTTTCTCGTTTTGTTACGAGATTATTTCTAGAGTGTTTTGTCGTACGAATTAGAAAAACAAAAACAAGATAAACAAAATCACTTAACTTTTACACTGAATTTATATGAATTTTTAGATATAAGCTAAAAACTAAACTAACTGGAACCCCAACTTTAATCTTTTCAGAGCTGCACCGACAACACCATGGGCGACCATTGCGAGCAGTGTATCCCCGGTTACCATGGCAACGCTACTGTCGGCACACCAAGAGATTGTTTGATCTGCGCTTGCCCAATGCCATATGCTTCCAACAAGTAAGTCCATCTTTTTTTTCCATGAATAATATGTATGTTTGTATATCTTCACGCCAAGTCCCTTATGGGGTAGGCAAAGAGAACCGAGCGCCATAAGACGCGATCCTCTCACTCGCTTTTGTAACATTCATAGCTCTTTTCATGAACGCTCGCCGGTTCCTGGGGCTCCTGACATCACCTTCTGATAAAACACGACCAATTTGGTCATGGTAGGTTAGTCTCGGTCTTCCTCGGCTCCTACATCCTTCCACTTTTGCATTGTATGTCTGTTTCGTCATTATTTCGTCCCGCATTCTTTCTACATGTCCGAACTAATGGAGCATGCCTTTTCTTATCTTAACACCGACACTCTCTTTCAGACCAACTCTTTCTCTCACGTCTTCATTATGGATAATATTAACTGTAATAAATCGACGAAAGCATTAATTCATTGAGGCCCATTATATACTTGTTGCCATAACGCGCATGGCGGAATTCAACCGTCTGGGCCTCAACGGGTTAATAGGCAAATACAATGAATTGCCCACTCATCATTAATTGCTTACTCATTATAATATCTATATTCTCGTGACTTCACTCCCGTTCTCATAAGGTTTTCCAAAAGTCTTTCATTTATTAATCTTACTTTTGGAATATTCTTAAATAATTCCAAGGAGTACAGCTTCAAGCAGTGTAAGTACGTTATCTGTCAGTATGTAAATACTCTCTTTGCGATGAAGATTTCTCCACGAATAACTATTCACGTTACAAATAACAAAACATAATGATATACCAGTGACTCCAATAGTCTCCAACACTGTATCTCTCTTTTCCTGTCCCTTAATTGGTTTTCAAAATATGGTTATATTTTATTAAATTATGTGCTTCAATGCTTTTTCATTCTAGCTTGTTTTGTTTCGAAAGTCTTTCGTGGTAAATATTTTCAGTTATCTGGATTTTTTTGACATCAAAATTTAAAAGTGTAATATTTCAAGGTACTTTGCTTAACACAAGGATAAGCAAATTACCTTTACAAGGTACTTTGCTTAACACAAGGATAAGCAAAATATCTTTTCAAGGTGCTTTGCTTAACACAAGGATAAGTAAAGTATCTTGAAGCGCAGTTACATTATATTTAGTCGTGTTCATTTTATTTCAATATAGTCAATATGCTATACATATACGATTAAATACAGTCAGGATACCTCTGTTTAGGGCAAGTTTCTAACAGTTTAGTAATCGTATCGTACATAAGTATATTCTTCTTACAACCTTATTCATTTTACCCAACTGAGGTTCGTATTTTAGTCACTCTTGTTTCTGAACAACATATTCCATGCAACCTTAGCATACAGCAGAAAGGTGTGATTCAAACTGGAATTTTCGCCTGAGTCAGTACAGAACGGTGTCAATTATCAGGAACACCGTTCCTATATGAAATCTATATGTTTGTCTTGTGTGTGTCTGTTGAATTATTATATAATTGTCGAGCCAGGTGTTCCTCTGGCAATGCAAGCTTGCGCATTCTCAACTGGTTTTATAAATATGACAGATATACCTAAGAATCTGCCAGAACATTTTTAAGGGCCAAATTTGTCATACCAAAACCACTTCTTCACACAACCAGCAAGGTTCTTTAGTATGTTATACATATCATAACGCCTGTCTCCCATTGTGGTAGGCAGAGACCATGGAACGCCAGGTGCACCGATCCAAACACACCTCTCTCGCTTCTTCCACACCCATCAAACTCTTCATGCATGCTCTTCGGTTTTGGATATTTTTAATTTGGCCCTTTTTCAACACATCACTAATTTGATCTATATTATATAGGATAGGTATCTGTCTAGGACAGTCCCTACCGATATCTCCATTCACTTTTGCTCGATACACTTCAAAACGATACGCTGATATGGTTTGGTCATTTACAAAAAATGAATGACAAAAGAGTTACGTAATATATTATACTTCTCACAAATATTACAATGTTTTGATCATTTGCAGCTTCGCTATCGGCTGCGAGCTGAGTGAGAACGGGTCACTGATATCGTGCGACTGCCAGCCTGGCTACGGTGGTCCCAGGTGCGAGTACTGCGCCGCTGGATATTATGGTCAACCAGAGATCCTAGGTCAGTAGTATCTTCCTACCCAACTG
Organism: Pyralis farinalis; assembly: GCA_947507595.1. NCBI lineage: Eukaryota > Metazoa > Arthropoda > Insecta > Lepidoptera > Pyralidae > Pyralis > Pyralis farinalis. The sequence goes on along the minus strand of OX382265.1, from coordinate 5,754,060 downwards.
TACTCTTCTGTTCATTTCATATGCCGTGAAAATTAAAATATATATATAAACTAATGAGGGTTGATAAAATAAGTGGTCGTGCAACCCACTGTTGTCTTCGTACTAAGCCTGAATTCCATCAACTAAAATAACCATACCCATGAAACTGTTACACTTTGCTCTTAAATTAACATGGGTGCCTAGAGGAGCTTCAACTTCCCCATGGTCATTTGAAGGCATAATTGATGAAAATATAGATAGATAACCAAAGTTCCACTACCGTGCACCTCTCTGTGTATAATTTATCTTTCATCAGCATTTACTACAACTCCATATTCAATAATGACTGTTTGTCCAGGTGATTATTGCAAGCCCTGCAACTGCTCTGGAAACATCATCGTCGAAGATCCGAGTTCTTGCGACAGCATTTCTGGGGACTGTCTTAAATGTGTGAACAACACAGCCGGCGCTGCTTGCAACTTATGTGCACCAGGGTTCTTTGGCGATGCTATATTCTCCAAGAATTGCACTGGTAAGTGTACTATAACCATGACTTCTCCTTACTTAATCTGCTATTTGCCAAGTAATAAACATCACCTATTTGTATATTGTCTTCATTGCCTCATTCCTTTGTTTTTTTTTCATCTTACTTTATTTTAGGGCAACTTGGTTGGCAATGAATGTCTTATTTACTTTTTGTTTTGCAATAAGCAGGTATATTTATCCTGTCCATTTATTCCGAAAACCAGAGCGGGGGCTCAGTAGTGAATGACGCGAACACCTATGCTCGTGGGTTCGATTCCCACACAAGGCAAACATTTGTGTGCATGAACATGTCTGTTTGTCTTGGTCTGGATGGTTTAAGAGAGGTAGGGCGCATCAAAGCAGCCCGTCTGGGGAAGTACCTCCACCTCACAGAAAACCGCTGCCAAATAACAACTCTCTAGACGGTTGTTGTGTTCCTGCGTGAGAGTGAGGTCACCAGTAAGCTCCCAAGGAGTTTCTGTGTAAGCAGAGGAGGCATCGCGCGAGTGATACTTAATATATCGCAAGTGGTAATAGGCTATGGTACCCGCTTTTTTATATATATTGCCGGACAAATTATACAGCGCCATCTAGCCCCAAAGTAAGCGAAGCTTGTGTTTTTTGATACTAGACAACTGATAAACATACGGTATGGGTATGAGTATTTTCTATGTATAATAAGTATGTATTTACAAAAAAAAATTTTTTTTTTTTTGTAAATAAATACTAATTATACATAGAAAATACCCAGACCAAGACAAACAGACATGCACACAAATATTTGTACTGTGTGGGAATCGAACCCACGAGCGTTGGTGTCAAAGTAGCGTAACAATGCGTTCCACCACTGCGCCACCTACCTCTTTGCATCAGGTGGGCCGTATGCTTGTACGCCTCCCGACGCAGTATAAAAAAAATCCGAAAGCCATCAACTCTCAAACGACTTCACACTATAACCCTCAGATAGATACCCTTCAAACCACCGAAACAAACAGTCAGATAAACCGACTAATCGAAAACTATAGAAATCTTTTTCGTCATTTATCAGCGTGTATCTGCGACGAGCTCGGTATGGACCACTGCGATCCTGCAACGGGAACGTGCGTCTGCAGACCCGGAGTCATCGGAGAGAAATGTGACCGCTGTGCTCCGGACCACTGGGGCTTGAACACTGGGTACGGCTGCATGCCCTGCAGCTGCGCCCTAGCTTCTGAGTCTACACAGTGCGACGACAATTCTGGACAATGCAGGTACGTTCGCTTCTCAGGTTTACTGCTAGGAACCAACAGATCGACGATGGTAGATATCGTGACTGCAAATACACAAAATTTCCTCGGGTAAAAGCAATTTTCATATCGCTTTATGAAAATACTAGCTGTGCCCGCGACTTCGTCCGCGCGGAATCGTTATTTTTTTATTAATTATTTATATTAATAAAAATAAATAAAAAATTTAAAATAAAAGTAGCCCAAGTTACTCCTTATTAAATCAGCTATGTGCCAGTGAAAGTCCCGTCAAAATCGGTCCAGCCGTTTTAGAGATTAGCCGGAATAAACAGACAGACAGACAGACAAAAATTTTAAAAATATTCATTTTGGTATATGTACTGTGTATACATCCATATGCATTTAGTAAAAAGCGGTTATTTTAATATTACAAACAGACACTCCAATTTTATTTATCTGTATAGATGTTAAAAAGACAATATATAGTTATCCACACGAATATAATAAATGCGACAGTAACAATATCTGTCGATCTGTTTGTTATCTTATCACAGCTAAATTGGATAGCTTGATTTGATAAAGTGATAGCTTGGACCCTGAGGGATATGCAACGGGTCCAAACACTAAAGAAATCGCAACCAAAACTAATCTGAAATAACCCCAGTTTCTTTTCCCAATGCACAGTCGGTTCAGGTCTTAATATATTTTGTCGAGCTCGGTGGCGCAGTGGACTCGACAAACATTTGTGTGCATGAACATGTCTGTTTGTCTTGATCTGGGTGTTTTAAGAGAGGTAGGGTGCATGTAAACAGTCCATCTGGGAAAGTACCTCCGCCTCACCGAAAACCGCAGCCAAGTAACAACTCCCTAGAGGATCGTTGTGTTCCTGCGTGTGAGTGAGATCACTAATCAGTAAGCTCCTAAGGAGTTGCTGTGTTAGCAGCAGAGGTGGCATCACGCGAGTGATGTTTAATGTATTGCTAACGTTCATAGGCTACGGTTTTCGCTTTACATCAGGTCCGTATGCCTCCCGACGTAGTATAAAAAAAATCGCGGTCCTTACACACCTCACTCACTTCTTTAACATTCATAGCTCTTCTCATGTATGCTATAATTTATATCACGTTATTATCTACAGATGAAAATAAGACAAGATATATTAATCTTGTCTTATTTTCATCTGTAGATAACGTATTGACGAAACCTAGGGCGGCAGCAAATATTGTCGGACAAATTACACAGCGCCATCTAGCCCCAAAGTAAGCGAAGCTTGTGTTATGGGTACTAGACAACTGATAGACATACGTAAATACATTTTTTTTTTTGTAAATACATACTTATTAAACATAGAAAATACCCAGACCAAGACAAACAAACATGTTCATGCACACAAATGTTTGTACTGTGTGGGAATCGAACCCACGAGCGTTGGTGTCAAAGTTGCGTAACAACGCGTTTCACCACTGCGCCACCGAGCTCGTCAAAAATATGTTATTACCATTATCATAAAAAGATCTAATCTTTTAATCAGACAGCTTAAAAAATGTTGTTTTGTTGTTTATTCGATATCGTGCATCTTAATGCACATAAAAATATATTTAATGCGACGTTTGCAAAAAAATGTCTTCATTATTTAGTTTGTTAATGAATTTTGAACTTTCGCAGGTGCGCCAAGGGAGTCACCGGTCGTCAATGCGACCAGTGCGCCGCCGGCTATTGGAACTACACAAGACATGGATGCGACCGTGAGTATACTGCGATATGCTAGCACTGTCTTCTCCTTAGCTTTATTCACCAGCTAGGCTTAGGTCACCAGTAAGCTCCCAAGGAGTTGCTGTGTTAGCGGCAAAGGTGGCATCGCGCCAGTGATACTTAATGCAAGAGTTTATAGGCTACGGTAACCGCTCTAATCAGGTGGGCCGTTGTATGCCTCCCGGCGTTGTATAAAAAAAAAGCAGCATACGAGACTGACGAGAGAGGGGTGGGATACAGCTATATGTTAATAAAAAGCGACTGGATAGATCTTCCAGAAACCGTGGCCTGTTGCTGATTCCTTGGCAAGTTACCTATATACCTGCAAGTGTAAGATCTGCAGAAGACGGTCATGAGTTACTGCTTTGGTAGAGGTGTAGTTGCGAGGGTTATACTCCTTGTGGAGCAAGCATCGCTGCACTATAAACAGAAAAAAAATGTATCTCCTATATATGAGCATCCTGCGCGTGTTGCTTCGTCAACTGGCGATAGAACCACTGATGAGAATTTATTTAAAAAAAAAATGTCATCAACTGACAATGTAAAACTATAATATTATTGTTTCGACAATTAAAAGACATAAGTTTGTCACTTTTATGTTTTGACAATTAAATAAATAAATAAATGTTGTCGGACAAATTACACAGCGCCATCTAGCCCCAAAGTAAGCGAAGCTTGTGTTATGGGTACCAGACAACTGATAAACATACGTAAATATTTTTTTTTTGTAAATTCATACTTATTATACATAGAAAATACCCAGACCAATACAAACAGACATGTTCATGCACACAAATGTTTGTTCTGTGTGGGAATCGAACCCAAGAGCGTTGGTGTCAAAGTAGCGTAACAGCGCGTTTCACCACTGCGCCACCGAGCTCGTCGAAATTAAAATCAATAGTTAAATATATTACAAATACATTACAAATCCAATTTGGATCGGTGCACCTAGCATTCTATAGTCTCTGCCTACCCCAATAAGAGACAGGCGTGATGATATGTATGTACGTACTACCAATACCCGTTGATTTGGCAAAGTTCAAGAAATCCGAACTATTTAGTGAGGAGATTAGAAAGTGCAGCACGATTTTCTTATATGATTTGATAACCTACAAGTTTTGTTATTATTTTGTTTTTATATACCACTGAGGTGTCAAACAAGCTATAGACAAGGGTGTCACTCAGGCGTTGCCGACCCTCTAAAAACCTCTTCACTTCTTTCTTGAAGAATCCCATGCTGCAGTCCCATGGAAAAACCTGGGCTCATTCCACAACTTGAGAGTTCTCGAAAGAAAACTTCTCTGAAACCGCTCAGTACTTCCTACTCCCTATTACTTGCGGCAGATTTTTTATTATTTACTTATATCATATTTTATTTTTCCTCTATTGTTTTCGTACAGAGCGTTCATAAAATAATAAATAACAATAGTAATAACAAATGTCATATTCAAACTGATACAAAATAAAATGGAAATCAAAATAATATTAGCATTGTAGGTATGGATCAATCATTCTAATTTCTATGACCACCATAATACATAACAGTTTCATTTTTCATATAGACTGCAACTGCAACACTGGATATTCTGTCGGCTTCATGTGCAACGCAACAGGTCAGTGTGAGTGTTTGCCGGGAGTCGTCGGGGAGAAATGCGACAGGTGCCCAGAAAGGTGAGATATGCATCATTGAAACTAATCAAAGTATAGTACTGCTATTGTCCACGATACTAAGCTTTGACACTGTATTGAGCCTTTGAGTTTAAGGAGAGCCTTTGCCTCCCTTTGTGTGTTCTACCGATTGTGAGGTATTGTTCACTGTTTCCGCCTGGGTATTTATTAGAACACTAGAACTATAATACGTAACGCTTGTAGACCGTATTCGCAATGATGAGGTTAGAAGCAGAGTTGATCTGAAAGAGAGCGTCGGTGTTAAAATAAGAAGAGGCATGCTCCGTTGGTTCGGACATGTAGAAAGAATGCAGGATGAAAGAATGACGAAGCAGATATACAATGCAAAAGTGGAAGGATGTAGGAGCCGAGGAAGGCCAAGACTCACCTACCATGATCAAATTAGTCGTGTTCTATCAGCAGGTGATGTCAGGAGCCCTAGAAATCGGCGAGCGTGCATGAAAAGAGCAATGAATGTTAAAGGAGCGAGTGAGGTATGTAAGGATCGAGTCGCGTGGCGCTCGGTTCTCTCTGCCTATCTCGTAAGGGATTTGGCGTGAAGTTATAGAACTATAATGGGCACATACTATGCGGCTCCAGAGATTTCTTCCGAAAACAGAAGTAGTAGAATTAATGTTTTCCAAGAAAAAACAATATAAATGCAAAAGTGGAAGGATGTAGGAGCCGAGGAAGGCCGAGACTAACCTACCATGACCAAATTGGTCGTGTTTTATCAGAAGGTGATGTCAGAAGCCCCAGGAACCGGCGAGCGTGCATGAAAAGAGCAATGAATGTTAAAGGAGCGAGTGAGGTATGTAAGGATCGAGTCGCGTGGCGCTCGGTTCTCTCTGCCTATCTCGTAAGGGATTTGGCGTGAAGTTATAGAACTATAATGGGCACATACTATGCGGCTCCAGAGATTTCTTCCGAAAACAGAAGTAGTAGAATTAATGTTTTCCAAGAAAAAACAATATAAATGCAAAAGTGGAAGGATGTAGGAGCCGAGGAAGGCCGAGACTAACCTACCATGACCAAATTGGTCGTGTTTTATCAGAAGGTGATGTCAGAAGCCCCAGGAACCGGCGAGCGTGCATGAAAAGAGCAATGAATGTTAAAGGAGCGAGTGAGGTATGTAAGGATCGAGTCGCGTGGCGCTCGGTTCTCTCTGCCTACCTCGTAAGGGATTTGGCGTGAAGTTATAGAACTATAATGGGCGCATACTATGCGGCTCCAGAGATTTCTTCCGAAAACAGAAGTAGTAGAATTAATGTTTTCCAAGAAAAAACAATATAAATGCAAAAGTGGAAGGATGTAGGAGCCGAGGAAGGCCGAGACTAACCTACCATGACCAAATTGGTCGTGTTTTATCAGAAGGTGATGTCAGAAGCCCCAGGAACCGGCGAGCGTGCATGAAAAGAGCTATGAATGTCACAGAAGCGAGTGAAGTATGCAAGGACCGCGTCTTATGGCGCTCGGTTCTCTCTGCCTACCCCGCAAGGGACTTGGCGTGAAGATATACATACATACAACAATATAAAGTTCTACAAAAAAGGTGTGAAGAGGTTTTTATAGTCGCTAACTCCCTAATGTCGGCCTTGGCGTTGCATTTGTCCATCGACCAGTATAACCGCTTACCATAATGGACCACGGTATTCATTATCAAATTAATTAATATTGAACAGTAAAACTATAAAAAACTAAAGGAAAAAGAACGCTTGCATTGTCTCTGTATTACTGCACTTAGGCATATCACGAGGCATTCCTATATTGGTAAGGAAACAAGCTTTTAGTTTTATAAGACGCTTAGCTGTTCTATGAAATTTAATCCCCTTATTCAGTAGCGTGACTCGACTATACAGTAACCCTGCGCATACTCGCCGACTAATATGTTTGAGAACACAGTTTATACTGCAATGTTGGAACAAATTTAAAGTATAAACACGTTTAGAGAACTAACGAGAAAGTGTATAACATAAGATACTAGTTATATATTAGACCTCGTGGTAAAGTTTGACGAGCCCGGTGGCTTAGTCGTGAATGACGCGACTTTGACACCGACGCTCGTTGGTTCGATTCCCACACAACACAAACATTTGTGTGCATAAACATGTCTGTTTGTCTTGGTCTGAATGTTTTAAGTGAGGTAGGGCGCATCAAAGCAGCCCGTCGGGGAAGTACCTCCACCTCACAGAAAACCGCAGCCAAATAACAACTCCCTAGAGGGTTGTTATGTTCTTGTGTGTGAGTGAGGTCACCAGTAAACTCCTAAGGAGTTGCTGTGTCAGCAGCAGAGGAGGTATCGTGCGAGTGATACTTAATCTATTACAAGCATTAATAGGCTACGGTAACTGCTTTACATCAGGTAGGCCGTATGCTTGTATGCCTCCCGACGTTGTATAAAAAAAAAAGTTTACTAACTGTAACTGTAGGGATTGATTTAGAGCTTGTTCTGTAAATCGTGGACAAGCGCCGAGCTTCAGGTCTTGTTTTATTATACGCGACAGAGTCCTAGCGGGAATCTTCATTTCTCGCGATAAGATTTTTTGTTTCCTAATGGGGTTTCGGCGAATTCTGGCTTTAACAACATTAACAGCCTGTATACTTCTAAAAGCACGCGGTCGCCCCTATTTTTTATGGTTTTCAACAGAGGAGATATATTTGTCGATAGTATTGAATGAACTTGAATATAACCGGCAGGCTGAAACAGGATGCATTCGATGGGGAAAAATATGTAGACAAAAGGACCCCAGATTATTTTTGTCCACAACTTATCCCCCCCCCCCCTCAATAAATAAAAAAATAATTAAATAATAGTGTCGAATAGGCCTGAAAAAGTCAACTCGCAGGTTGTCAGGGTCGCTGATCACGATCCCGTCGTCAGATTTCCCAAATTCCTCTTCCCGTAGTCAGCGAACTCAAAAACCCCCGAGTCCACCGTTTCATCCAATTCTGATGAATTTTTCAAAAAATGCTGGATGAACAGCATGGGGGGTTAATTAGAGGAGGGGGGGGTTGAAATTCTGTAGTCGGGATCGTAATCAGCCACCCCAAAACCCCTGAGTCTACCGTTTCATCCATCTTCCATACATTAATCAAAAAAATTTAAAGTTCGACCTATTTTTATACCATATTGACTAATTCCATATTGTAATTTATATATAGGTAATAAACATAAAAAAATATGTAAAAATAATTCAAAATATTTAAAGAGTTGAAAAAGAAAAGTTTTTATGTAACAGTATTAATGGCCAGACTTATACCGTGTATATATATTTTCCGTGAAATTTAAGGTAGTGAAACTTACTTACAAATTCACATCTTAATCACTCTTTCTACAGATGGGTGCTTATACCCCAACAAGGATGCTTGGAGTGTGATTCGTGTACCGATGCCCTAATCTTCTCTGTCCAAGACTTGGGAGATCGTCTGTACAATGAAACACAGGAATTCAAGGTACAAAAAAGAACTCGTTATCATCTGTTACGCTGCTTTGACACCAACGCTCGTGGTTTCAATTCCCACACGGGACAAACATTTGTCTGCATGTACATATCTGTTTGTCTTAGTCTCGGTGTTTTTAAGACAGTATATTTTACCCACACCAAACCAGCCCGTCTGGAGAAGTACCTACCGTACAGAAAACCGCAGACAAATAACAACTCTCCCTTGTTTATTGAGGGTTGTCGTGTTCCTGCGTGTGAGTGAAGTCTCCAGTAATCGCGCGAGTGATTCTTTATATTGCAAGCGTTTACAGGCTGCGGTAACCGCTTTACATTGGGTGTACCGTATGCTTGTAAACCTCCCGACGTTGCACAAAAAAAATCGTCTCATTGATCGACGCTTGATTTAAACAATCCATTTCAAGTTAGCATAATCACCACATATAACATGATCCACCTAGTGACTTGTATCGATTAGGTTCTAGAACAATTCCTCTATCTATGTATATCTTCACGCCCGATCCCTTGTGGAGTGAGCAGAGAGAACAGAGCGCCACTAGACGTGGTTCTTACACACCTCGTGGCTCCTACAAGTCTTTTCTCTAGATACTAATTAGTCGTGAAAATAAGACATTCAAACGTTCTTCTTCATGACCAAGAACCATGACATACACTAAGGATTACACTACTACTAAGGAGTACACTAATTAGGATTCATTGGACGTAAAACGAAACGGAGCGTTGTTATACACTATGATGGAAAAAGCACCATTTTGTGCAATAATATTAATTCTGATCCAAATCAGAATGAACCAATATCTGAATCAGAATATTTTCGGCTTCATAGGCCATACGTATTAAAAAAGTAAATATAAGCATTGAAATCATGATGAAGCAGCCTTTTAAACCTAACTAATTTACAATGTGAACCTTTTTTCTCAGGACAAAGCAGATTCATTCTTCACTACCCAGCGTCTGAACTACATTTCGAACCAAACGCAGCTTCTCAGACCGCGAGTGGCGGACCTCCGTAACGTAGATCTCGAGAACGTTACATCTACATTCAAAACCCTTGAATCCAGCGCCAAGAATTTACTCAGATCTGTAAGTTTTATAGCTTGCATGCCTATAAAGAACATCCTTATGCGTTAATTTATAGTCTAGATACAGAAGAAAACTATACATATGGTACGGTGATTTCTAAAATATACGTGCTGGCCCAGAAGTGATAGTTAAAACGAAAGGAAGTGTTTTTTATATGGACCCGTTATTAACCATACAAAAGTGGTCGGTTGATCGAACGTATGTATGTATGTAATATCTTTATTATATAACAAAAATTACACAAAAAAAGTAAGAAATAAGTAGTAGTAAAAGACGGGCTTATTCCTCTAAGAGATCTCTTTCAGTCAACCTTAAAGTATTTGAGAGGATGGTAAATACGCGAGGGTAGAATAAAATAATTACTGCCAATAGAACAAGTCAAATTTAGATATTACACAAAGAAAAGTCTGTATTGTCTGAAAACCTGTATTTAATGAACTATCTGTTCGAATTATTATCAAAGAATCTTTTTAGCGTTGATTGTCAGGATCCCAAGGTAGATGAAATTTTTATGGATTAGTAAAGAGTTCCCAATCGTAGCGGTAAAAATTGTGAAATATTTGGCATAGAATTGATGGTTATAGTAGGAGACATCCAAAGAAAGTTCTCCACACTATCGCATCCACATCACGAAAATTAAACCTATCCCTCAAATATTCCGGACGTTTAATACGGACATGCTGATATTTTTATTATGCCATATTCATCTTTAATTATAGTAATAATAATTACTATTTAATAGGCTGAATTCGCAGCAACAGACAGTGACAAACAAATTGGACGGGCGGCAGAATTGGCTAATGAAGCAGAGAAAACGCTAGCCGCGGCACGGGAAAGTGGTACGAAGGCCGTCGATACGGTGAGACATGTGTCCAACTTAGCGACTGGACTGGAGCTAAGTCAGCAACCGAAGGTGGACAGCGCGTTAACAGAGGCACGACAAATCAGAAATGACTTAGCTGGTAAGTAAATGCATGGACCTTTTTATTTTTAATATTTTGACGGACCTGGCTACTTAGTTTATTCTGTATGTTACTGCGAGAAAGTTTCGTGAGGTAACTGCGAGATGCGGGAGAGATGTTCCAACGTGCCCCTACCCCACAGCAACTGCCTAGGGAACCTTATCTAAGCGGTAGGCATGTAATCGTTCAGAATCCTTTTTAATTTCAGAATAGTCCAAGGCAAAATCGAAACCCATTTAAGATTACTTTTTTAACTACTCTTTTATCCTACCCTTTACCTGTTCAGTTATAAGCACATCTATATTTTTATAGGACGTTGAGATACAAGCATCCGGCTGATGTAACGTGGTTTCTGTATCCTATGAGCGCTTGTAATGGAGCTAGTAATCGCTCGCGCATTGCCACCCACACAACTCCTAAGGCGCTTACTGGTAACCTCGCTCACTCCTTGGAACACAACAGTCATGTAGTTGCTTTTTGTTTTTTGCGAGCAGAAGGTACTTCAACCGTCAGGATACTTTGATTCATCTTTACCCTGTGTTACAATTGTAGTTTATTGTTAATAGTTTTTATACAACGTCTGGGTGCAAACAATCGTAATGCCCAGCTGATGCAAAATGGTTACTGTATGAAGCTTAGAGTAGGTACAAATAGCATTGCTCGCGTATCATCACCCCCGTTGCTTACATCGCAACCCTTCAGGTTCCTGAATAGATTCAATAAGACTGCGTTGTATCTATGTATTTCTTTTTAATTTTCATTTATTAATATAGGCAAAGGAATTATTATTAAACAGACATCGTATGATTTTACATTGTGAACACGTAACAATTATATGACCTATTTTTTTTTTATTCAATAGCTAAAAATATGGAAACGATGAAGTTGCATGCCTCGTACACGTTTGACAATGCGACCACTCAGATTGAGCGTATGAACATCTTCGTGCAGCCAGTCAACTTGCAAGCAGAGGTATTGTTACTTCATTTTTATTTTTAACCGACATCAAAAAAAGAAGTTAGGTTTTCAATATGTATTTGTTTTCATTGCGTATTATCATCGATATCTTGGAAACATTTTAAACAAGCTAGATAGATTAAACGGTAGATTTGTAGCACACACCAATAAACCACTTTACTACGCGTGAAGACACCCCGCGCTCTCAAATACCTTGTGTTTTAGCGCCTGAATATTTCAGTGGGAGAATATTTTAAGGGATAACTGTCGCGAAGTTGATCCGTGAACCAGCCATTAAGAGCTGCGTGTTCTGCTACCGCTACTCACCGCTACGCATCGAGGGGCAACACGACGCGTAGCGGCCACCGAGCTCGTCGGCTGTGTTTCACGCCCGCCTCTCAAATCCGGTGACGCAGTAACTAGGCCAACAGGCTTTCTTGCAAACAAGTATACGGCCTACCTGATGGTAAACAGTTACCAGGAGTGTCACTCGTGCATTGCCAATGCTGTAAAATCTATTCACGTGTTTTTTGAAGAGCCTCGTGCTGTAAGCATCGGCAGGGAGTTCATTCCACAATTTGAGAGTTCACGATAGAAAACTTCTCTGGAACCACACAATACGCGACCCTTGCGGCTCCAGTTTGTGAAGATGAAGGAGCACAGGCGTTATTAATAAACAGTCGGTACAAATTACTTATCCCGTAAGATTACTTCCAGAACCCGAAATATATTTCTTACCTCTAGTTTTTTTTTCACAACGTCGAAAGGCATACAAGCATACGGCCCACCTAATGTAAAGCAGTTAGCATACCTTATGAATATTGTAATACATTAAGTATGCCACCTCCGCTGCTAACTGAGCAATTCCTTAGGAGTTTACTGGTGACCTCACTTACATGCAGGTACAGAAAAATCCTCCAGATAGTTGTTATTTGGCTGCAATTTTCTGTGAGGTGGAGGTATTTCCCCAGACGAACTGTTTTGATGAGCCCTACCTCTTTTAAAAACACCCAGACCCAAATAAGTAGACATGTTCATGCACACAAATCAAATTAAACAATTTTTGACGCAGGAAGACTTCCTGCGACCACGGACGCTGCAAAGCATTCGGAACGTCACGTTCAACAAAATAAATAAAACACGCGATACTTCTGTTGAAAATTGTTTAATTCAATGTGTAACAATCGCGAAAACCTAAGACAATACTACACAAATCAAACTTGGAATCGGTGACAAAACCGCGCTATTAACCGCCGCGCAACCGAGTTCATCGAAGCACGAAGACAATACGAATTAACCCTTCGAAACCCGGGTGGTCGTATACGACCGCGAAATGTATGGGAAAACGTATATAACGGGTTCTGACTGCTCAATGAAAACATATTCAGTACAACATATTCAGTATTTATTGAACGCTTTGTTATTTTCAGAGATTTGAATCTTTAGTGAACGGCACTCGAGAACTTAAGAAGAAGTTAGACGAGATGTTAGAATACACCGATTTAGCTCAACATACAGCTAACTTGGCTGACCAACTTAACGCTAAAAACAGGTAAATATCTTTATACATATGCTTTGTAAAATTAGCATTAGGGTCGGCAACGCATGAGCGACACCCCTGGTGTTGCAAATGTCCATAGGCTACGGTGACTGTTTACCATCAGGCAGCCAATATGTTTGATTGCCACCTTAGTGGTATAAAAAAGAGCTGTGATAGCTCAGTGGATAAGGGAACCGGCCTATTGACCAACTGGTTCCCGGTTCAAATCCTGGCGGGGGCATGTATCACTAAATTCGTGTTTTCGGGTTCGGATCCGCTCGGCGGTGAAGGAAAGAAACCGGCATGTCCAAGAAATTAGATTTCGAAGGTCATGTGACTTAACCTAAGAAAGGTCTAGTTTTACCTCTAGGTGGTGGAGGCCTGACGGCAATCGCTCCATGTCAAAGTCAGTTTCTTCGCCAAATCCTTAGGCTTAGGTAGCGGACCTCGTCAATCCTAACAAATCAGGAAACTACTAACGCTATTAAAAAAAGGAACATATTAGGAAGCTTCGAGGTTCTCTTTCAGAAATTATATACTTTCTTTATACAACATCGGAAGGGAAACAAACATCTGATTCTACAATAAATAATATTTGATTTGATGTTAAGTGGTTACAGTAGCCGATGATCACTTCCAATACAGGAAGTATCGCTAATCTTTGTCGTACAAACTTATTGGTAAGCTCACTCACTTGCACGCGCACAACAACCCTTCTGGGCGTTGTTCTCTCGGTTCTCTCTGCCTACCCCGTAAGGGATGTAGCGTGAAATTATAGTAGATGAGTATTAAAAGTGAATATATTTTGCAGGCTGTCCAAATTTGGCAACAAAGTGCTGTCAGTGACTAAGCTGAACAGCGCAGCAATGAACGATCTCATTGATGCTGCACACGACGCCAGCAACGCAACCGTAAATAACGCCATAGCTAAAGATGCTGTGGCAGACTCCAACGCAGCATACGATGACATCACGGAACAGAACCGGAAACTGGAAGACAGGCTCGAGGAATTGGATAAGGAATTGCCGTCTCTTCACAACTTTACCAATGTTGCTTCCCAGCACGTTATGATTTTGAGGAACCGGGTAAGTTTTTTTTTTTGAAGTTATATTTCTTTAGGCGCGTTATGAAGAAATGATGAGAGTGAAATTTTAAGATGCGCGCGCATCACTGTAACACAAAAGTAACAAGTTAAAGCTGCTAAATGTTTCACGGTATTACCGGTAAATGGCGCTATAGTTAAAAATGTATAACATTTGTACTTGACATTTGACTTGTATATAATACATTCCATAAACATCGCCGCTACTACTTGAAAGACGTTTTTTAATGTTACTCCAATAACCCTTCTTATAAATTCAAATATTATTATTTAATATAATTAATACAAAATCTATTTAATGTAAATATTTATTTTATGATGCCAAATAAGTATTTGGCGTGAAATTCTAGGTAGATAGATAGATGCTTCTTATGGCGTGTTAGGGAAAAATAATGTGTATGAATTTTTGCGACCTGACATCTAAAATCGACACCAAGAAGTTGGCTACTAAATGTCTCTCAAGTTTTGTTCGTGATTATATTCAAGGTAGTTATTCAAATATTTATTTAGGATTCTACAATACGTGTTACAATGATTATGTTAGAAACAGAGTTAGACTGAAAGAGAGCGTCGGTGTTGAAATAAGGAGAGGGATGCTCCATTGGTTCGTACATGTATAAATAATACAGGAAGAACGAATTACGAAACAGATAGAATTCGAAAACCATGTATGGATGTAAAGGATGTAGGAGCCGAGGAAGGCCAAGACTAACCTATCATGACCAAATTGATCGTGTTTTATCAGAATGTGATGTCAGGAGCCTTGGAAAACAGCGGGCGTGCATGAGATGAGCAATTAATGTTAAAGAAGCGAGTGAGGTGTGTAACGATCGAGTTATGTGGAGCTCGGTTCTCTCTGCGTACTCCGCAAGGTTTATGGCGGGAAGTTATAGATACATAGATAGATACAACACGTGTTTTATAATCATACAGGTAAAAGACATTTTGTGTGTGTGTGCAGATTTATTTATTACGGTGGTGAATGACATTTATTAATAATTTATTATTTTATTGTTTTGTTTTATAAACATGGAGTACCTACTAGTACGCGGGATGAAAAGTAAAATTATTTTGGATTTTTACGCGAACGAAGGATAATTTCTTACACGCGTACTTAAGTACACACGCACCCTTTTTTTATACAACGTCGGGAGGCATACAGGAATTATAACTCGGACGTTCCCACCCCTACCGCTTACACAGCAACTTCTTAAGAGCTTACTAGTAACCTCACTCGCAGGAACACAACAACCCTCCAGGGAGTTAGTATTTTGCTATAGTTTTGAGGTGAAGGCACTACTCCGTAAAGGATGCATTGAAAACATCCCTACATGCTTTATTTCTCTTAAAGACATTTAGACCATGACAAAGAGACATCCTTATGCACACAAATACTTGTCTTGTGTGGGAATCGAACCCACGAGCGTATCTGGCAGTCGCTTCATGTTAAACTAAGTATTTTTGTTAAATACCTAAGCTTGGTAGCGTACCCAGCAAATTCTAACGAACTAGGAAACATTATAAGTTGAGAGGAAGGCAAATTTTAAAAAAATCTCCATTTTCATAGGCTGATAATCTCAGAGCTCTGGCAGAACGAGAGAACAACAACAGTCGTACTCAAGACGCGTACGCTGCCGCTTCGGCATACTCTTCCATCGTTCAGGAAATATCTGACGCCAAAAACGCCGCCAACAGCGCTGAGGACGCCGATAAGAACGCTACTAATGTTGTAAGTATTACATACACTTATACTATTATATATAATTACTGGCGGTAGTAGAACATATTATGCTCCCACAGTCCCACGCCGCGTCTTTGAGGTCCATCGTTTAAATTATATGGTGGACAGGATTATCATAATGTGCATGAAATGCTTAAGGTGACTAACGTATTTAAGTTGGTAAGGATTAACACTTTATATCCGTATAATATTCGATGAAAGCTCCCAAGCGATTTGACATTTTCCGACATTTTCAACAATTATCATCATATTTCAACCGATTTACACAAAACCTTAACAAATATACACTCAAACCTATCTCAAGAATCTGTCTGTCTATGGTGAAAACCGCATGAAAATTCGTTCAGTAGTTGTTGAATTTATCGCAAACAAACAGAGAGATGGACAGGAGCGGCGTGGGACTTTGTTTATAATATGTAGTAATATATCCTTTTGTTTATAAATTTGGTGTTTGCTATTCCAATAGCGGATCCCGCGGAAAGTCGTTTATGCGTGATTCGCTGTCCCATGAGAATTTTTAAAAATCTGCTTATATACTATCCGAACTACCTAGACTGCGTCATATAGGCGACCACCACGTAAACTTTAAACTTTCAATGTATATTTTAGTACTTTTAACGTTGGAAGGCATATTCCGTATTCCATAAAAACTGAAACCCAGTTGATCAGCCATGTAATTCTCTAAGCGACTCGTAATGGCTGTGTGCGTCGCTGTGATCACAGATGTCACAGCTTTGACATCGTCTACTGCGATCACGGCTAAATTATTTGGTATTCTATAAGGCTGTAAGCGTACGCGAGGCTGTTTGCCTTGTAGAATTCCAATTCCAAACGCAGCTTGGCGGTGCTAGTGTCGCACAACCATGAAAAGCGACACCAAAGAATTGCAATTTTGTGTTCAAGGCTGTGACAGCCGATGTTTCCGAGGATGTAAGGACGTTTGTTCTTACAGAATTGCATGGCAGTTTTATATCCACGGTTCAAATTCGGCAGTATGTACCACTAAAATCATATTTTCGGGTACATATTTGTAATTATCACTTGCCCGGCGGTGATGGAAAACATCGTGAAGATACTCGCACATCCTAAAGTTATATTTAAAATACTTGTGACCGAACCTGAGAAAAGTCGACTGACGACTGCCGTCAAACAATCCAGAAGGGAAACCACTTTCCTTCTAGGTTGTCTAATGGCAGTCGTTCCATGTAAAAATCTGTATCTTCCCCAAAGCCTTAGGTTTAGGGCGCGGTCCCCGCCTATCCTAATGGATTAGTAAACGGGATAGCGTTAAGAATAAGCAGATTCTTTATCCTATTCCCTTTCGCTCTTTTAAATGTCTATATTCTACAATTCGTCCTTAACTGCCATATCTATAGGTACATACACAGGAAGAAGGTTATTATGATACTGGTAAATTACAGAATAACATTCTCAACGATCGCGTGGGGCCGGCAAGAGAGAATTCAAAGAAATTACTGAACCAGGCGCTAAATGCTCTACAAACTGTTGACAAGATACTTAGACCAAACCTGACTCTAGCCGAAGCGTCACTTGCCAATGCCACTAAGACTCTAGGCTACGCTGACGACGAAAACAACGCAATACAACTGTGAGTATATTTTATCGTTATATAATTCAAAAGCAAAAATAACATGCGATGCTTAAAAGGTTCTAAAGTCACAATCGATAAATGGTTTTTTGAAGTTCACCATTATTTTTATTCACGGGTTATTTTATAGGCGTGCGCGGGGATATGGATCCAACGCGTAGAGGCCCTTTTGAGAAGATTCATGTTATATCGTACGCCCACCGAGACCCGCTCCTAAAAATATCGATAGAACCATATATCTATGAGCAGGTCGCGGCAGGTATTGGGACTATTGCGAATGTGTAGGAAATTATTAGTCTATTGTAATGAGGTCTGGAGGGATTATTGGTACTGGGTTATTGCAGAAGAGGGACGGACACCTGCCATAACTATCATATCTGACTGTTACTTTTGGCAAGCGTTGGCCCGCCACTCACTGGGTGGACCCCAGAAAAATTATTATATACGATCAAAGACTTCTATGTATACTACTAGACAGGCTGAGTAACATAAATATTGTGTCATAGCTCGGAGCGCGCCGGCTGAGGTGCGGGGTAGCGGGAGAGGGTTGCCGATGCAGTGAACAGGCTGCTCACGCAGACGCGACAATCGATTGAACTTTACCTATTACCAATTTGACTTCGACTGTTACTAATACCATTTCAATATAATGGTAAATTAAAGTATATTGTACATAACACTATATGTATACACTAATAATACATAATCCAGAGAAATCTACGATAGTAAGAATTGTGTAATTATATAGTACATACAGTAAAATACGAGTATTAAAACTTACTTATGAAAAGTTATTCCTTCAGAAAACTTTTTTGTTCTTTGAGAATATTTTTTGCAGTATCTAAGTATGCAATTCGGCATTATTGTGAATATATTGCGATTCAATGGGTACCTAAAATACAAAATCACAGAATTATCTATTTGCAAATAAAATTAAGTTTCTACCTATTTCCATATCTGTTTGAGCACCTGTTACATAGATCTATGATGTGATCGTCGGTAGCGCTACTTACGCTACTAGAGAGTAAACGAGATGGCAATAGTGTCATGGCTATTATTCATGTTAGGTACAGTTTCATAGTAAAATACAAAAAAAAAGTAGTTACTTACCAAAAATAACAGTTGAATCACTTGAACAAAGTATTCACGTAAATATAATAATGATTAATTGTTATTTCGTGGCATTTAAAACAAAAAAAGAAACTTATTTGTCGACCGCAACGTTCTCGGTTAATTACGAAACAAAGGAGTGCTTGTCTCGCTTGCTCGCAACCGACTAAAGGAGTTGCGGAGAATTGACCGTAACTTGATGCGCAAAATCCGAGTTCCGCTCAGCCTGTCTAGTAGTATACATAGAAGTCTTTGTATACGATACAGAAAAGTCAGGTGCATAAAAGCATTACATTGCATAACGAATTATCGACAGAATGCGTTCTTTTTATCGAGCACCGATGCTGTTCAATAGACTGATTGAATTCCCCTTTTACTTTCCTCAAATAGATTGATTTAACAAAAAAGTAACGGCTATAAACGGCACGGAAACATGTGGCGGCATTTCATTGTCTGTTCAAAAAATAAAATTGCAAATAATCGCCTAGCACTTTTACGATTTTAGTGTTTATACACTAAAATCGTGTTGGACACATTGAAAGATGTGAAGCCCAAGTTAAACTAAATTGTGTAAAGATTGTTGTAATAGAAGAATAACAATTATATAATAATAATCTTATTTTTGCTTTTTACATTTTCACATATGCAAACATATACAACACATTTTAAATATGGATGTAAATAAAAACCCATACAATAAATAAATATATAATAAAATAAATTATAGCAATTATTATTAGCTAATAATAATAATTGCTGTTAACAGCTTGGGCATATTACCACACAGTCCTAGCCTTCCTTGTTATTTTTAAATGAGTTTTTATTTTGTTTTTGTAAATATTGCTTATTTAAAGCTTAATTGTTAATAAACAATATTATACACAATTAAAGAAATTGTTACTATTACCTAAATATATATCTTCTTAATTAAATGGTTAGGTAGTTACTATTTTTACATTTTACCTATAAAATAGTAGTTATTTAACCATTTTATAAACAATTTTACTTAAAGATACGTAACTTAAAGACTTTATAAGGTTCATTATTTAATATTTTCAATTAGGTCTCTGCCGACGCCAAGCCCCTTCGCCTTAGAAGACGAAGCAGCCAAAGCAGACAGAGTAAACGATACAGTCAAGGACACATTAGACATAATGTCTCAGCTGGGCAACGACTTAGCAGCGAGTAAGGATTGGGCCCAAACGTTGCCGAAACGAGCAGACGAGGCCCAAAAGATGGCTGCGAACGTTGAAACGTTACGTGAGTATCGATAAGTTAAAAGTCCTGCAAATATGTCGATAAAAATGCTTTGGTTATTAAAACCATTTTTTGTGAATAGTGAATAACATCGACTCTACGGACACGGTTGCCGCCAAGTATCGCGCTGTGAAACTGCGTCAGGAGGAACTTGAACAACGGCGTGCTGAAGCCGAAGCCAAACTGCAGAAGCTGAAAGAACTTGTCGAACAGGTATATAATTTGTACATAGATCATACTTATGTTGCCTATATAATAGGTACTAGCTATAGCCCGCGACTTCGTCCGCTCGTATCCTGGTAACCCGTGGGAACCGCCTTTTCTTACTTTCTTTCTAAGTATTGTATCGAGATCTTGAATAGTATATAACCTTTCTTGAGGCTTAGGCTATCAAATGCAAAAATTTTTTTTCAGTTTCGATCACTAATTCCCGAGATTAGCGCGTTCAAAACATAGAATCAAACTCTCCCGCTTTATGTATTAGTAGATATAGATTGTCTACAAATTTAAGTGGCGTGTGTAAATAAAGATATATATAAAATTTTTAACTCTTTTTTTCCTAATTAAATAGATGTAATTCTGTACAATTTAATGTGATAACACAGTTCCGCCACTTTTAAAACAAGACCATTTCCAAAATCTATAAAAAAACTATCGTCCTCTACATTTTGTATAAAAGGATTATCTGTTTTTGAATGCAAAAATTAACAAATTTTCTATGACGAAGATATGTGTGACGAAGATGTCTGTCTACGTATATAGGCTGTATAAACTCTTTTGCATAAAAAACGGGTAGGTTTTACCCACTAAAAAGTTGCTGATGGATTCAATTTACCTTTTTATTAGAGATGCGCCGAGTACACAATTTGCCGAGTAAGCGAGTACCGAGTATTGCTCGGTTTTATCTTTACCGAACCGAGTACTCAACCAAGTTACTCTGTTCAGTTTTAGCTGCGAGCGAGCGGGCGGTATTTCGCCGCCCTCACCACTCGCACCTGTTCGCGTCCCAAAGTCAGAAAGAGCTTAATGTTCCTGTGTCATAACTTGGCTTTGTTAAATTTCCAGTATTAATTTATAGAATTTAAACCATTTTCCAGTGTATTCTTATTTTTTTATGTGATTCCTGTAATAAAATATTAATTACCTAAATTAAATATGCTCATTTATTGAATCCCTAATGAGAAAACAATATTTTTAACCAAAATTACATTAACAGAGTGCATTTAATCGAGTTACTCGGCCGAGTACGAGTACTGCAAAACGAGCCGAGTACCGAGTAATAACCGAGTATCTCTACTTTTACTTTATATTGTCGTATAATATCGTTACATTTTACTTGACATCGTCAAATTTTGATATTTTAATCAATGATAATCTAAATTTACATTTAGGGAATGTATATAAACTACGCCTTTCTGACTACAACTTTTATAAATCTAAGTAATCAAATGTCCTGATTTACAACTCCGATAAAACAAAATTATCTAACTTATCAGTAGCTTGGAGGAAAAATAAAGATGTAATCTAAAATGTATGGAGGAAATAAGAATATATGAGTATTTTTTTTTTCAAAAGAGTGCACAACGTCATCTGTACCCAGCTTTGTTCAGCTAACATTAATTATAGCGAGCACTTACAGAGCAGATTAACCCAACCTCAAGCAACAATAACAGAAATCTGCATAAAACCAACGCACATTAATAAAAGTAGCTCCCATTTCAAGAGATACCCATATCCCAGCAGACTCATTTGCGCAAGTTACTGATTCATAATTCATTTATTCATTGGTATTAAATAGGTTAATAATAAGTGCAGCCATGTTTCGCCTTACTGGCATATGAAATTAGTCATTAATAATAAATAGTTATCGCTAAACTTTCATATTAAACATTACGTTAAAATTAAACATTTACGGACATAAAAATACAAAATAAGTGAACAAAGTAGTATACAAGTACATTTCACGATACTTACAATTTATATTATTGTAAGCCTTTTTGGTTAGGAAGCCATTGAATGCAGTTTTTTTTTTATACTACGTCGGGAGGTATACAAGCATACGGCCCACCTGATGTAAAGCGGGTACCCTAGCCTATTAACGCTTGCGATATATTAAGTATCACTCGCGCGATGCCTCCTGTGCTGCTTACACAGCAACTCCTTGGAGCTGCTTTGATGCGCCCTACCTCAGCATCTATATATCTGTTTTCATTTTCAAATATCTTAATAAGTTAGCTAATCTCGTGGATTAAAATTATCTATTGTATTATTGACAGGCTCGCACCGTGGCCAACCGTATCCCAGTAGGCGTGAGCTTTGACCGGCTTTCAACACTCCAACCTCGTCTACCCGACACCATTGACGAGATGTCTACGTCTACCCACGTCTCGGCATACTTCCGCACCAAAGAAAAGGATGGCTTCCTGCTATACCTCGGCAATCCAAAGGATACCAATCTAAGAAGAACTAAGTCTGTAAGTATCCCATATTTCATTGTGTGGATAAGGTATTTTCGTAAGTATTTTAATAGAATGTCGTAAAATCCCATTACCTATTTTTCAAATCTAGTTATTTTTTTTATACAACGTTAGGAGGCATACAAGCATACGATCTACCTGATGTAAAGTAGTTACCGTACCCTAGGAACGCTGGTAATACATTAAGTAACACTACTTCCCCAGACGGGCTGCTTTGATACGCCCTATCTCTCCCGTCTAGACTTGTTAATGCACAAAAATGTTTGTCCTGTGTGGGAAGCGAATCCACGAGCGTTGGTGGCAAAGTCGCTGTAAGTTCATCAACTTTGCAGCCGAGTCTGACGAATCAATATCATTAAGTCACAATAATTTACGTCTATAAAGAAAGATTGCTTTTCCAGAACAATATCGTCTATTCTGTAGCAACAATTAAGGATACCAATGTCTACGAATGATAAATTAAATTGGTATATCATGGAATCACGTTAACATACATCCAAATTTTATGTCAGCCTAAGTTTCAATCGTTTATCGACTTTCGTATACGCATTATGTATAAAGGTGGCGTAAACATCCGCTGAGAAAATTATTTTAATAGAGATTTTATACATGAAGTAAACTATATGTCCTTATCCTGCCACATCTCGCCGTCTCTAGAAGTGAAAAGATAAATCTCAGAACCGCCAATTCCGTTGACTGAAGCAGACCACCTAAATCGTATTCATATGATCATCAGTTTACTCGGCAGGGTCCCTGGTAGTTGATTAATGTATTTATTCTTTGCTAATGATAAAGTACTATTCCAACGTTAATCAAACCACTCATTGTGAAAGAGCAGCATCTATTTAATACAAGGACCTTTGTCCTTAGGAGATGGAACCAGCGCCAAGCTAAATTGTTAATAGATTCAGGCGTTATTTAGCGAAAGTCTTGAAAACGAAATTAGCAAATTGCTTGAAAATGAAATATATGAAAGTATATATTATTTTATTTATTTATTATAAAGCTAGTACGTGCAACGTAAGATTATGTCTTAGGACAGTAGTTCTATTTACCAATAAATTTTCTACATGTCATGGTGCTCATAAATGTACATGCTTCATATTTTTCCCACAGGACGACTTCATGGTCCTAGGAATTCAGAACGGCTATCCATATCTGGAGATGGATATTGGCGACAGCCACGACTCAGGTCGAGAACCCGCTAGGATTGGTAGTGAGAAATACGTAGCTGACAATAGATGGTACCAAGTCATTGTTGATCGGTAAGCAATTGATGCACTTTTTACATATATACATGTTTGTGATCGTTATATGTAGAAGTCGTTAATACATACAAGCAATTTCTTGCAAAGCTCTTTGTGTGCTTCCTCCACTAAATAATCGCCAGCCGGCACCCGGTTAGTATGCTGTCACCGTCATTATTACCTGGTCATCTTTGACTCGGCTGCTGCCGTCGTCTCTGCGATTGCCCACCATCTGGAACAGGAACCGCATGCACCGACCACCATTGCTGCCCTGACTGATCTGGGCGTTTCACCTCTCCGATAAGTATTTCGTTAGAAAGGCCTGCTAACCTGCTAATGCATCCCTTCTCTACCGTCCCTGAACTCAATATATACGAAAGCAATAATGGGTGGGTGCCAGCCGGTGCTAGTTCGTATAAACTACTTGATGGTAAAAGCAAACAAAGCAGTTGCTATCAAACTGGCAGTACCTTAGAAATTTGAATGACAATGCTAACAAATCAAAGCAAGGTCAGTCAAATTATTGAACATACCCAACAGAAATTCATACAAATTAAGTACAAACTAAAGTTACTAATCGATTATATGCCAATAATTTCAAGCAAGAATGGAGGCATTATCGAAGGCGATAGTAAGCCTCTTTGGGGCCCTCAAAAATATTTTATTAGATCTCAGTAGAAGTAAGTGGGTTTTCTAATAACAATTGTATTTTGGTATATACAAGAAAAAATAAATATGCTGCGTCAATAGTTTTAGTATTTTTTGAGCATACTAATCTAGAAGGTTCATCTAAATCATTTGTTTTCAGAGTGGGACGAAACGTGAAACTATCTATCCGAGAAACATTGGACAATGGAACAGAGTATACGCATTCCAAAGAGTTGGTGCTGCCAGGCCTGCATACGATCTTCAATCTAGACAAACAGAAGTCCAAACTTTACGTAGGTGGGGTTCCGTCGGATGCTAAACTGCAAAAGATCAGCTTCCCAGCATTCGAAGGTCAGATAGAGGAATTGATGATTGGGGACACTCCTGTTGGATTGTGGAACTCTGTTAGCGCTTCTAATTTGAAGGGTGCTAGACAACGGTAATTATTTTGATTTATGACACATAATTTCGTAGATTTCTTTTTCCTACGAGGTTTTCATCAAGTTTTTCTACGTAAGTAGAATATTATTGTAGTTTTAAAACATTTCTTTGATACGTAAGTGCTTCACACCAATTCACGACATCTTTAGCGTCAACTGAATCTTGGACATTGGCATCTAAAAATAGAAACTTTTCCAAAAGAATGGTAGTGTTAACACTTTTGTGCATTTTTATATAATTCCTTTAATATCTATCTATGTAACAGTATTAATATTTTCTCGATCTCAAGCGATATCTCATAGAAAACGTTAATGATTGGAAGGTATCTTTATAAATCCTTATAAAATAGTCGCTCGTTCTGCCTCACCCAGCCAATCAGCTAACCTCATGTGCATATGATACAATCTAGGTCAATCTAGGTCTAGTAAGAGCCTCTTTTTTTAGAAATTAAATTAATATTTAATTCGGACCTGCCAAACAAAACAGCTCTACCTCAAGAGGAATCCACAGCCTATTAAGAATTCCCTGGCAGATTTTTTATATTCACGTAAGTAAAGTGGCCAAGAAGCTCCACAGGAGTGGCAACGTGGCAGGCATGTGATGTTCGAACGATACTTCTTGCATTCCAAACTCTGGTAACTGTTTCACACCAAAGGAACCCTGTGCTAGTGTATCACCCAATATCTGTCTTTCAACAGGGACAAGCTGATCACACCCCAGACCTTCCTCCAAGAGTACCGATTTAACGGCCGCTCTCACGTCACGATGTCTGGCTCAGGCTACCTCAGCTCGGAGAAGAACCACGTGCAGTTGTTCTTCAGGACATACGCACCTGATGGCCTGATCTACCTTGTTGGTGAAGGCAATTACTTCTTCTCTGTGCAAATGCAAGACGGTGCTGTGTACTTACAGGTACTTCTACAATTTATACAAAGGGCATTGAGTTGATGCAGTCAAGAATATATTAAACTTGGCATCTACGTTTACAAGTGTCAAACATGACGTACGATTGACTGTACATAGAGTTTTCGTTTAAACAAGTGTGTAGGGAAACACAATAAAACAGCATAACGATCATAGGGAAGCTGCAAACGGCACATAATCGGCGTCGAGGAAGTCGAAGCGGAAGCTATATCTATGAGGAGACTTCCTTCGATGAAAAATATTATCTCCTATCAGAAGGGCATGTATGACATTCATGTCTGGATGTTTTAAGAGAGGTAGGGTGCATTAAAGTAGCCCATCTGGGGAAGTACCTCTACCTCATAGAATATCGCTGCCAAATAACAACTCCCTGAAGGTTGTTGTGTTTCTGCGTATGAGTGAGGTACACGTAAGCTCGTAAGGAGTTACTTTGTAAGCAGCAGAGGAGGCATCGCGCGAGTGATACTTAATATATTACAAGCGTTAATAGGTTACGGTAACTGCTTTACATCAGGTATGCCGTATGCTTGTATGCCTCCCAAAGTAGTATAAAAAAACTTTGCTGTCACTACATTGACATTGAGCAATTTCCGTCAAACCTTCGAACCCAGAGGGAACTTCACCGCCGAGCATATTATTACACTACACTAGGGCTGCCATAAATTCTGAGACGCCGACCGGGACATTTAACAGAAACCACCGGGGCGCCGGCAAACAGACAAACGCCGCCGCGCGCCGACTCAGCTAACGTCGCAGTCGCGCCCGCTCGCTCGCTCGCTCGCCTCCGTTTCACTTCGATCACTCGCCGATCTGATCATCTGATCGGGACACCGGGACATAACACTTCAATGTCCCGGTGTTCCGGGACGTATGGCAGCCCTACACTACACACATAATACTCAACGCATTGCACTGACTAGAGCCAGCTGCTAGTGTGTGTGTATTTGTGTTAGCGAGCGAGTATATGTGTATGATAGTGAGATAACAATCGTTACGCTGCCAAACTAATGGTATAATGGTGTAAGAGAACATAAAAGAGGGATAAGTCATAGCATTAAGACTGGTGAAGTACCACCTTTTACTGCTTTTCCTGCGAATGGGCGTGGTAACTTTGACGAGCTCGGCGGCGCAGTGGTGAAACGCGTTGTTACGCTACTTTGACACCAACGCTCGTGGGTTCGATTCCCACACAGTACAAACATTTGTGTGCATGGACATGTCTGTTTGTCTTGGTCTGGGTATTTTCTATGTATAATAAGTATGTATTTACAAAAAAAAAATGTATTTACGTATGTTTATCAGTTGTCTAGTACCCATAACACAAGCTTCGCTTACTTTGGGGCTAGATGGCGCTGTGTAATTTGTCCGACAATATTTATTTATTTATTTATTTATAACTAAGAAGCAAAGAGGAGTTATTAGTGGGGGTGGCAAATGTGAAAACTTAAAATGAAGTAAAAATCGTATACCGACATATTTTACTACTTTAACAGGTTGCGTTCGGCCCCAGGGACGAAGACTTGGTAATAATAGGTACTTCGAAGACCTACAATGATGGAAAATGGCACAAACTGGACGCAGCAAGATACTACTCCAACTGTTCGCTTAAAGTGGATGGAGAAATCCTGAGAGCTGTATCTACGTCGCCAGTCAAAGAGATAACAGATTTAGACACTATGAACTTCGGAGGGAACAATAAAGGAATATCCAGGATTACGGAGAAAGGATTCGATGGGTGTATCAGGCAGATCAGTATTGATAGAATAAATGTGGAACTCAGCGAGAGTGTCGAATCTATCGGCATGGCGTACGGATGTCAGGTTTGTGAAAACATTGTTTATTTATATTATTTCATCACATTATTTATATTTTTAAACTAGCTATCCGCCCCGGCTTCGCAGGGGTGATATGATCGCTACCACACTTCACAGGATCACCTGCTGGGCTCACCTGAAGATTCACTGAAAATTTCATCAAAATCTGCCCAGCCGTTTTTTAGTCCATAGATAACATATAAACAAACATTCATTTTTATATATATATAGTATAAAATATCGCATAAAAAATACATTTAAAAATATAAAAAAATAGGCACTCGCCGGTAGCGGAGCGAAAACCGAAGCTACCGGGGTGGTTAGGGTTTCATAGTAAGGAACTTTCTCACAATGCGGGCCGTGTCCAAAAGAACCGCTTTCTGAATCTGGTTCTTGATCCAACTGTCAAGCGAGAGTCTCTCAAGATAACGGTCGAGGCTTTATTTATATTATTATTATATGGTGAAAATTTCCGAGTTCGATATAATAGCTTGAACTTCTTTATATTAATAGATGCATGTTGAATATTTGATATTACAGGTTGAATCCAACAAAAGTAGATTTTTATGTACGCCTTTTGCTGGATTCAACCATTGCTATTTATATCAAATATTCAAGATAGTTTGTTTAATATAAGAAAGACAATTGAAAGAAAAAAAACATTTATTCCTGGGCGTGTATCACCGGACTATAAGCGTTTAGGTGCTATACAGAAGTGGATGGTGTCGTTGCGTATATCAATACAATCAAACTCGCAAGTTAAGTAAATACGTCCACTGCCATCTCTAAAATGCGATTGCTTGATGCTCTTTATTATTATAATTCTTTATATGTTCTTTTTTTTGCCTTGGATGATACGTTGGCCCGTCGATCTAGGCTGTTGATTATATAGGCGTCAATAACTAGCCTTTGGAAGGCTTGGATATTCTGCATACGCCTATCGTCAATAAAGCGATGGTGGTAATGTACTAATGTAAAATACCCACTATCATAAGAAAGTGTCGGTAAAAAATCAGAAAAATATTTTGTAACCATTTTTTACATAAGCATATTGGTACAATAATGATAGCAAATGGTAAAATTAAAGATTATTGAGGACAGGTAGTCTGTGCTGAATTATTTCCAGACATCTTTGTCAGTTACATATTCATCAATTCTATAATAAGCCCTTCTACAGAGAGTATTTTTAATGCATGCCTCTTCCTATTCTAATACCGATTACTTACTTTCAAACCAACTCTGTTTCTTCTCGGCCGATAAGTACAGTAGAAAGTCGATTATCCGAACTAATTGGGGGACTTGGGTGTCTAGAACTCGACATAAGAATAAACAGTACATACCTCAACAAAAACTGGCTTTTTACCTCAATAAAAAATGTATACTGCATGGTTATAAAGCTATATATAATTTATTACCAAACCGTTTTAAAGACATGGCTTTGAATACATTTAAAAAACATCTATTTGATTATCTTTTAGACAAATGTTATTATTCTTATAATGATTATGTTAATGATAAAAATAGAATCAATGACTGACATTATTATTTTCTCTAAGTGTACCTATTGTTAACTTTTTATTTAATTCTTTTTGCACTTACTAATATTAATTTATTAAGAAATTGAATAACATATTTGACATTGATATTGTTTTTATTAAAATCTTAATACATTTAAAAATTAATTTAAAAATAATATTATTTAATTTTTGCACGCTGTATTGAAACAGTAGAATGTGTTGGTTCTAAACTCTTATGAATATCTGTATGTTACCCATATTCTCTGCAAATAAAATGTTTGATTTGATTTTGATTTCGGAAAACCTGTATTTTCGGATAATCGAACTGTCTATGTATATGTATGTACATACATCTATTGATTCAGCCATACATATTTACGTACAGTTCGGTTGATCGACGTTCGGATAATCGACGCTCCACTGTATGTTGCATATTAACCCAAAATAACATATAATTGTTTTGCGCAGTTCTCGTCACTGGTGTCTCTATCTGGCGACGAGAGTTATCTCCGTTTCATGGACATCACGTCAGAGAATCCCCAGGTGACATTGAAGTTCAAGACTTCTCAGCCGGATGGACTGCTGTTTGTGTACGCCAGCCGAACGCAGACTACCAACAATGCTGACATCATGTCACTGTCTTTAATAAAGGGTGAGGATACAAGACCAACAAGAATATATGAAGTGATAAATCATTTGTTGATATATTAGCGAGCTCGGTGGTGCAGTGGTTAATTACGCTACTTTGACCCATAACTCGTGGGCTCGATTCTCACGCAGTACAAACAGTTATGTGCATAAACATGTCTGTCTTGGTCTGGGTGTGTTTAAGAGAGGTAGAGCGCATCAAATCAGCCTACCTGGAGAATCACCTCCACCTCACATAAAACTGCAGTCAAATAATAACTCCCTGGACAGTCGTTGTTGCTGTATGTGATTGAGGTCACCAGTGAGCTCCTGAGGAGTTGCTGTATTAGCAGCAGAAGTAGTATAAATAAAAAGGAGTAGAATAAAATAATTACTTAACAGCCATCAGCACTCAGTTAATCATTTCGTTGCAATTTACAACCCCCATTTTTCTCTTTGGCTGCGGTATTACTTTATTAATCTTTACATGTGGCAGGTCAACTGGTCCTGATGAGCCAGCGCGAGCAACTGGACACAGGTCTGAACACGTACAACGACTCGCAGTGGCATGTGGTCACCGTCACGCACAGCAGCACTGCGCTCAGAATGGTCATCGACGACTTTGATTACTACAGGTATTTTGATTTAGCTGTTTTTGATTTAATGTTTCGTTGGAATGGATATTTGTATATGTTCACGCCAGGTCCCTTGCGGGGTAGGCGAAGAGAATTGAGCGCCATAAGACGCGGTCCTTACACACCTCACTTGCCTCTTTAATATTCATAGCTCCTTTCAAGAGCTCCTGACATCACCTTCTGATAAAACACAACCAATTTGGTCTTGGTACGAATAGGTTAGTCAGTCGATGAAATGAATGGATGGAAGTATATTGTTCAAGCTGTTTTCCGGCATTCGGAAGCAATGGATGGATGTATTTTATTTTAGTTGTTTCTCGGCGCTTCGATAGATGGACATTTTATGACGATTAAATCAGTAGTGAAAATAACTTCTGACAGAAGTATATTATCTACTCTGCACGGCAAAAGAATAGCTTTTAGCGTAAAGATTTAGCATAACGCAAAGATATATATAGAAAAATATAAAAGATATATATATAGAAAGTCTCTCTTCATCTTAGTGTTATCCCGTTTCCTAATAGGATTGATACTGATTTTTCTACGGAACACCTGCCGTCAGTTCTACATAATCCATATGGAAAACCACACTAGGGATGTGCCGAGTCAGAGTGACTCGAATACCTAGCAGGTACTCATTTACTCGACTATATAAAATACTGAATTGAGATCCACAATACTCGAATATAGGTTTCGAGTTCTTACGGTGTTCGAATCCTAAGTCGAGTATTTCAATAGCAACCTTCTAGCTTCACGCGTACGGTCAAATTTTGAATGCCTTCTATACGCGTATCAAAGCTTTGATATTTTTAGTTTCAAAGCTTTCTTTTAGTGTTATTAAAAATGTTTTAGTAAGATTATAATATTTAGATTATATTATAATGAATATAAGATTATAATTTTAGTAAGATTATCAAAGCGAGTAAATCGTGCTTCCTATTCCTAATTTCTATTAAGACTTCTTTGGTACACGTATAGGTATTGTATAGATAACTTTGTACATAGGTCATATTCCTTGGTTTCCCAACAGCACAGACACAGCACCAGAACCACTCCATATAATCAACGGCGTGCTGTTTGTCGGTGGGGTGCAGCCGGGCTACGTGGTACTGGGCAAGATAGGTTCCAAGGCGCCATTCCAAGGTTGCATCGCCGACGCGACCCTCAACGGACGGGTGCTGAATCTTTTGGAGCCATTCTCCAATAGCAGCACAACCTTCGGCAGATGCGGAGCTACCATATCCACTGGTGGCGCTTTCCCAGGTAAATTCTTCACTGATCTTCATTCACACATTCATTAGATAAAAAAGATAAAAACATTAAAATCATTTATTTGCTATTAGGCCCTTACGGGCTTACACAGGCACGTCTTGTATTCTTTAAATTAGATCATATAGTATCTTAATAATTTTCCATAGTTTGTTTTTTACTTTCCTACTTCTTTCTTTTTTTTCTTTCTTTTAATAATCTGTCTTATTTAATCTACCAGCATTTCGAAAATGACCGATGATGATTTCATAATATTATTAGGTTAGAGAGATGTAAGAAAACCATACATATATTGCATACCATACAATGCTTTCCCTTTGGTCTAAACATAGTTAAATAGCACAGCGCTGGGGACATCCTGTTATTGTGTTCTTCTCATTCCTAGCGCTATACCGTATCCTTACTCATTAGAAATGGCGTAGTATGCTCTAGATTCGACAAACTGTGTAAAAACATAATTGTACTGCCTCCTGCGAAGAAATTTTTTTACCACGTAGAAAATTGTCCAAATCACGAAAAAAATAGTAGCCAGTTGGAGCAAGGTCTGGCGAGTACGGAGAATGACGTATGGTTTCTAACTGCAGCTCCTGTAGAGTTACAACGGTATCTCACGCAGCGTGAGGTCTTGCGTTGTCATGGAGCAATAATGGTGAAGATCGATTCACGAGTCGTGGATGTTTCACTGCCAGTTTCGCCATCATTATTTGAAGTTCGGCTCAGTAAACATCTGCTGTTATTGCTTGACCAAACTTGAGAAAGCTACAGTGAATAACGCCATGAAGAGACCACTAAACAGTTAACATTACCTTTTTATTGGTAAGCTTTGCTTTAGAGCACTGTTGCGGCGTTTGAACCGGGGTTGGGGCCATTGCATTTTTCGCTTACGGTTATCGTAAAGGATCCACTTTTCGTCATTATGTCACAATTCGATCCAACACACATGAAGGAATCATTTCTGTGCCGATTCAACAAGGCAACACAAGTTTCTACACGCGTTTCTTTCTGCAGATCAGTCAAATCATGAGGCACCCATTTTTTATATTTTTTTATCTTATTGATTTGATGCAAATGAGTCAATATTGTAGGTAAGGTAACGTTAAACCATGCCGCTAATTCCTGGGTAGTTTAAGTTGGATCGGCTTCCACCATCTCCTTCAATTCAGCGTTATTCACCTGTGTGGGAGGTCTTCCACGTGGTTCGTTCTTCAAGTCGAAGTTTCAATTACGAAAGCGTTTAGACCAAAAACACACGGTGCTTTCATTAGCAGTCTTCTCTCCAAACCCATGATATTGCGAGCCGTTTCTGCCGCGTTAGTTCCGCGTCGGAACTCGTATTCAAAAATTACTCAGATTTTCGAAGTATCCAACTTTCCCGTCTAAGCTGAATAAAAAAAAACAATTGAAAATCTATTTTTTAAAAGAAATAGGTACCTCATTGGTATCATGTGAGAAAAGTTTCACTCGAAAATCTCACACCATGTTTAATGGTTAATTCAAAGTATCTATTACTATAAAACGGCAATTTCATACTTTAACCCCTATTATTACACGGTGTACATTATTTGAAAGTATTACGATCACCGGATATTGTTTTTTTTTTACAACTAGATTGGCAAATAAGCATGCGACCCGCATTAGATAATAAGCAGTCACCGCATCCTATTGACGGTTGCAACACCTCGGGGATGTTACTCGCGCGCTGCCAATCTTGTGACCTAAGGCTGTTTCGTCACAGTACTCAGTAATTTCTCCGCCATATCTCACCCTTCAAACCGGAACACAGCAATATAAATATAGCTGCTTGGCGGTAGAAATAGGTGAGGCAGAGGTACCCACGCAGACGACATTTGTACAAAGTCTCCCTCTGGTAAAAGTTCTGTCTGTTTGTCTGGATACAATTTGGTGAACATTGTGTCTTAAACAAAATATTTATTTATTATGTTATTTACATAAATACCACATATTGATTGGTAACGCTTGACACAGCAGCTGGTCTCCCACCACAACACTGGGTGTGTGCTATCATACATTTATTAGTTATAATATGACTGATGGATATATTTCGGATGGTAATATGAAATATCTTTTGTGATGACGTATTTCGTTTTCAGGTATTATATCACCGCCATCAGCGCCCCCCACCGTGCTGCCAACACCCCCGCCGCCGGAGCTCCAAACTGAACCACCGGATGTTCCGGTTACTACAACAAAGAGTAAGCGTTTTAGAAATTTGCTCATTATGATACACATTTGTGGAAATATAAGTCTTTCATTAGTGACAAAAATGCCAGTCAAGCATTCACACTCACGCAGTAACTATTCAGGGGTTTTCTCAAGAATACATTCAACCGCGAAATAATTTTCCTGTTAATGTAGGTAATACTTTTTTTTTATAAAAAATATTACCTAAATTACATATATTTATTATTCTATATATCTATCTATAACTTCACGCCAAATTCCTTGCCTTCTTTACAGTCTTTACACCGCCCTTACACACTTGACTCGCTTCTTTTATATTCATAGCTCTTCTCATGCTCACCGGTCTCTATGGTTCCTGACATATCTATCATTAACTTTTAACATTTGCTAGTTTGAATATTGAGATCCTTCGTTCCGTTTTTTATTTCAATTTTATACTATAGTTCTGACATTTATGCTAAAAAATCAGTCTTTTTGCGATCATTGAAAAATCTAAATTTCTACTTTCGAATAGGAGTTTCGTCGTGGCACGATATAGTACGACGGCACGCAATATCAACTTGGTTTATGTCTCAGATACCACAAGCGAACGCATGGTGACTGGTTTAATGGGTCATATTTTAAATAATTCATAGATTCAGATATTCTTTGCGAAAGTCATATTTACATTTAATTTGATTTAAACTTGTTTGTGTACAAGTAATAAAGGCATGCCGTCCCCACTGTCTGCTCAGGTCATCTTTGCAATTTGCAACCTGCTTTATTTTTTTTTTTTTTCATACATTTCCTATTTCAATGTTTCATATAATGTTATCTGACAGTCCAACCAGCTTTGCAGCCAGCAATAGCCCGTACGCCAGCACGAGTGACAACCCTGGCGCCGACCACCGCCCGCCCTACGCCGCGGCCCGAGCCTGGCTGTTCGTTGGCGTACGATCCCTATTACAACATCGGCAGCCCAGAAGAAGGTTACCGATTCGGTGAGTTACGGCTTAGATTTAAAAGGAAGCGGATAGTTATATTATTATACCTAATAGTAGAGTCTGCAATAGTAAATTTACCAAGGGAAGCCAGATGGCAGTTTCTTTTTAACTCTGTCTGTGGGATATCATAACATTGACGAGCTTGGTGGTGCAGTAGTTCGATTCCCATACAGGACCATCATTTGTTTGCATGAACATGCCTGTTTGTCTAGGTCTAGATGATTTTAAGAGAAGTATAATGCATCAAAGCAGCCTGTCTGGGGTACTATCTTCACCTCATAGAAAATCCCAGCCAAATAACTGGGGTTTTGAGCGAGGTGCATGCAGAAACACAATAATAATCTTAGTAGGCACCTAAATATTTGCTGTATTTACTAGCACTCATAGGCTACGGTAACCGCTTTACATCAGTTGTATAAAAAAACAATTTTATATCACACCAGTTGAGAATGCGCAAGCTTGCGTTGCCAGAGGAACACCTGGCTCGTCAATTATATAACATTTTTTTTAAAGCTTTGTCGACCATTTTGACCATGTTCCTTAAGATATATGATATTTTTTAAGACATTCCTATTCTACTTTTTAATTTACTTTTAGAACCTGAAATAAAAATTCAATTTTTTTTTTTATTTGTCGGCCATTTTGACCATGTTCCTTAAGAGATAGGAGGTTGGTTTTTCAGACATTCCTATTCTACTTTTTTATGCTGAATCTGAATCTGAAGTCAAAATTCGAATATATGCATAGAAAACACCCAGACCAAGATGGACAGACTTGTTCATGCACACAAAATATTTATACTGTGTGGGAATCGAACCCACTGCGCTACCGAGCTCGTCTCTACCTATCTTTTTACGCACGTACAAATCAATAACCAGCTTATGTTCAATAACATTATAATGCTAACTTCATTGCAGGTACACGCAACGACAGTCGTATAGAATACGGCAAGTTGCCGGGTCGGCAGGTGGGCGGGTTCGACTTGACGGTCGAGTTCCGGACATTCGACAGACACGGCGGTCTCATCTTCTACGCGACCTCGGACCGTATGCCGGACCAGTTTCTCGCGTTATACATGAAAGACGCGCAGGTATGTTCAGTTAATAATAAACTAGATGATTCCCGGAAATTTAGCATTGTACGCTTTTACATTTTTTACTGTGACGATATTTTCGTGGACGTCCACTTGGAGGGAAGACTAATGTATGGAAATTGAAGTCACTTTTAAATTTCAGTAACGTCATGACGAACACTTTCTCTTGTGGCACAATATCATAGGACTACGGCTTCCCTGTTAAATAAAAGTCACTTCCAGGTGGATGTCCACAAACACGATAACGTGACTTGCATAATTCCAAAACATACACTCTCATGTGCATTTCCAAAAAACTCTGTCATATTACAGAAGAACTATAGAAGAAATATTCTCTAAGTCAACCGCTGGACATAAGGGTAATTATAGAGAATATTCTCTGGCAGTCAGTGCGACACAATTCTATAATAATGAGTTTAATGACTTTTTTTATTACCATCTAATATTTTTTGAAGGGAAACTTCTTTACGCACGCTTGAATTGGGGAGTAAGCTGATGAATGCGTGACCAGAGCGTTACGAAAAATGAGATCGGACGAAGCGAACGGAAGTTGAGAGGGAGATATAAGTTAGTGAAGATAGAAAGAGTGAGAGTTACGTTTCGTATATTACTGTAGGGGCAAGAGCACATACTTTCTTTCTCTCATAGCGAGTTAAGTTGCGTATATCTAAGACACAGTGCAGGTCTATTGTCTGTATCACACTATGGAGCTAAAGAAGTTTTACTTCAGTCGTGTGGTCTAAAGCACACTCGTTTTTTTTTTATTTATACTCTATTTTTTCTCTACCTATCTATTAACGTAAATTTATTTTCAGCTACACTTCGCATTCAACTGCGGAGAGAGAACCGCTTCTATGTCGCTGCCACAGGCATACAACGACACAGAGTGGCACACGGTCACGCTGGTGAGGAACGGTGGGCATGGCAAGCTCACAGTCGACAACGAACACGTGGCTGAGGCCAGCGTCACGTGTTCAGCACCTGACGCCGCTGTCCTGACACCGCCTTACTATTACGGTGGGCTCAGGGATATTACGCCACATTTCAACGATTCCGTGGTAAGTAAATTGGAAAATGCGAAAAACTCACAAACATTTGAGGTCCGCATTTATCTTTTACACAATATCGTTGGATCTAATGATGGTCACCATTTTGCCATGTGCACCTGATGACAGAATATCGAACTTTATTAATATACAGGTTGCGTATTGTGAACCGTTTGTGTATTTAACAATTAAGCTTAGAATATGTTGGAAAATCTAATATATCATCCATGAATGAAATAATCTATGAAGACACAATGACATGATTTTGCATGGTAAATAAAATCACCGCTATGGGTTCACGTATCAACATGGCGTCACTTATCGCCTATTTGTTAAAATATCCTCCCATAGGTCGGTAGGGTCCAATCATAAATATAAATTATAATAATAAATTTAAAACTAGAGACGGATGGCTCGAATACAATCTCATTCACTTCTTCAAGTCTAGGTTATTAAACGTATTCCTTGCTTCTCTTTCAAATGCCATATTTTTTTATTTGTTTTATACAACGTCGGGAGGCATACAAGCATACGGCTCACCTGATGTAAAGCGGTTACCGTAGCCTGTGAACGCTTGCAATACATTACACAACAATCCTCTAGGGAGTTGTTATTTGGTTGCAGTTTTCTGTGAGGTACTTCCCCAGATGGGTTGCTGTGATGCGTCCTACCTCTCTTGATTATATACATTCAAATTTAACAGTAGACTCAACTACCTGGTGACTACTGCGAAATGGGAACGATTGGAAAGCTTCTATTTATTTTCTTTCTCCAGGGTTTCTATCAGCCATTCAAGGGTTGCCTGAAGGGCTTGCTGATGAACGGGCAGTACGTCACTGACATCCTATACCGTATCAACGCCCTGCGCTGCATCGACAACGTGGAAGATGGAGTATACTTCGAACCTGCCAAGGATGGACACAGCAGTTACTTGAAGGTAAGTTAATAGGACTTAGCCCCTTTGATGGGGGACGAAAAACACAAAAAATCAAAAAGTGTCTGTGATGAAACTACAATAAAATAGATTGGAAATAATGGACGATCTGACTAATGACATTCAGTGCTGTCCAGTTGAAAACACGTGAAATCTGGTTCCATAGCTTCGTAGGGGTGCTTGTTCTACGGGTCTGGGCGGGTCTTGATGTGAGGATGATAAATACTATGATTTCCGTAACAAGTCCTTTATTGCCAATATTTCTCACATACGCAAACAGTCACAGATATGTTACGCGATTACAATGTATCGATACGACGTGACGGCTCGGTTCCCTCGAGGCGACCGACTTTGCCCTCGCACTCGCTGTATAATTCCACGAATTCGCTTATGCTGCACTTTCGGTTGCCGAGAGCCGCTATAGCCTCTACAAAGGTGCCTTGCAAGAACTCTATAAGAAGAGATGATAAAAAATTAAATCGATAAGAACTCTATGCGAACATAAAATCGCATTGAAAGCTGGAACACCAATGAAATATTTAAACCACGTAAACTAAGTATACACTCGCCTATCAATAGCTAGAAGTAAAATAGAAATTTGGGAAAAAGGTCACTTTATCGCAGGAACGGAAGACACGGAGCATAACGGAGTGGGAATACTATTGCCTTCCCACATCAATGAATATGTACTCAGCAAATCGCTATATAAATTATATTGAAGACATTAACCATAAGAGTTCTTGTTATTCGATATTTAACTTTAGGATTATATTATTTTAGTTTGACAGTTTTATATATTACCGTTTTATGATATAACACATTTTCACTGAAATTTCAACCTGCTCACTGAGGAACTTATTCAAAGGGTACGGCCGTTTATAAAGTAGTACTACGGGACAGTCTTCCAAAGCAGAGTCTACGCCGTCTATACCAATCCTACGGTATCTACGAGATCCTATAATCCCGTTGACACTCTTAGGATACGGAACCCTCTAAAGCCAGCGTTTCGTTACGACATGAATAGATTAAAATGTTTCCCTGAATACCTGATTCCAGTTGGTAAGCCACTTCAAAGTTGGCAACGAGATCTCCATCGCTATGGAGGTGAAGCCACGCAACACCACCGGACTTCTGCTTAGCGTGCACGGCAAACGAGACTACCTGGTGATAGAAATGCTGGAGAACGAGGTGGTAGCCCGCGTCGAGAATGGAAAGGGTCCCTTCCAGGCTAGCTACCAGTTGGGCAACAAATTCTCGCTATGTGATGGAAAGTGGCACAAGATTCACGGTAAGATTCCTCTTCTATCACTATTTTTTAATATAATCTCGGGAGGTATACAAGCATACGGCCCAACTGATGTATAGTAATTACCATTATGAAAAAGTATCGCTCGTGCGTTGCCATACTAGCTGCTAACACAGCAACTACTTAGGAGTTTCCTAGTAACCTCTCGCAGGAACACTACAACCCACCCTCTAGGAAGTTTTTATTTGGCTTCGGTATTCTTAATATGAATTGGAGATACTTCCCCAGCCGGGCTGATTTTATGCGCCCTATCTCTCTTAAAAACTCACAGACCAAGGTAAACAGATATATGCACACTAATGTTTTTCCTGTGTTGGAATCGAACCCACGAGCATTGCTAACCACTCCACGGCCGCTCTCATCAAAATCGCTAACGTTTTATATTTTTAGATGCATGTTGTTAATTAATCCATACTCATTCCACTGCTTGGATCCGGATTTTCCTTGAATCGTATGAGTTTCAGAACATACCGCGCCATGTTGCTAAATAATGTGTATTTTACCTTGTCAACGCTTCCATGTTTTCAACTTATTTCTGCTGTTTATTGAAATAACTCATCAATATCTACAAAACAACCCCTGGACTTTGCTTTTTTTAAGCTAAGGCTTATTTTTTTTTCCTAAAATAAAAACAGCCTAAGTTACTCCTTATAATATCAGCTATCAGCCGGTGAAAGCCCCGTCAAAATCAGACTAGCTGTTTCGGAAATTATACGGAACAATCAGACATAAATTTCAAAAATGTTTTTCTGGTATACGTACCGTGTACACATTACAAACTAATGCTTAAATTTTATTTACTTTTATTGTAAATATAGGCAATAGGCAAATTTATACTATTTGATTTATTAAATTCTTAATAAAAAACATATAAAACATTAAATTCTTGATATACACACGTTCTTTAGCCAGGGCGTCATACAAGGACTTGGAGTTGAAAAGCAGTTTCGTTCTAGAGTCACGTAGTAAGATTAAGACATATTAGCTACATTGCAGCTGTTAAAAATAACTGATACTACGTGAGAGTACGTGCAATCTGTTATAATTAGACATGGCGATGTATATCTTCACGTCAAGTCCCTTGCGGGGTAGCGTAAACCGAGCGCCATAGTACGCGGCCCCTACACACCTCTCTCGCTTCTTTATCATTTATCTTATCTAAGCTTTTATCATGCACGCTCGCCGCTTCCTAGGGCTTCTGACAGCACCTTCTGATAAAACACGATCAATTCGGTCGTAGTAGGTGAGTCTTGGGTCTTCACCGACTCCTACATCTTTCCAATTTCATTCATTCTGCATTATTTGTACATGTCGGAACCAATGTATCATATGTTTTCTAATCGTAACACCGACACTGTCTATTAGACCAGCTCTCTTTCTTACATCATCATTGCGAACAACTTACTCCACAAATTTTGCGCAATGCTTGCATCTCGGCTTTATTCTACTTCCATACTCTCTCTCTCTGCCATACCCAGCATTCACTTCCACATCAAGTTTTTACTTCGGAAGCGATTACTTAAGGGACCTAAGTTAGTTTTAACCTTTAACGTTTTTTTATTATTTTCAGCTGTGAAATCCCGTCACGTGGTGTCAGTGGGCGTAGACGGACACTTCTCAGATGCCGGCATCGGGCAATCCAGCTCAACAGACACCAAGTTCGGTCTATATATTGGAGGGCACGAGAGACAAATACACAGAATACCCGGCGCTCGAGCCAAGAGGGGTTTCGTGGGCTGCATAAAGAATATTATCATTAAGGAAAAACGAGTAGAGTTAACACCCAACGTGGTCGCAAAGAACGCCCACATTGGCGCTTGCCCTGTAGATTAAATCTAAAGTATACGCATTGAATGATGGCATCTTAGACAAAAGTGCATTCCGATATACGTACTCCTAAAATAAACCACCACCCATTAACATTCAGGATAGGATCCTTCGTAATTTCATATAGTCACTTCAAATTTCAGTGTGGTACCAATATCTCAAAAGATCCGATACGAAAACACGCTGTTTGGGAGGAAGAGGAAACCAACGTTTTATTTCCAAGAGTTCGTGTGTCATTCCTTTAAGATTGCTTGCCCTTATTTTAACTAAATCTCTTGAAGTCTCTAATGTGCTTGTCACGTTCTATTTCAGTCTTTCTTTATTACAGTTATTATAAACTTTAAGTTCATTCACACTAGTTTGGGGTTCAGAACTATCATAATGCTACTACATACTACTATTATATTCAATCGAGGTTCATACAACAACAAGCTAGCATTCCCTTTGACATACATAATGTAAACATTAAATTTTCATATAACAGTTAATCAAGTCTTGTAATAATATATACTCAATAAAAAATTGCATTAATATGCAAACAATGAGGTTTTGTCTCATTCGCTGCACATTGAAATTGTAGATCCTCAATTTTGAATTGGTCTGTCGACAACAACATCGTCTCCCTTTTTACATGGGAAAACGTCGCGTGTTAAAAAGAACGAAGCGGGAAGGGTTCGCCAAGTATCAAATAGTTAATCTGTGAGGCGGCACTCTGTTATTTGCCTTTTCATTGGCAATTTTTATTCTAATGTAACATATAGTTCAACAGCTTTAGTATTCGAGATTTGTTGTCTCATCAGTTTTCTAATAGAATTCCAAAATAACACAAGTGAGGGTATTTCGTAACAAATACAAATCAACATTATAACTGGGGCCATACAAAGTCGTCGTTGTCAGGAACCGCTTTGCTGCATAATCCACACACACAATAACGCCATAGTAAAGAATGTTGAAAACTGTCATGTATGCCATCATTCGTGGAAGCAATGTTAATTGACAATAAAATGCAACTACCATTCAACTGTCTATCAGTACATAATTTGATACACCAGCCAATATTATTAATATTTCATACTTCGATGCAGTGTAGTTGATTTTTACATCATTCAAAAAATTACTTATGTAATAACTTGTATGTACCACATTACACCTTATATATGCGAATTTATACTTATAAAAATATTCCTTTATCATATGTAGGTAGATACCTAATTTTAATATGGCTTATAAGGCTTTTCCATAAACGGAACGCTAAGTATTTAGGTGGAAACACAAGATTCTGTCAGATTATTAAGAAGTATTCATTTCAGCAAGTGTAATATTTAACATGACTATAATATCAGGCAAGATATATTGTATTTTGTACTAAGAACATTAACTGCCATAACTTGACTGTTTAGACGATATGTGTGACAATATGTATTCAACATGATTGAAACCTTTCTTCCATGTTATTAATTTGTAACCATTGTTTATTTATATATG
This sequence comes from Pyralis farinalis, assembly GCA_947507595.1. NCBI lineage: Eukaryota > Metazoa > Arthropoda > Insecta > Lepidoptera > Pyralidae > Pyralis > Pyralis farinalis. The sequence continues at coordinate 5,711,613 of OX382265.1, read as the reverse complement.
TTTATTAAAATCATTAACAGAAACGCCCTAATATTTTACGCACTTATGTCTTCTATGATTGTAATTATATTACTTTCCTACAATATTACCTACCTGTGTAAAACTGTCATACCAAAATTCAACAACAATAACAGAACTAAAACAAAACGTGTTTCATTTTGCAAGAGAGAGAAAAGCAGAGAAAGAAAGAGATAAAGAGAAATAGTTTCCCCTCGTACCTTAGCATAAAGATGTTCATTCCCCACCAATGTACTTATAGGAAACATTAGCACAAATATATTTATATTTGTTTAACATGACTGTATATTATACAGTCATGTTAAACAAATATAAATATGCACCAAATCTACCTATTTACGTTATAATGCAATGTTGCCATTTCTGTTGGTACATGCCCCTGGCGGAAGCAAGAACAATTATTTTTCATGTTTTAAATTTAATTTAGGGATTGTTCTGTATAATAGAAGCATCTATCTCATCACGTTTTGAGTTTTATATATTTAGCTTATCACGCTTGCGAATTAGGGTGCATTTCCACCAGAGATGTGCTAAACGTTGCTATGGATGCGTTTGATATCCATCAATCATGTTCATTGGTCCACATAGCATAGCACTGGTGGTAAAGGGTTCAACTAAGCTAGGTTTGTATATGGAAAGATGCGTGCTCTGGATGCGTGTTTTTTTTTTTTGCTCTATGTAGTTGGCCACTGTGGGCCGTTACTACGTCACCGGAAGGGAGAGGCAGGCGTGAGGCGCCACAGCCTGAAAAGCAAAAAAGCGACTGCCTAAGGGCCCCCGAGGGGGTTCGAACCTCGCCTTCGAGCTAAACATTCGAACACGCGGGTTCATGCCTGAGGAGCCTATGAGGAGAGGCGCCCAAATACCTAGCTACTCGGTACCTGGTGTATCGCGCAAAAGTCCTAACTATCCACGGATCCGCCGAGTGCATGAATGAATGAATGGACACGAGTGGTGTAGCTATGTGCAGGGCAGAGTACCTACGGTAGGCGTGCGTTTGTTGCCTAAAATAGACATGCCATCGTGGAAGCAAAAAGTTATATATCTCGCAATGTGCGAAAAAGAACTCACGGAGGAAGATGAATTGCTGTTCACCTGTTTAGTCCAACGAAGAAATTATAGATTCTGGATGCGAAATCATGTTAAATATCACTCGACACGATCAGAATACTTTAGGTTGTTCCAAACAGCCAGAATTCTTACAGAGTGACAAGAAGTACATTTGAATCGTTACATAATTTGATCGAACCGTAGGTATATTAAGAAGAAAGAAAATGTATCAGTACAAAAGAAAGATTAGCGGTTTGTTTAAAGTAAGTAGACTTTGGTAATCAATTTAGTATTTATTAAAACATTACTAATATAACTTATTGTAATTATTTACTTTAAGTAACTAGCAAATACTTGAAAAAAAAAATAAAGAAAGCTGAGAACAATCAACGTTTCGTTATTCTAAAATGTTTTGACAATTCCAAAATTGAGTTAAGATTGTTAGTCTGTGTTGATTCCGTTAAATTAAATTCTCCGTATATTCTTGTAAGCTTTGCTGTTCTGAAACTGGCAATGGAGGAGGCCTGTAGCGCTATCACGTATAACTGTCGAAAATTGCTAATATTTTGTAATCACCTCGAGTCATCAGAGTTTGTGAAATAACCATATGTTTGTTGACTATAGAGACGCGATTCTTCGGCTACTGTATAGAAGTGTCTTTTCACTTGTGCTTGCAAGTAATCTGGAAGTTTCTTAGTGGTTTTCGCCAACGATAAGAAAAAGAGCTCTAATTCGTCATAAGTATATTTTGTACTACTAAGAATTTCTTTCACGGCATTATTTTCGGTGTCGTTTTTTGGTTCTCTTGGTGCAGTCTTAGTAATTCCGATAGGTCATTTGTTTTTTTCTTAGAGGATGATGGTCTCGACTCTAAGAAATTGTCGTTTTCTTCGTGTCCAGAGTTCAACTGAAGATCTTCTACAGATTGTTTTTGTTCTTGTGCATTGTGGACAGCAGTGAATTTTGCCCCCATCTCCCCATCCCCAATCTCTATTTGCCATATAAGGCAAGAGAAATTCCATGTGTTTCTGATATTTCCAATCCTTTTTAGAAGTTGCAGCCTGTCCTCTTTTTTCAATTACAAACAAAGATTTTCCATTGTGCTCATGTGTTTAGCTGACGCTTAGAGAAAAATTGCAATGGTTTATGTAGGGTCCATGGGAAGATTTAGTGATAGAGGCATATTCGATGACAGTAGTTTAGAAAGACGTCTGAAAAAATAAAGACTAAATATTCCCCAACCCGAACCTTTATATAAAGGCGGAGAACCGGTACCCTTTGTTTTCATACGTGATGAACCTTTCCCGTTGATGGGAAATCTTATGCGACCATACCCACGTGCTCAATTAGATCCACAAAAACGCATATTTAATTACAGATTATCACGAGCCCGTCGCATAGTCGAAGCAACATTTGGTGCGCTAGCGCGGAAATGGTATGTTTATCACAAAGATTTCGAGTGTAAAATGTAAACAGTAGATAAAGTCGTTCAAGCAATGTGTGTGTTGCATAATTATTTAATTGAAACAAACATTGATTATTCTACAAGTAACACGTCAACATTAACTAATACTAGTCATTATAATGACATATCTAATTTTGGTTATCGAGTTAAGAGATAAATATTGCACTTACTTCAATAATGACGGAAGGGTGTCATGGCAAGACACTGGAATTTCATCTCGACTCGCTCATAGAAATGAATATAACAAATTACAAATATTGTGTTCAAATTGTTGTCAACAACCTACTTACTACCAAACTATGATTAATTAATGGACCACCCCTACTTAAATTGAAGTGTGTCTACTTATTGTCTTTAAGATTGGTTTCTTATATAATTTCTTCGCACGCTGCGTGCCTTGTTTCATTACATGTGTACGTGTTTCAATTATTATGCCAAAGGCAGGGATACTTTCTTTTTGACCGCGTCTATTAGTTTCATCCATTTTGTTTAAATCAGAAGCCGCCTTCTTCTTTGAGCGTTGCGAATTTAACTGGCCGAGTGGCGACGGAGACGCGCGGTGGCGGTGAAGCGCTTCTCCCCTCACTGCGCCGACGCTCCCCCTGCCTTCCCTACTGTGGATACATCGCATATCTCAAGCCACGCATCTTCCTCGCACAGCTATATAACATAGCATTAGTGAAAACGGTCACATAGTTTCGTAGCGTAGCTTTCACATCCTCGCAGCAAAGCTGCATAGCACATCTCTGGTGGAAAAGCACCCTTATCCTTGTCAAGAATACTGCACGCCTGAATCTCTGATTGAAACTAAGTTGGTCCAATGTAACACCACCATAATCAATATTCACTACAAAATAGCCATTGTCGTGACGGAATGCCGGAAATGGCAATCACTATTACAAAAAGTATGGCATTTTACGGATGTCCATATCTCTGATGGCATTCAATTTCTAAGCCTATAGTAGAATGCTCTAGTGAGGTATAAGAATCTCAATATGCTCAACATATCTCATATATCTAATATATTGAAGCTAATAGAAATTAAAGGCTCAAAATAACTTATTTATTTGTTAATTACCAAGTAAATATTGAGTGTGGACAGAGTTTCGTCTTCTCTCAGTAGATAATACTGAATGAATCTTATAATGTGCTGTCCGGTGTATTTATTCCATTCCCTCCCACCTTGATTATAGGCGGTATGGTAGTAGACGTCACGATTCGTCAACGACAGGCATTAGCGGGCTTCTTATGACCGTTTGGCGCGCTTCGGTCAAGGCTCGGCTCTGACTTGGCACACGGCTATGGCTGGCTGGCATACTAAACTTGTTTGGTGTTACAATTTCAACTATGAAAGCCACAAGTCTGACCTTACGTCACAAAGGGGAGTAACTCAACAGGAACAAAAGCAAACTAATATTGTCGTTATTGGGTGGGTAGATCTGGATCAGATAGACCTTTATGACGCAACGGTTCAGACAAGCTGTGAAGAGAATTTACAAACGATTACACATTATTTAATATTTAAGATGACATGTTGCCATCTTTTATGAATTCTACCATTACACTACAGCAACAGTAGGATAATTTCCAAGAACTATTACAAATCGCCACATTCGTGGACGATAATCAGACACGGGTGGTCAATCTAGGCATTCAAATGGCTAAAGTGTGACCACCCATGCTTTGTTCTTTGTTTAATATGCCGCTCATTGTTCTCCTGTGTTGTTTTTTCTCCTGTGCTCGACGTAAAATGGTCTCACAAGGTCCTAGCTGGTATCCAGGTGCTTCCGCCCTCTGATGACTATAGTACTCCTGTAGTCAGACTAGTACAAAAAGTCTTTGATTCGAGCTGTACTGTTTTCGCTCTATTCAGCACATCCAAATTTCTGCTCCAGGTGAGTTAGGAACTAAACTTCTCTGAAGATCTCGACACCAAGAACATCTCTGGAGAGTTGTAGTGTTCCTGCGAGTGAATAAGGTTACAGTAAGCTCCTCAGGAGTTACTATTAGCAATAGAGGTGAGGATACTTAAAGTATTGCAAGCGTTCATAGACTATGGTAACCAATTTACATCAAGTGTTAATAAATATTGTTATTATTCGAACTAAAACAATGAAAACATGACAGTTTATGGTTCATAATGCACGAGTTCGTACGCTTGGCACTATAGTATATACGTATATATATATATATATATATATGTATAAGTTACAATAAATCTCGTTTTGGACTCATTCAAACGACATGAATAACTTCGAACAATTTATTTTACACTTTTACAATACTTAATAAAAACAATCTTAAGACAAAACTATTTACAGCTCACCGTCGCTCTAGTGATACCGGATACCGAAACATCATTTATATCATGAAAATAATTAAAAATATCCATACCAATAACAAAGCGATTAAAAAAGAAAAAGCCCAGAGACGTTGCATTTTCTACTCTACGTTTTTTTACCCTTATTCTCTATACAAAGTATTCAAAAGAAAACATAACTATCAAATACAAACAATTACGAAGCAACTTTATCTGATAAATCGTATCTTCAGTAGACAATGGCACAATTGCTACTTTTGCTATTTCACAGGAGAATTGTTTTATACTCAATGATGGTTCACGATGATGGTTGTGAATGATGTAAAATTAGTTTCCCTTTGTAAGACTATTCACTTTAATTATTTTAAAAATCTTTATTAAATGAATTAACAAACATTTGATATTCTAAATACATAGTTTTTTTTATTTACGTCGTCCGCGGCTTTGTAAAAACAAGTTTGCCCCGTAGAAAAGTAATTATTCGATATTTTGTTTTCTATTTTATTGAAAAGCAATATTTAAGATTAATTAGTAGCATTAAAATATTAAAAGCCATACGCTTTTAATATTTTAATGCTACAATGCAAATTGTTATCTCCTGGTGTTGTCAGTTAATAAATTTACCCCGAAAAGTGGGTAAATTTTCCCGACACCTAAAATCGGTTTTGTCTATACTATATTCAAGACAGTTTTATGAATCTACAACAAGTAGTTTATATCAGTACAGATAGAATATTTTTATATAAAAATATATACGTTAGTGTCTGTCTTTTATCTATTATATACGGTTGGTATTTATTGATAATTTATTATATGGACGTTTTATATTACAAACGCGAGATCATAGTTTTGGCGTTAATTTTGTCTTGTTACGCGAAAGAAGTACAACTTCTTACATGTGTGGAAAGAAAGAAATATAACTTCTTACGTATCAAGAGTGTAAACTCTTTTTTGTTAAGGGAGAGGTACAATTGTGCCCTTTGTTCCACCGAAGTTTCGGAGTTATGTGGTACATACTAAATTGCTCAAACGCCATACACGCATATTACGACCGTATTTCTACGTACACGAATATACTAATTAGGGCACAAGCTGCATAAGTAGACTTTCTACAGCTCAATAGATTTATAATAGATGTTGAACAGTTGTATTGATAAGAGTAGTGATAGCCTAGTAGACAAAGACCGGCCTTTGTTACCAACAGGTCCCCAGTTCATATCCTGGCCTGTACACAAATTCGCGTTTTCAGATTTATGTACATATTTGTAATTATCACTTGCTCGGCGGTGAAGGAAAAACATCGTGAGCTAAACCAAATAAATAAATAACTAAAATAAAAATAAAAAATAACTAAAATAAATAACCCAAGAAATTATATTTCGAAAGATGTATGACCTAATCTACGAAAGATCCGGTTTACCCTCTGTAACTGTCAGTGTAACTTCGGTCTGACGGCAGTCGCTCCATGTAAAAATCAAAGTCTCTTGGCCAAATCCTTAGGCTTAGGTAGTGGACCCCGGCGATCTTAATTGTTTAGGAAACGGGGTAACGCTAAGAAGTTGAACTGTTGTAGAGCTATTGAGCTGAAATAGACTACTTAAGCTTAAATTATTAAGTTTGTAAAAATAAACTACACGTCTGAAAGAAATGAGGCTGTCAGCTTCTGTGCTAGTCATCCAGACTGACTTAGTGACCCTTCAAACACCACCAACTTTGCGAATAATTTCTACGTAATGTCCATATAGCTGTATAGCCTGTTGCCAAAATGCATTATAAACCTGCCTATAAATATATTTCTTTATAGGTATTAAACTGTTTTATCTTTGTCCGTTTATTTCAAAAATATCAATTGACGTAAGGAACAAATCGCAGGTATTCAATAGCTACATGCATAAAATATTATATACTGAAATTTGATCTAACCAGCTTTATGTACTTTCGCCACCGATTAGTTCATGCGGACTAGCGCCGGCCACCACTTACACACTACCGTTAGTAGATACACATGCAACATGCCTACGCTGCCATGGCTGCTCCAGTTCTCTGCTTCGTGTTTTGCCTCTACACGAGGCCTCAGATGTGTCACAGTGATGACCAGGACAGTCGTGGCAACGACGGTGGTGGGGGCATGCGATTTGCGTTCCAGACGGCGGACGACCGCAGCAGCCGAGGCAGAAACAACCGGAGCAGCCACGGCAGCGTCGGCATGTTGCATGTGCCGGTCGTGTGCATACAAAGCAGGTTAGATCAAATTGCATGTAAATTTGACTTTGGCAAAATAACAGCTAAATCTATTAACACTACTTTTTTTTTATATTATACACTACACAACGAGTTACAAAATAAGTGAATCGAGCAAAAGCAAGGGGAGATATCGGCAAGGGCCGCTGTAGACGCACATATAGATCAAATTTATGTGCTGAAAAAGGGCCAAATCAAAAGCACGACCCAAAGAGCATTCATGAAGAGGCTGATGAGTGTGGAAGTAGCGAGAGACATACCTCATGTTTGGTTCGATGCACCTGGCGTTCCATAGTCACTGCCTACCCCAATAGGAGACAAGCGTGATGATATGTATGTATACACTATGCAAACTGTGTTTTATCACTAAAGTTGTATTAATTTTGTTACTATAACAATAAAAACAATAGCTATTCTATTTTTTAAGATCTGTCAATTATTTGTGTGATTTTGGTAATATCGAGGATACGTTCCAATTAATGTGACTATTACTCAGTACCGAGTGGGGGCTACCACACCGTCGAGTGATCAAAAACAACTCAACATATAGTTAGTACTCTGCCAAAACAGATAAAAAATGCAGAATAAAGGACGGCACACAAAGTAAAATAACTTGTACTCCATAACGAAATACCGTAAAGGATTCACGACTAGTAAGTATGTTATTAAATTACATAAACTTGACTTTCTAAAACAGAGAAAAAGGTAATATATCACGTTGGACATTGTCTTCTTAGAAAGATCATATACAGCTGGAGATTAGAACATTAAAAAAATATATACAAGGGTTCGTTCTTCCAAGCTGCGATCGCTCAGAGGACAATTAAGAATTAAATTTTGGCTAAGAACGCAGGGAAACAAAATATGACCAAGACATAATCTAAGGATAACAAAATTTGAATACCACAGTTTGATAGGGATGTCGGACTGAATTTTTGAGTAAACTATTAATTTAAATTTCAGTTGGGACGTTTTCGTTTTTAGCGTATGTATATCTTCACGCCAAGTCCCTTGCGGCGTAGGCAGAGAGAACCGAGCACCATAAGACGCGGTCCTTACATACTTAACTCGCTTCTGTGATATTCATAGCTCTTTTCATGCACGCTCGCCGGTTCCTGGGGCTCCTGACATTACCTTCTAATAGAACACGATCAATTTGGTCATGGTAGGTTAGTCTCGGCCTTCCTCGGCTCCTACATCCTTCCACTTTTGCATTGTATATCTGTTTCGTCATTCTTTCGTCCAGCATTCTTTTTACATGTCCGAACAAACGGAGCATGCCTTTTCTTATCTTAACACCGACAGCTTTTTAGCTTATACTTATTACATTTATTATTAATTTGTCACACATGCGAACATAAGTATGTGACCTATATTCGTATCAGTACGATCGCTTACAGCTGTGAGAGCGTGTATGGCATTTGTAACTATCTAAGTATGAATGTATAACATGATGTGTGAAGAAAATCCATTAGTTCACAAGAACTAATGTATTAGTTCACAAGAACTAATGGATTTTCTTCACACATCATGTTATACATTCATACTTAGATAGTGGATGGGAAATGAGGACATAGATACACATAGAACAAACCGTGTTTGTAGACTATATACGCATATATACACTATTATATATATATTATTATATATATATTGTAAACAAAACGTAGACTTGAGATCATCGGTCGGCGATGCTTTGAGTTTGAAATAATTATTTTTATCAACTCCTCGGAAGTAACATTTACACATCTCTTATGCTAAGTATTACCACAGAAAAAAGCAGTGGGGTAACTTAAAAAAACCATAGAAATCAAATTAATCAGACAGTACGGACAGACTACGCGGTTGTTAGCAAAGTTAGAACACGACTGGTCTCGCTTTTCATTATGCGTAGCGCGCTCATTGTTCTAGATCTAGAACAGTAACGGTCGTACTTCACTAACGCGTCAGCTTGTAATTACATTGGATCAACAATTACAAAGTTGTAAATATCTCTTCAAAAATAACATAATAGAACAAATCCATTGTTTCAATTTCCAAAACATTAAGTATAGTAAGTATTAAAACAATATTATGTACCTCATTATTGTATATTTTACAAAAAATGTGTATATACATTCAATAAGTACATGGTTTTACAAATGAAAGTTTTAGTGGTGGAACTCGACACGTTACTCATAACAGACATGTCGAAGTATCATGTTGTAGAAATCATTGGAAGCATGCAGTCAGTTTGTCGAATTTAACACTAATCTTAAGCAATCAATATATTTTAGATGTACATTTACTGAGACAATAAATGAACTGAAATAAAAAAAAAACAGACTACTAGAAAGCGAATTGACAATTGGCAGAAATGAAATAGAAAAATATGTAATCTGCCGATACACGAGAACAAAATAGATCATTAAGCTTTATGGCGACGAATGATATGCAGTGTTTATCATTGTCGTGTCTAACAGAATTTCGAACTTTACACTTTAAACTGCTTAAATGGTAGCCGTAATGTAAACCAATGAAGAAGTAAAAAATATGTATTATGACAGTCATCTATAATCGGTTTTCTGATGAGTCTCGTGGAGCATTTATTACTAAACGGCAGAATTTTAATGAAATTTTTAAGAAATTAATACGACTTGTTTATAATGGAACGCACTATGCACTTCCTATCTTTATAATTTCGTAATCAGTAAATTTGTTAATTCTACTAAGAGCAAATGAAGCTTGATACTGAAATTGCGATTGTAACTTTTAATACATACGGAATAAGAACGATACAAACAGTATTAAGTTCGATGTGCTCTTAACTGTACATGATTATCAGAATCAATACAATTTCTTCCCTTAAGTAATTACATCTAAGAAAAATTGTACATAGTAAAGTATAAAAATAGATGGGAATCGAACTCGAGACCATGGTTGTCATTAACAGTGTTAGTCTTAATATGCGAAATAAGTCATTTTAATAACGTGACGAATTTACGATCATGTACATCATATAGAAATAACTATTTGTATATGATTAGTGGATAAGGAACTTATTTAAATAATTGAACACCCAGGCAAATCACTCTAAAAATAAGTTCATATGAATATAATTGGTATACAAGTTAATGTAGCAGTAAAAAGTTTAATTATGAGCAAATACATTAATTTACCAGAGGGAGACTTTGTACAAAAGTTGTCTGCATGGGTAACTCTGTCTCACTTATTTTTACCGCCAAGCAGCTATATTTATATAGCTGTGTTCCGGTTTGAAGGGTGAGATATGGCAGAGAAATTACCGGGTACTGTGACGAAACTTCCTTAGGTCAAAAGATTGTCAGCGCGCGAGTAACATTTTCGTAGTGTTACGAGCGTCAATAGGCTGCGGTGACCGCCTACCATCTGATGTGGGCCGCATGCTTGCCTGCCAATCTAATTGTATAAAAAAATCATTATTTTGTCCGTACAAGGCGGAAAAGCGGCAGCGAACCTATCACACAAAGAGCGGGCGCGATCCGTCGGAGTGCGATCGTTTTTTGTGTGACAGGTTGCATAAAAACACGTACAAAAAAAAAATCCATCTCGGTTCGCATCGCATTTTCCACTGTTGTGGGTTTTAGCTTTTACTTATTTGATCAAATCATCAAATTCTTGTTACTTGTTTGTATTTTTTTTTTCTATTTATAATACCTTCTTCTACATTTATATCACTAATATGTCACCGTCTCACCAAATGTCTTACACGTATGAACATTTTGCTAGGCAAACTTAATAGATCGTCCCATGTATTTTTAATGTAAAATAATACCTGTATTACAATTAACAAACATAAAAATAATATTTGGTAACGAAACCTACAATTAATTAGTAATTTTACCAAACAGTAATAATATGAAACAATGTAACCACTATCGCTAAATACAGTACGTGGCAATTCACATCGCCCATATGAATATATATATATATATAGATAGTCGTAGTGTGAAGCTAATTTACAATGCGCTATTGACAAATATCAAATTACCATACACTGCCAAGCAAATTGCCCAATACAGTATATATGACGCAGTCAAGTTGATTAAATCAGCCGATTTATTTGGTGACTAGCTTGTTCATTAAATGTCGGAATGTAATTAAGAACGCTAATACGTTTAGTTAAATTATCTATGTCTCTAGCATCAAACCAAGTATCATGCGTAGTAGGGAGGGAGAATTGAGCACCACGTGATTCGGTTCTTGCACTCATTCCATTATTTAACATTCGTAGCTCTTTTCATGTACGCTCGCCGGTTCCTATGACTCATCAAATCACCTTCTGATATGACAAATTCAGTCATGGAAAATGATCATTGACCTTCCTTCGTTTGTACAGACGCATTGATGTTTTATTAGTTAGAATTTAATATCATTTGCTAAATTATAAGAGACTAATTTGGATCTACCATTACATAACACTGTTTGAATTGCTATTTCCGTTGAGCTGTTCCTGACATATCGGTGAATATAGGTAAAAAAGACGCCATTTTTATTTTGAGTATTACTAGTGCAGCAGTGGTAAAATTGATGTATTAACCAAATTTGAGTCATTTGGCTGTTTTTATGTCAGACATCGAAAATCGATAAATAATTATTATTCCGTCAATAATTCAGTCAATAGTCAGTCTAGTCATTCAATTAAACGCCGGCATTTAATAAACAAGTTAATCATCTAATCAGCAGACTAATTTAACCAGTTGGCTGTGACATTTACATGCGACATGTCGCAGCCGATAAGTTCTGATTACATCAATCAGAACTTATAGGCAATTTCGGCAGGTCGGATTTCCTATTTATTTCATAAATGAACGATGTCTTTGTTTCAAATACTCATTTCTTTGCTTTCTCCACCGTTCTTCTGTTGTAAACCTTTCTCAATACAATCCTCTACGATGTCTGCTATTAGTACGTCTGCATAAAGTAAACAATTGTCACTAGGTCACCCATGCGTAATCCTACATTCGTAGATCTTATTCTCTGTAGACAATATTGTCAAGATACAGAATAAACAGTCTAACTGACAGCACACAACTCTGCTGGATACCTATGTTGATGTCGAACCAGATTGACATGCAGTCACCTACTCGCTGCTAATGCTATACAATTCCCACAAGTGGATTGTACAGCACGCTGTATGGTGCCGTCAATTCTATATACCGGCAATATGTCCTTTTGCAACAACCGTGTCAAATACTTTCTCAAGATTCAACGTATAACGCAGCACCAGTAGAAATACTTCTCCTAAGAAAGAGCTACATTCTTGCCACGTGCGCTTTGTAACATAAACTAAAGAACAGGCATTTTAAACATTATTTTTTATTTTTCCAGATATGAATGTGGCTAAACTATATTGGTTATTATGGAATATTAAATTAGTAGTTTAACCCATAATCAGGCAGGATTTTTTATAGGATAAGGCGCACATGCAAAGCCCAATGTATCAGACACCCATAGACAATAAATATTTTTATGATTTGAAAATTTTGCGTGAAATAGAACTAGAACGAGAAGAAGAAATAGAACGCACCTAAAAGAAAACTAAAAAAAATGTTTGACGTTTCTCATTTTTGGAACGATTCTTTTCGTATAATAATTACAGTAAATCGGCCTAAATGACGAAAAATAATCGAGGAAGTATTGTATAAACATATATTTGATTTTTTACGCAATCTGAATACATTTCGTTTTTCATAAACGATGTTTTTATACTTGTTATGATTAATTATATTATGTGTCCATGTATGATCATTGCCCGTTATGCATGTATATTTGTAAGATGTACATTTGATGAAATTCCCTGTTTTTCAGTCCGGCCGTTGAAAGACAAAGATATTGAAAGCGAACTGCAAAGACTACTGTCATCACAAGATGAAGATACTGCCTTTGATTTTATCGATTTTTCTAGCAACTTGAACTGGATGAAATAAAGAATATCACTACTGAAGAGCTACTAGATATACTTAGTTTTGAAAACCAGAATCCTGTGACACCATCTCTTTCCTCTGCTGAACCTTTAATTGAAACTGATGAAGAAAGTCAACTAATACAACCTCATGACTTAGGAATTGATGCAAACAATCCACCAACTGCCAGTTTCTTTGACTCTAGTTACATCACCGACCCCTTCACTTGCACCACTATCTCCAGTTGCATCACCAACCCTTTTAGTTGCACCACCATCTCCAGTTGTATCACATACACCAGGTGTGTCACATCTCCTCCAGTAAGTGAATCTATCACATTTACTCAAGTGAACCAAAAAGAGAGATTTATCAATCAACATCGAAAATTAACGAATTTCCAGTCTGTGAAACCAAAGCTAAACCCACCATTGCTTATAATAACAGACATTTGCCTGTAGATTTTCTACAAATGTTTACATCAAACATAATTGATATTCTGATAGAAAATGCTGATTTATATGCTATCAATAGTCAGTCAAATCAAGACACTGGGTAAAGAGCAACAATAAAGAATTGCGTGGTTTTCTTGGTGGTATTATAATGATGGGTTTAATTTAAACCCATTGACTGATGTTGTGCTTTACTGGTCGAGTCGATCGAGTCATTGAAACGTTATAAAAATTGATAGAAAACTTTCATGTGAGCAATCCAAACACTGAATTGGATCGCAGTGATCCAAATTATGACAAATTGACTAAAATAAGATCATTGATTAAAATTCTCAACCATATTTTTGTGTATCTAGTCAATCATCATCACAAAGCATAGATGAAAGCATGGTAAAATATAAAGGTCGAAGCAGCATGAAACAATATATGCCAACAAACCGATAAAGCGAGGACATAAAGTTTGGGCACGCTGCGACTCAAGAGTCAGTCAGACAACATTATGAGTTGAAGTATGTTCTTAGTAATGACATTATTAATAAAAAAAATATGATCACTGACTGTTATATAGGAAAAAAAGTATGAGTTGAAAGTATGTGACTATCAAAAAGTTACAAAAGTGGAAAAATAACGATATTTACACAGGCAAAGCCACTTAAACGGATGACAATATTGGCAGTATTGGATACAGAGTGGTCATGGAACTATGTAGAAATGTCCAACAATACACCTTAATGGCATTCGACAATTTTTTTACTAGCCTGCTTCTACTGGAGATGCTCCATCACAAAAATATTTATGCTGTGGGTACTGTCAGAGTCGATCGGAGAGGACTTCCGACCGAAATAACTGCAGAAAGGAGAAGGGTCTCTTCTGGAGCCTAAAGACTTCATGTTTTAACATGCTGCTCCTGTATCCGTAATCAAATGGATGGACACCAAAGATGTCTACATTGCCACAACCGCATTTGATCCAAGAAAGGTACAAACTATAGAACGCAAACAGAAAGACGGATCTAAAAAAGCTATGTTTTGTCCTTTACCCATTGTAGAATACACAAAAAACATGGGAGGAATAGATCATTATACGAGCTCCTACTCTATAGGCAGCAACTCTAAGAAAAACTGGATCCGTCTGTTGGTTTCTCTACAGACAGTGGCATGTCACGCGCAATAGTAGCCATCGTCAGTCTCGTTTACATGTTGCAAGAGGTCTAGTCAAAGCATGTTCAACCATACTGAAGTTTTCTTATTGAAAGGAGGTTCATACAGAATGTCTGATGAGGTGCGACAGGCCAATGTCTATGTTCACATGCCCAATGCAGGAACTAAACGACGGTGCCGTTTCTGCAGCACTCGAACTAATCCCAAGCGGTCTAACATAGAGTCCAATTCATGCAAAGTTCCATTGTGTTTCAGTTTCCCCATGTGCCTCATAATTCGTAATGATAATTTTTAGAAGAAATATTCTTTTGATATTAGTTCAGGGCAGGTTACCAATAGAGGCCACAATATTTTAACCACACTGGACATGGTACTCATAACTCATAAAAATAACACATAAATATATAAATAAAAATCACGGTTTTATTTCTTTTGTCATTTTGAATTTCATGAACATCACTCAATAAAACCCTTATTGCCTGGTTAAGGGTTAAAAACGATATGGATATAGATAAACATAATAAAATTGATGTAGATAAAATAACTCGTATATATAATTAACTACGCTAAGTCTGTGTAATGGTCACAGGAGTAAAACATTTTGTTGATTAATGTTCTTCGTTTGAATCGAATGTACAATATTAAACGCGCGTTTTCTCTGAATCTTTGGTTTCAAGGTCTGATTAGGTTGTCATGTTTTCCACCATTACGAAATCATGATACGAGATTTTTTAGAGCATTTTGTCGTACATTGTTAGAAATCAGCACAACAAACACAGCTGGGTGTTGATTTGCAATCGTCGACAAAAATTTTAGATAAAAAAAATTTTTTTTTTTTACCTTTTTACTTTATTTTTCTAGACAGGAATGTGACTAAAGTATATCATTCATTGTCTTTTATTGAAATCGAGGTTGGAAATTGATGTCGATGTAAAAAACAAGGTGGACTGAATAAGAGCGATTCAGACTCTCACTCTCATTCAAACCAGAGATTCAGATGTTAAGAGGGTGGTTTAAACATGTAGAAAAGATTTAGGAAGTAAGAAAGACGAGACATATATAGAAAGCGAAAGTAGAATAAATGTAGGAGTGGAGGAAGGTCAATTAGTCAGTTTATTGGTCGTATTTTCAAATGATGTCGGAAGTACTAAGAACCGGCGAGCGAGCACGACTTGAATCAGGTGTGTAATGTAAGGTAATCGTAACTTTACGATACGAAAACATCACTCAATCGACATTGATCGATTATTCTATATATCGGTCTTGAAAGTATAACGGTGAGTCGGTGAGTAGGGGAATTCAGGCTTGAACGTATGTACTGTACGGACGTGATGATGCTTGTCTAGAGAAATTATATGTAGACAAGGATGGCAAAGATACCAGGGTTTTACTACAGTAAGGATCGAGTTATGTGGCGCTCAGCTATAGCTGCCTACCCCGCAAGGGACTTGTCGTGGAGATACACATAAAATCAAATCCCTATCAATCTATCTATACACTAGGTATTTGCACTACTCACTCGCTTCTCATTTCATGTATTTTTCATGCATGTAATTATCACTTGCTCGGCGATGAAGGATAACATCGAGAGGAAACACGCATGTCCAAGAAATTATAATACTAAACGTGTGTCATCTAATCTAAGAAAGGTTTGGTTATGTATCTGAGGTCTGACGGCAGTCGGTCCATGTAAAAGTCTGTATCTTCACCAAATCCTTAGGCTTAGGTAGCGGTTTCGGTCAATCCTAATGGATTATGAATAGGAAAATCTCTAGGAAGAAAGATTTTTTCATGCACGCTTGCCATCTTCGGTTCTAAAACCACTTTCTGACAAAATTGGTCGTTGATAGGTAACTCTGAAGCTTTTTTCGACTCTTACATACTTCCATTTTAATGTTGCATGTCAACAATTATATTTACTTGTATGTATGTATAACTTCACACGCTCTTGCGGGGTAAGCAGAGATAATCGAGCGCCACATAACTCGATCCTTACATACCTCATTGGCTTCTTTAACATTCATTGCTATTCTCATGCACGCTCGCCGGTTTTTAAGGCTATATTATATTTACTTACCTATTTGAATTAGGTAGGTCATTGTCAATGATGAAACAATTAGAGGCAAATTAACAAACTATTCAGATATATATAAAGTTGTTTCACTACTAAACAGCGACGACAGATACTGATGATACATGACATCGCCAAGTCTTGGTAGCGAAGGTGAGAGGATCGGCCTTTCGATCCTATCGAGAGGCCCACAACACTTAAGATTTGTTGCGGCATATTTCATTTTTCACTTTGGCATGCGCCATATATTCTACAACATTTAATGTAAATAAGTCTACCCAAATTAGATGTCTTACGCGTAAGTACTTATTTCGATAATCAACTATGATAACTACGTAAATGATCGTACACGTGAATGTATCTATATACAAGAAAAACAATTAATTCAGGCCCCTTCTAATTAATTTAGTCCAATGAAGGGTTTCGTGGGTATTGTTACGAAAATCGAAAATTATTTTATAGTCAATTTAAAAATATTATCATAATGACACTAAATATGTACATGGTGAAACGAAATTCAAACATAATTTCGCTCGTATACGCGGCGACAGAACAAGCCATACAAAACCGTTAAAAACTCACCTTTACTACAACGATATAAGATTCACAGGTGTATAGCTTGATGTGTCGCTGGGTGTACATAGTATAATGAACTTATAACTATACCTTGGCCGTTTTAGACTATCCACGGAACCCTGACAATAGCTATTCCGATATTACGTAACTGTTTCCATTGCATACAGTCCACGTTCCTGAAAAGCATAAAAAAATGTTTGGAATGATTGTAAAATGATGTATAGTATGAAAAAGTAAAACAAAAAGTACTGATTAAAATAACGCAGTCATTTTTTATTTTATAAATCAAATATATGTGTAGCATGTGTTGTGTAAGTCCCAGTGGGTAAAGAACTGCCTTATTGACCAACTGGTCGCCGGTTCGAAACCTGGCCACTACCACTAAATTTCAGTTTTCGGAATTATGTATACATATAAGTACATAATTATCAATTGTTCGCCGGTGAAAATTACATTTCGAAACACATGAGACTTAACTTAAAAAAGGTTCGTTTTTACTTTCGGGTCTTAAGGCCCGTTCGCATTTTGATTAGTGTTAAGTGCAAGTGTCAACTGTTAGTGTTAAGTGATTAGTAGATACACTATTTGGACAGGCAATGATTAGTGCGAGTGTTTAGTATTTACTTAAAGTGTTAAGTGATTAGTATTTATAAGCCAGTTCTATTTTTTTGCGAGTGCCCCTACCCCCGCCCCCTTTTCTTCATCCCTCACTCGCAGCGCGCTCCTCACTGAACACGTCTGGACAATAATATTCCAATGGATCTTCCACGGCTAATTCTTTTAGTATTGATAACTAGCTCCACGACTTGATCTCCTGGCTATAGACTTTCGTTGCCATAGTTTTTGAGGTTTCATACGTTCAATTTCGATCTCTTCTTCGATTTGATCAATCCAAGACAATTTTTAATATATCTTTAACACATTTGTGCAGTTCACTCTGCACTTCTTCGTCCATATTGTTGATTGGCCTCACGGGTACTTTAGGAACTTATAAGCTTTACTAAACAGAACTACTTATCAGCAATGGACATAGACTAAACATTAACACTTGGCACGAAACACTACATGCTCCACACTCGCACTTAACACTAATCAAAATGCGAACGGGGCTTTATTGATCGGACGGCAGTCGCTCTATGTAAAAATCAGCATCTTCTCCAAATCCTTAATCTTAGGCAGCGGATCTCGCCAATCCTGATGGATTAGAGAACTGGATAAGGCTAATAAGACTCTTAATATATCTTTCTTTCTTATATATAAAAACGTTAGTGAGTGTATGTTCCGTATGGACTCGGAAACGACTGGACCGATTTTGATGAAATTTTCAAGGAATCTCCAGATTAGCCCAGCGGGTAATGTGAAGGTTGGTAGCAATCGAATCACTATGCATGCGTTTGATGTATCTCGGAAATGCCTCTAAGTATTTGCATCAACTCGCAGGAACACAACAACAATCCATAGAGTTGTTATTTGGCTGCGGTTTTCTGCGAGGTGGAGGTACTTCCCCAGACGGGCTGCTTTGATGCGCCCTACCTCTCTAGAAAACACCAACCAAGACAAACATGTTCATGTGTACCTTTACGGAATTCCTTTAATAATAATACAACTTTTCTATAAATAAATTGATTACGACAAAAGAATCATTAAATTTGTCGTGAAATTTATAAAAAAATTGGCGTATATTTAAAGGATTTTTGTATTATTTTTAAAAGACTTTCGTAAAGCGTTTGTACGTTTACAGAAGTCCTTCAGTCTTGATGTTTCTAAAAAATGGTGTACAAACAAGGGAAAATTCATAAACCCTTGGTAACGGAAGGAGTAAATTAAATACTCGAATGAATTACCAGTTTAATATATCTTTGTGACTTTTTTGTGAAGTCACAGTCTCTTAACTAATTAGTAATCCGAAAATTCCGTCCTCATGTACCGTCATCGATTTTAATATCTTAAATTTATTAGGACGACGTGGATCCTTCATCCGACATTCAAATCTTATTTGGACAGAAAGTGATGAACCCCAGTTTCATCTCCAATCAAAATCGAGATTCGTTCGTTGGCACCCAGCGTTATAAAACGCCTTAGGATACTTCTATTCTTTTCTGTGCTTACGACACGGTGTGAGTATTCTCAGTGCCCATCTTACACAAAGTTTTTTCGTGTAAAGATAGACCTGTAATCTACTTTGACACCAACGCTGATTCGGCTCGATTCCCACACAGGACAAACATTAGTGTGCATGAACATATCTGTTTGACTTGGTTACGGTATGGCGCATTAAAGCAACCCGTCTGGGGAAGTACATCTACTTTACTTTAAGGGTGTCAATGAACACCAGTAAGCTCGTAAGGAGTTGCTGTGAATTGGGGTGGCATCGTGATAATTAATGTATCGCAAACATTTATAGGCTACAGCAACCGCTTAACATGTATGTTTCCGACGTTGTATAAAAAATACTGTTTCGTATAATAACATAATATATAAGAACTTATTGGAAAGATCATTTTACTAGCAGCTATGAAATCGCCGCTATGTTTTAAATTATACATTCATACTTACCAAACCGCTATTGATGCGGACTCTCTACGATCAGCATGATGGACTGGTGCTGTTGAGTATCTGCATGTATGGTCGGCACAGACCGCAGGCACTCGATCTGGTGGGAGGCCCAGTCTTTCTTCTGGCAGTAAGTCGAGCAGTATGGAGTGCGGCGACATAGTGAGCATTCGGCTGACGCCTCGCGGTTGCAGTTCGCACACTGTTGGTAGAAAATGTCATAGTAAAAAGAGAGAACGAAATAAAAAGGCAGAAAATATGTGCTAATCCATAGCAGCAGCCTCCCCGTACTCAAGGTGGTGAATCAATAAATATTTCCAGATAAACAGAGTGTCGCGTACTAACTTCATGTTTTCAGAATTGCTCGGCGGTGGAGGAAGACAGCGTAAGATTGGGAACCTTACGCTGTCCGTTCCAGAAATTATACTTCAAAGCCTTGTGAATATCTTAGAAAGGTCAGGTTTATCGTTTGGGCTATAGAGATCTGACGGCAGTCCATGTTCAAATCAATATTTTCGCCAAATCCTCAGGTTATCGTAATGGACCCCGCGAATCTTAATGGATTAGAAAACGTGAGAACGTTAAGAATAAGAAGAAGCAACTAACTAATCCTATACTATTCCAAACTAAGCAAAGAGTGTGTTATGGGTGCTAGACAACTGATAAAACTACATACACAATACATAGAAAATACCCATACCAAGTCATTCATGCCCACAAATGCTTGTCATGTGCGGTAATCAAACCCACCATAGGTGTTAAAGCAGCCATTGCTAGCCACTTAACATCCAGGCTCATACGGACAGTATGCACTTGTCTACTGTACTAACCCCAGCCCATCCCACTACAGGGAAACGGGTCTCCCTTCAACCAAGGTATTTAGAGAATACTCCAACACGCTGCTCAACTGCCGATTGGCGGAGGCCAGTATTTTTAAGCTGTCCGTAGGCCGCTGACTTAGCTAAACCCGCGTGGCTATAAAACTTGAGTATGCATATATTATTTTTAGTATTTACATGTGCCTGGTATTATCTTAATGTACTGGCGCTACATTTGCGTTTTCCACCAAGCATAGGATATAATAACTATTCCCAAATATAAAAGAAGGAACAAGTGAACCTTTTGTATCAAAACCGTTAAATATAATAAGTTACTTAAATATTAGGGGTTCCAGTCTAGGGATGTTTTAAAGTATGAAATTGCCGATTTGTACTGAAAAATTAAAACTCGTTTTTTTATCTAAGATGTAACATATTTATTTAATCAAAATATTTACCCTCATTATCTATACATTGCTGCCATCTAATCGGAGGTTTATTTATGCCTTTGCGATAGAACTCTGGGATCTAGATTCGACAAACTGTGTGAAAGCATTTTGTACTGCCTCCTGGGAAGAAAATTTTTTACCGCGTAGAAAATTGTTCAAATCATGAAAAAAATGGTAATTGGAGCAAGGGCAGGCGAGTACGGAGGATGAGGTATGGTTTCTAACTGCAACTCCTGAGTTACAACGGTTTCTCGTACAGTAAGAGGTCTTGCGTTATCATGGAGCAATAATGATGAATATCGATTCACGAGTCGTGGATGTTTCACAGCCAGTTTCGCCATCATTATTTGAAGTTGGGCACAGCAATCTGCTGTTATTGCTTGATCAGACCTGAGAACGCTATAGTGAATAACTTACATCATCAAAATCTCTAGAGGGGGAGACCTATGCAGCGGATGAATAGGGGCTGAAATAATGATGATGATGCCATTAAAAAATATGTTTTGTCTTGGCGACGTACACTTGTATACAAACAAAGCAAGTGGTTTGTTTATTAAACAACAATGTTTGAGATTGTGAGAGAATGGTGACTGAACTGGGCAGGGCCTGTATCTCAGTACACCAGACTCTCCCCACATGGTGTGGAAACATACCCTAACTTAGATTTAACAAAAATAAGTTTAATTGGTATATAATTAAAATTGGAGAAATGAGGTTGGTTTATGTGCTTTCGTGCAGACATATGTGTGTGTGCATATGATGTGTAACATCTGACATCTCACCTTGGTAATAAGCAACTAGAGTTAAATTAGAATTATAAATGTTTAAGAAATTATTAATATCAAAGAAATTATTAATGTATTTAATTAATTTGTTATAAATTGTAATACAGATCTTTTTCGGAAGGAAATAACGTTTCTAAACGGAAATGACGTTCAGTAAAAAATATATAGTTCGTTTACGACAACGGTGTGACTAATTACATATTTAGCAATTAATTGATAATTCAAGTAAACACAATGAAATACGTATTTGTTTGATTAATACTTTTACGAATACAGCATCTTAGGTAGCGGACCCCGCCAATCCTAGTATTAGGAATCATGATAACGCTATGTAAAAATCAGTATCTTCGCCAAATCCTTACACTTAGGTACCGGACCCCGCCAATTCTCATGTATTACGAAACGGGATAACGCTAAGAAGAAGTTCTTAGAGGAAAATTAAATATTTAGAAATCCTATCCAATTACCTAACAATTTCTTACTTATTAATGGACCTACCATGACCAAAATGGCCGTGTTTTATCAGAAGGTGACGTCGGGAGCCCCAGGAACCGGTTCCTGGAGCGTGCAAGAATAGAGCTATGAGTGTTAGAGAAACGAGTGAAGTGTGTAAGGACCGCGTCTTATGGCGCTCGGTTCTCTCTGCCTATCCCGTAAGGGACTTGACGTGAAGATATACATACATATATACAATCCATATATTAAATTATAACATTGTATGCCGACTGTACATAGGTGTAATTGGAAGATGGAGAACAAAAAACACTGCTGAACCATGAAGTAGGTTGGAAGGCGGCACTTAAAACTCCCAACATTCAACCTGGGTTGGATGTTTGGAAGAAGAATGAGGACTTGATGCTAAAGTAGCATTAATAACCCAGTTAGTCTGGCTAGGGCAGAGCCATATTTTTTATGCCACTAAGATGACAATTAAGTGTACAGCCTACCACATATATACCTAGTCTTGCCATAAATACTGAAACAAATAAAAAAAAATCTATTGCAAATAACATTTATTACTTTTACAGTGTGTTAGTTTAATACATAAATATAAAACAATTTCAAATATAAAAAGCTTATTCGAAGTGGTCTCCATTGGCTGCCATACAGTCCTTTAAACGTTGAAGCCAGTTATCAATAGAAGCGCGCACTCTTTCCATGGGAAAATTCTTCACTGCCAATCGTACGGATTGTTTTAGGTACTCCAAATTATCATGCGTTTAGAGCAAGCCCTACTCTCTAAAACTGACCATAAATCATAATCTAGCTTATTAAGTTCGGGACTAGACGACGGCCAGTCTTCAGCTCTGATGAAGTCCGAAACGTTCGTTTCCAACCAAGACTGCGTAGACCGAGCTTTATGACCCGGCGCCTAGTCTTGCTGGAAGGACCATTCTTGGTTATTGAACATGGTGTTGTTAAGGGCCTTCACAAGAATGGTATCTTGATACACTTGTGCCGATGGTTTGATATCTTTTTCACAAAAGTATGGCTCAGTCACTCCTTCATAGTTAATACCCCACCAAACCATCACTGAAGTCGGATAGTGCCCACGTTGCACTCTGTCGACTAATTGGGAAGCTTCCTTAGAGCTTTGAGCATAAATACGGTCATTTTGTTTGTTAAAATGTTGCTCAATTGTAAAATTTTTCTCATCCGTAAACAATTTTTTTCTGTGACCTCCCTTTGCGTACCGCTTCAGTAGTTGTTTCGATTTTACCACCCTATTCTTTTTTAAATTATCAGTTAAGAAATGACCAGTACGTATCTTATAGGCTGCAAGTCCTAAGTCATCTTTTAAAATACGCGACATGGTTCTAGGTGCTATCTTCATCTCCCGATATAAAATCTTTTGCTTTCGGACAGGATTTCTTCGAATTCTTTCCCTTACTGCTTTGACCACCTTTTTCGTACGAACACTACGTGGACGGGCAGATCTTTTTCTGTCACAAACAGAGGAGGCCTCATTGTACCTATTAATAGCCCGGTACACAAACATTTTACTAATACCAAGCGTATGGAGAGTTTTAAAAATTGCATTTGGCTCCATACCTACTTTATGTAATGCAATCACAGTGATTCGGTTCTCTTTATCACCTCACTCCATTTTAATATCGCAAAATATTGTACAATGTAGTGGCGCCAAAATGAGAAAACTCAATGAACAATCATATAAAAATGACAAATTCCACATTCAAATGTAATATTTTGTTTATTTTTAATTGTAACAGTATTTATGGCCAGACTTATATTATTATAGATTATAGATATTTATACAACGTAGGGAGGCATTCAAACATACGACCCACCTGATGGAAAGCGGTTACCGTAACCTATGGACGCTTGTAAAACATTAAGTATCTCTGATGCTAACGCAGCTACTCCTTAGGAGCTTACTGGTGACCTCACTCACACGGAACACAGCAATTCACCAGATAGTTGTTATTTGGCTGCGCTTGTTTATGAGATGGACATACTTCCCCAGACAGGCTGCATTAATGCACCCTACATCTCTTAACACATCCAGACCAAGACAAACAGACATGTTCATGGACACGAATGTTTGTCCTTTGGTAATCGAAAGCCCTCCTCCACTTTACGGAATACCGCAGTCAAAATAACAACTCTGGAGGGTTGTTGTGTTCCTGCGGGTGAGTGAAATCGCCAGTAAGCCACATCAGTGGCATCGCGCGAGTGATACTCAAGGTATTACTAGCGTTCATATGCTACAGTAACCGGTTTACATCAGGTGGACCGTATGCTTGTACGCCTCCCGACATTTATAAAAAAAAACATGGCGAATGTACTCGTTAACTCAGATTGACGGACGTCCGCTTGCCTCGACGCGTCATCTATGAGGGGACAATGTACTACGTGTTGTCGTAGATCAGGGACAATCATATTATCATATAAACATTTGCTCATTACATCTCAACCACTGTGGCGCAGTGGTTAGCAACGTTACTTTGACATCAAAGCTCGTGGGTTCGATTCCCACACAATATAAACATTTGTGTACATAAACATGTCTGTTTGTCTTGGCCTTGGTGTTTTTGAGAGAGGTAGGACATCAAAGGACCTCGTCTGGGGAAGTACCTCCACCTCACAGAAAACCGCAGCTAAATTCCATGGAGGGTTGTTGTGTACCTGCGAGTGAGTGAGATCACCAATAAGGTCCTAAAGAGTTTTTGTGTTAGCAACAGAGAAGGTATCGCTCAAGTAACACTTAATGTTTTGCAAGCGTTCATAGGCTAAGGTAACCGCTTTACATCAAGTGGGCCGTATATTTGTATCCCGACATTGTAAAAAATTCAATAAATTGTTTTCACTATTTGCGTTGGTGCCATAACGAGCTCGACAATAATGCAAGCAAGTACCACCTGCTTGGGATCCAGTTCTAAAAATAATCAAGTCACAAACCCAGAGATCTACTCAAAAACATTCGGACTCCGTGAGCGATTTTTGTGTGAATCAGAACATATATAATTAATCCATCCATGTCAGTAGATGTAATAATTGAATAATCAATGTAAGACAAATGTCACCTTAGTCTTCCTGCGACCACGGACGCTGCAAAGCATTCGAAACGTCAGGTTGAACAAAATAAATAAAACACGCGATGCTTCCGTTAAAAATTGTTTAATTCAATAAGCTCAGCATATTGGCTCAGCTTCACATGATGGTAAGCGAAAGAGGAGCCCAAATCGCAACGCCTACTGACAAAATACTACACAGTGCCCTGTCAGTCGACGCTACCATGCTAGCTCGCAAGCTACTTCTTCACGCTTCATTTGAAGGATCCCATATTGTAGGAAGGAGAAAACACGTGTCCTGCACACAAGGCGTTCCACATTTTGATGGTACGACAGAGATGGGAGTTGCCGAACTTTTTGGTACACGATGAAATATTCTCAACAATGGAACAATGACATCGCAAGCCTGCACGTGTGGTTCTATGACGGAAAGGAGAGGGTGGGAATATATATCTATATACAAATAAATAAAGTTAATGTGTCAACTTTATGGTGATGAACATTTATGATGTGAAATAACAGCTTTTTACTAAATGCATATGATATGAATATATACACTGTACTTACACAAAATTCAAATTTTGAAAGTTTTGTCTGTCTGTTCCAGAATACTGCAATCCTAATCCCTGAAACGGCGACCGATTTAGACGAGTCTTTCACTGGCAGATAGCTCAATAAAAACAATAACTGGGGTTCCAATAATTCAATAAACGATTGATTAATATTTAACTACTTTATATTATATTATTTACTCTCTTGTTATGTGTTGGGTAAAAATAATAACTTAATGAAAATCTTTTTATATTTTTATCAATGTAATATATTTAACTAGGGGAGCTGGGCCTGCGGCGCATTGGCAGAGCTGCTTTTGCACAATAAGTAAATAACAGCAAGCTGCGTAAGCAGAGCTGCTAACCCTAACCCTAACCCTTGTGTCAATAAATATTTTGACAATTAATTTGTCCCGCAATATAAATTTGCAAAACTTGAAAAATTATAAAAATATTATAAACCTAAAAAAATTATAAAAATAAGATGGAAGAATTCCCCATAATTGTAGCGGCACACATCTGTTGCCCCTAGACGGCGATAGTGATCGTGTTGTTGTTTTTCAGTGCTCGCCATACGCGCTCCAATTGACTTTGTATTGGAACAGTTTTTGGGGCGATAACATCACTTATCGATATCCTTTATTGAGCTAATCGAAATTTAATCTATTTTAGGGGAATCTACAATACTTAAGGTACATTCACGTCGAACAATCAGCTCTCTAGCTTCAATACTGAAGGAGTACAACGTGTAACAGTCGAAAACTGCAAAAAAGACAATTTTCTCGGTTATATAGCTTCGCTGGCTAACGCAGCTCTGCAAATATGATTTTTCTGCACCCAACATGTTGGTACATGTTGTACTTAATTATTGTAATTCATCATATGCGTAGTATAATAAATAAATAAATAATACGTAACTAGAATTTTACACGGTAAGGGAAACAGGGTTAACAATGTAAAATCATGGGACAAGAAATCATATTAATATTGAAAATTTTAAAATGATATTATAGCTACAATATCTTTACATTAGACGATATTACCTTTATATCAGACGAGCTCGGTGGCGCAGTGTTAGTACTTTGATACCAACGCTCGTGGGTTCGATTCGCACACAAGACAAACATTTGTGTGGATGAACATGTCTGTTGTCATGGTCTGATCTGTTTGTATATTCTATGTATTATAAGTACATAGAATATACAAACAGACCCGGAGTTTACAAAAAAACTTTATAACCTATTGTTTATCAGTTGTCTACTACCTATAACACAAGCTTTGCTTACTTTGGGGCTAGATGGCGCTGTGTAACGACTGTGTGACCACAATAATTATTTCTTATTAAATTTAAATTAAAGCTATATATAATAGGGGTTAAAGAATGAAATGGCCGTTTTATAGTAATAAATAAATAAAATAAATATTGTCGGACAAATAGATACTCGTACTTTGATTGACATTAAAACTCCATGGTGTGAGATTTTCGAGTGAAACTTTTTTCACATGATACCAATGAGGTTGTTCTTTTAAAAAATGTGCAACATTTGATTTTCGAGTCACAATTTCTTTTTTTATTCAGCTTAGACGGGAAAGATGGATACTTCGAAAATCCGAGTAATTTTTGAATGCGAGTTCCGACGCGGAACTAACGCGGCAGAAACGGCTCGCGATATCAATGCTACATTTGGAGAGGAGACTGCTAATGAACGCACTGTGTGATAAGTTTGAATTTGGCGTTTTTAAAAAACGCTTTATTTCGACGTGTTCCATTTCCAGAATTTCTATAGCAATTTCAATGAAGCCTCATTAAAATTTTAAATATGCATTGACAATAATGGCCGATACTTCGATTAATTGCATATGCAGTGATCGCCTAACGGATACAGAATCGGCCTAGTGATCAACAGGTCCCCAGTTCGAATCCTGGCATTTACCACTATATTCGTGTTTTCGGATTTATGTACAAATTGATGAAGGAAAACATCGTGAGGAAACCAGCACGTTCCAGAAATTATATTTCTAAAGACATGTGACCTTACCTAAGAACTATCTAGTTGTCCCCCTGGGTCGCGGAGATCACAACGGCAGTCGCTCCATGTAAAAATCAGTACCTTCGCCAAATCCTTAAGCTAAGGTAGAGGATCCCGCCAATCCTAATGGATTAGGAAACGGGATAACGCTACGAAGAAGAAGTGGCAATTGGCATTTGTCCCTCTAACACAAAATCTAAAGGTCAAATGGAGTTGGGAGCCATCTGAATAAGATTTAGTCAGATTAGAAGATATGTACCCACCTTCTTTGCCTCGGTGTCTTCGACATTATGCAAGGAAACTTGCTCCGCTTCAACCTGGGCGTCAACGCTAGCTGCTAAAAGGGCGGAGGCCCGCTCTTGTTCGTAACGCTCAATTTGCCGTGCACTGACTATTCTGACATCCTCCACACACTGCTTCAGCTCCCCGGACAAGCGGGCCAATCCTTGACTAATATCATCCAATCGTTTTAATACACCTCCCATATCAGGGAGACCTGGAAAGATAATATCTATTATGTTATATAGAGCTTTGGCGCTTTTTCTGCGAGGAACAGTGAAGCATCACACACTCTTGACTTTAAGGATTAAATGGTCCAACCATAAAAATTATTTATTTGCCATTGAGAACTCGCGGGCCCTCAGACACGTTTTGTATTTTATGAAGTATCTTATTGTATCCTATTCAATTCTCATATGTTACTTCGTTGCATTTCTAATCTGCTAGCATCATCGGTAGTCTTCTAATAAATAAACAGTGCAGGCGTTGTCGACCTGGGTATATTTACGTTGCTTCCGAAAGACATATTCGAAAAGATTTCACTCAAATTCCATATTTAGAGAACTTATGACACTCCTTCACAGGACTAAAAATGGGGACTAAATATTTTTTAGTACAAATGTCACTACCAGAGTTGGTACAGATAAGTCGAATAGATAATCGAGCCTAATGTAAAGCGGTTATAAACCATATAAACGCTGACACGAGCAAGAAGTAGTTCAAATATATACTCCTGTTGCTAAAGCAACACCTCACCAAGAACTTTCCATTGCCTTCTCTCGCTCTTAGAAACGTAACAATCCTCCAGTGTATTGTTATTTGGCTACAGTCTTTTATATGTCGGAGTCACTTCTGCCAAGGACTTTTTTCCTAACCGGGGGTGGGTATACCATATTCAGAGGAGGTTGATTTGGCAGTAAAAAGGATGTTGTCCATTTAAAAGAAAGCGCGCATGGAAGCAGACCGATTAGAGAAATAGCTCCACTCCACAAAACTGCAGCTATAAATAACGTGCTGGAGGTGTGAGGTGTTCCTGCGAGTGAGATTACCAGTAAGCTCCTGAGGAGTTGCTGTGATAGCAGCAGAGGTGGCATCACGCGTGTGATGTTTAATGTATTGCTAACGTTCATAGGCTACGGTTTTCGCTTTACATCAGGTCCGTATGCCTCCCGACGTAGTATAAAAAAAATCGCGGTCTTTACACACCTACACGCATAGTAAGCGATATTCCCTATATGAAAGCATTCATGGCTTACAGTAACCACTTTACACAAGGTGGGGCGTATGCTTATATGCCTCCTGACATGACATAAAAATATATTACTCCCTAAAAGTAAAAAGAATCAATTCCCACTGAAAGAGGTACATTGACTTAAATATGAATATTAAATAATATGAATATAATAAAATTGAATATAAATCTTATTCAATTTTATTATATTCATAAATAACCGGCATTATTTTGCGCCGAAAAGCGCGCCGCTGCCCTCTCAGTGAGAATCTATTCCTAATCTCCCCACACAATTCTCCACTCACAGGAGCAGAATATTCCGGATGAACTTTCGTTACATATTGATCATTTGCCTTTGAGTCAGGTGCACCGTGGAAACAAAGTTAATATACTAAAATCGACAAAAATAAGCGACAAAATTGCTATAGAAAACAATATTGACATGTAGATGATTTGCCAACATACGGCTCTTTCACATTAATATTGTGTTTTATGTGACATAAGTAGCATACGACTTCGCTATAGAGTACAGAAAACAATGATTTAAACATCGTAAGCAATAAGTAAAAATTCGCTATTTCGTAATTTCGCACTGAATGAATGGAGTGGTACCTTAGAGTATACATAAGCAAGTAGAGCGCGGGTTATATCTCCGGTCGGTTGTGTCGATCGTAAGCAAATTCTTATAGATCTATGGTACAGAGCTAGTGATGTTCTTTGCATGACGAAATTACTAGGCTATCGAGGCATTTTCTACGCTATTTATAGGTGTATACGTGAAAACTAACATTCCTTCAAATCTCACATTACTTACTTGATACTTTCCTTCCGATACAAAGTACTTTTTGTATCTATACTTTAAAACTGAGTATCGAATAGGTGTCGCAATATTAATTAAACAGGTTGATGAGCCTATTACGAGTGTATTGACTTGACCTGTCCATTTATGCTGATAAAACTTTGTTTAAACCGGGTCCCATCCAATTTATAAACATTCATTCATGGGTTAGTACGTAAAAGTAATGGACGGACCAAAGGGCAGACAGACAGGGTTTCTTCCATTACAAGGCATTCGCATTGACAATATTATGGATATCTTCATGTCATTAAAAATATCGATGTTTTACATATCCTAAATTTTACAAAAAAGTTTCGGTCGATGTGAGTAGTATCGTTAATTTTTAATCGATACCTCAGAAGTATCATTCATCCCTAGCCGTACGCTTGTATGACTCGACGAAGTATAAAATAAATACTTCCCACGTATGTATTCAGTTACATTAATTCGCATAGCGGCTACTAACAGGAAATATTCAGATGCTTGGCACATTCACACACAGATTAGGAATGATATTATGTTACATATTAAGAGTCAACATACAGCTTGTTTGCGCATCATTTGCAGAATAGGCAATATGCATGTATTCAAATAAGAGTGAATATTAAATATAAATGTAGACAGGTTTTTAAAAAAAAATAATTAATAAACTTTTCTACAAGACTACTACACCAACCCTTACTCATCCTACTGCAGGGATACGGGTCTCCCTTCAACCGAAAGGGTTTAGAGCATACTCCTACACGCTGCTCAACTGCGGATTGGCGGAGGTCAGGGTTTTCAAGCCGCCCAATGACCATTGACTTCGTTCAACGATTGTGGGTCTATGAAAAACAGCTGGGATCGACGGCTTAATGTGCTCTCCAAGGCACATTGAAGCTCGAGATTGATAAACCCATCCATGAACAGGTTGTGGTCGACGTTGATTAACCTGCGTGTTCGGTTAGAATAGACACGCGCAACGATGCCATCGAGCTCTCTATTCTATTAGATTTTCTATTCTCTCTAGAATAAACTTTATTTAAATGTTTTTAATTACTATTTCTTTTTGAGCAAGAATTTTTTTTAAACTACTAAGAAACTGGTAAATTCAAATATTTGGAGAGGTCAAATCGGATGTGACGTAAAAGTCGACGACTAGAAATGTAAACTTGCATGTCGATTTCTTGGATTGTTCCATAGAGAGAGAAGATTGTTCATATGATATATTAGTCTAAAATATATAACACTAAAATTGCAGCAGAATAGAATATTTCTTCAACATCAGAGCATTGATAGCCCTGTACAATAAGGCACCGGTCTATCGATCAACTGGTCCCCAGTTCGAATCCTGGCGTGTACCACTAAATACGTATTTTCGGATTTATGTACACATTTGGAATTGTCTCTTGCTCGGCGGTGAAGAAAAACATCGTGAAGGAACCCGCACATTCAAGAAATTATATTTCGAAAGATGTGTGAGACCCTACTTAATAAAGCTCTGGTTTTCCCAATGGGTTGTGAAGGTCAGACAGGCAGTCGCTTCATGTCAAAATCAATATCTTCCCCAACCTTAGGCTTGGGTAGCAGCGGACGCCGCCAATCCCGATGGATTAGAAAAGGGAATCAAGCTAAGAAGAAGATCAATAACGTATGGAGAACCAATGAGACGGATATTACGTAGTAACTCAATTCACCGCTACGGGTCGAGGGGTAAAGTAGAACGCGTAGCTCTATTGGCTAGATCGCGGATCAACATCAAGTGATGTTGATCGGCTTATTGGTTGTGCGGTGCTGAGGTATTTAAGCGGTAAAACACACCGTTTTTATGAGCGCAGGATGTCTTCATGCTCAGTTAAGTAGATTATTATGCCCCCGACGTTGTATAAAAATGGCTACATGCTTGACGCAATTTTAAACTTACTAAGGCGACCAACAACCAAGCGTACGGCCTGCCTGATGGTTGTGAGGTAGGATGGACTAAAGCAACCCTTCTAGGAAAGTACCTCCACCTCACAGAAAACCAAAGTTGTTGTGTTCCTGCGAGTGAGTGGGGTTAC
Source organism: Pyralis farinalis (assembly GCA_947507595.1). Classification (NCBI taxonomy): domain Eukaryota; kingdom Metazoa; phylum Arthropoda; class Insecta; order Lepidoptera; family Pyralidae; genus Pyralis; species Pyralis farinalis. The sequence continues at coordinate 5,679,233 of OX382265.1, read as the reverse complement.
CAGTAAACTCCTAAAGGGTTTCTGCGTTAGAGGTCAACGGCAGTGGCAACGTGCAAATTCCTATATTGCTAGCGTTTATAAGCTACGGTACGGTAACCATTTTAAATCAGGTGGATCGTATGCTAGTATGCCTCCCGACGTTGCATAAAAAAAGATCTCTGCAGAACTGGCGGCACTTATACCTAACAAATAAATTATAATAAAAACACGGCAGTGTGGCATTTTCACCCATAACTTTCGCTGTGACACATCTTAACTGTTCACTCATAGAAACTAAAATAATATATTCCTGCCTGGAGAAGTACCTCCACCTCACATAAAAACGCAGTCAAATAACAACGGTATTGTGTTCCTGCGAGTGAATGAGAGCTACCAGTAACCTCCTAAGAGTGTTGTTGTCCACTTTACATCAGGTGGGTCATATACTGCTATGCGTCCAAATATTGTATAAAAAAAACAAATAAATTATAATAAAAATATGGCAGTTATTGGTATTTTCATCCATAAATTTCGCTGTGACACATCTGCACTGTTCGCTCATAGCAGCTAAAAATAAATATATTGTTGTAGTGACAAATTCGTCACAAAATTTTTGTTAAAACACCATTATAACAAAAAAATTTTGTTATAACGGTGGCTATAGTTTCCTGTACTTTTTAAGTAATAATAATAATGCAATGTTTATTCACAAATTATGTCTCTACCGGCAGGTGTGCATTAAAAGAGCTATGATCGTTAAAGATGCGAGTTAGGTGTGCAAGGTTCGAAACATGTGGCGCTCGGTTAGCACTGCCTACAACACAAAGAACTTGACGTGTAGTACAGCTAGATTGACTTTTTTTTAATGTCGCTGTTGTTTCATGTGACTTCAATATATTTTTTAAATTATAGTATTTGTGAAGTACAACAACACCCTCTATCAAATTCTGACCACGCACATCAAAACTGAATCAATCATATAAACTGCACTATATTACAATTTCGACTCAAAATTACAATTGTGATTACAAATTTCATTACAATATACTTAAATTACTTTATTGCAATTTGATGAAAATGTGAAAGTAATCAAAACCAAACAAATATAATAAGGGTAGTCACTAAAACTAAAAACGAAATATAAACAATTCGCAAGCCCAGTAATAAGAATTCTAACACATAAGGTACACGTTTGCTTAGCATGTTAGTGCAATAAATATTTTGTTTAATTGTCTTCAATAGAATAACTAGTTTTGCAGGTGATGGTAACAGTTGAACTCATATATAATCAGTTGAGAATGCGCAAGCTTGCATTGCCAGAGGAACACCTGGCTCGTCAATTATATAACAATTCCATTTTTTTTTATTTGTCGGCCGTTTTGATCATGGTCCTTAAGAGATAGGAACGGTGTTCCTGAACATTCCTATTCTACTTTTTTATGCTAAATCCGAATCTGACGTCAAAATTCGAATATTCGAAAAAAAGCGACAGACAAACGCACAGACAAACGCACAGACAAACGCACGGACAACCGCACAGACAAACATATAGAATTCATATAGGAACGGTGTTCCTGATTAGTAATGACAGACAATGCTACAGTTAGGATGCAAATCGCACTTCAATCAAACAAAAGAGTACTAAGTATGTATGCTCTATGACGGATTGCCAGAAATAAAAACTTTAACTGAAAATGGCTTTATGACTATTATAGAATGCCAACAGCAGGCACACACAGGTTTAATGTTTGCCTACGATCTCGGAGGACCTCCCAAAATTCGCACATAAGCAATAACAAGCTGTGATCAATGTTGCTTACTTAACTTCCATGTTAATCTCATTGAGCTTCTCTGTAGGAAATAATAATATTTTAATAACTAGCTGAAGACCGTGACCTCATCCGCGCATATCCCGGTGTCCTGTAGAAGCCGCTTTTCCTACTTTCTTTTTTTGAATAGCCTTCCATATGAATTAGGCTATAAAATCGAAAAATATTTTTTTCACTTCTGCATTGTAGTTCCAAATATTAGCGTGTTCAAACAAATACTCTCCCGCTTTATATATTAGTATAGATGAGAGGTAGGGGCACCATGAAAGCAGTCTGACTGGGGAAGTAAGTATCTGCACCTCGCAGAAAACCTCAGCCAAATAACAGTACCTGAAGGATTGTAGTTTTAGTGCGACTGAGTGAGATTGCCAGTAAGCTTTTAAGGCGTTGCTGTATTAGTGCCAGGAGTGGTAACATGATAGCCGTACTAGCTGTATTGCGTTCATACGCTATGTTATTCACTTTATATCAGCAGGGTCAACAAATTTCATTGTGGTCATGGAAACTACACCAAGTCATCGAGCGAAACTGACCAGTATAAAAACATGTCATAATAAATTTGTATGGGTTTGCTTGCTTTTGGTTTCATTTTGTTTTTACCTTCACAATTAATAAATAAGTTACTTGCATTATGGTTTCCTCGTACAGTACTGTAATAATACTATAGTTGAAAATGTTTGAAAGGTTGAAACGCCATAGTATTTTTTGGGGACTCCAAATGCAAAGCAAGCCGCAGACAAACAAAGAGAGTTTATACAAAAAATATCACTGAAGCAAAGATACTTAGTTAGCAAAGAGCATTTGCTGATTTCAAAAATAAGATTTAGGTATGATTGTTTGTTATATTATAAACATTTAAGTAATTTTATTCAAATAATATAGTACATATATTTAAAATTTACACTCAGTAATTTACAAAATTTCGTGTTTGCAAAGCTTGGTATAAAAATAATTAGGATATATTATGAAGGCCACTTAGTTTATTTAAATGTAAGTATGTATTTATGAAAATTCTGTACATGATATCTCTTAGATAACACCAAGTTCCTTCCACGTACAATGTGAGGGCTTATCTAGTTTGTGCACATAATACAGCAAGTTAACACAACTATAGTTATTTATATCTCACACATTGCATATAACTTAACTTAAATATAAGTATAAACTTGTGATCTTTCGCTCAGCATTTGTGCAATAAAAATCTGAGTATTCGCTAAAATCAAGTGAATGAGGAAGACATTATAGTCAATACACACATGTGATATACATTTATTTATAAGTCTAACACAGTAACAGTGTGCTGTGACGAAATTCTAGATGATGCAATTGCATGATCAGTGGTGCAGATAGATATCTATTTCTGATTAACGAAAAAAGAAACAAATAATATGATGATTATAAAGAAAATATGATGAGACAAAAGAAATAACTTTCAAAAAATTACACAATGCCAATTTAAAAATCATCCATTGTGAGAGAATAAAAGAAAAATTTGATAATAAATAGAAACAGAAGAAAGTTACCTGCTGTAGGATCCTGATTGGCATCCGAATTTTCCAAGAGATGATAATCAGTGTTGCTTTCCAAGCCCTCAGCTATCGTTTGCCAGGCCTCCTTTGAATGGCTATTATTACTTGTTTGATGAATATTGTCCACCTCACTCTCACCCATACTGCTTTCAACCTTTATTTTTGGCCTCTTCTCATCCCCATCCTGGTTTGCTCGTCTTCTACGCTTATATGGTGTGAAAAGACGGATGGGGCCCATTGCTGAGGATGTTGATTTAGCTTGATCAGCATCTTATAAATGAATAGTGTTGAATCAATTGCAATACTTTAATTACATGTAACACAGTTAGCACCATTGTTAGGATTACATGCATGCTACAGGGTGTGTGAGTTATGTTGCATTTGTGATACACACCACAAATAGTACTTTCAATATCCTGTTAGAAGTTATATAATCAGTAGGATAGTATGAAATAAGCTTTCTAATAGACAGAGAGCTAGATATAGGCCCTGGTAATAGTAGGATAGCATTCTACATGCTTATAAAAGCAGTTCGCTACAATATTGTTTTTAGAGAATCTTGGAAGTATATACAAAAGATCTATGCATAACTGTTTTCCAACATAGGTTAGAAAACTGATAACCCGTTGCGTGCCGAGCGGTTTGATCGAACCATGCGCATTACGACAACAAGTATATAATGGCTGTTAACCCGTTGAAGCCCGTGTAGCTGAAATCCGCCATGCACGTTACGGCGCCAAGTATATAACGGGCCTCAAGGCGTCATCGGGTTAATAATACAAATACTAGATAGATACAATCACACAATAAAATATATACTTGAATGCATGAAAGTAAAGTTAGGACCTGTGATGTAGTTTTACATTTGATACATAATCTCCCAATTTTTCAGTCACAATCTAGACATGTAATCATGATGACAAAGTAGAATGTGGAAGATAAGCCATTCTAGGCGACTGTTCCAAACAATCTCTGAATAAAAATCAATAATGATTGACAAGGAACCATATAGGAGTAGAATAGAATCAAAAAATTAATGTAATTACAACATACAGGTCAAAAGATATTGCAAATATCTTAACCCATACTTAGAAATTCGATTTATATTGCTTGATATAGAAAACTAAGGCATTTTCAAAGGAATGGTGCTGTCAATATAACAATGGAGAATAGAATTGAAAATTCTATTTATTATAAGTAGAAAGTAGAGTATTGTACATCAACGAATTTTCAAATGTTTATTCAAGAACTTCTTTTGTTTTCTCATTAGCATCTTGTAATTCAATTAAAAGAATATTCGTGTAAACATCACAATTGTTGGTGATTATGATTAGGTATACACACAAGTTAATTTTTGCTAAATGTATGGTCAATTTCGAATGTATGGGAAGTCACAAATGTTCCATTTGTAGTTCCATAAATTATTGTATAAAGCAGCAGCGTGGAATCTATAACTGTTAAAGAAATAATGGACAGGACGCACTAAAGGATGCATAATAGTTTGAAAGGCTAATGCAAAATTTGTATGAAATTCAGTACCACCACTGCTATTGCAATGATAATAACTTCGGAGCATTCATACAAAGGTTTGAATAAACACTGCACAACAATTGGTTAACGCTGGTGCAATTCATGTGCAGAGCCTTCTACCAATTGCATGTTCAGTATTTTACACTGTGTTCAAATTCCATATGGATGAAAAAAAAACCAAGATGTTGATGGATATTGTACGCAGAGATAAAGTATTGGTAATGGAAGAATAACGAAGAAACCAACCGTGTTATTATGTGTGAAACACAAATGCAACAGATAGTCTCCGTGTGTAATGTACTACTCTATGCTACCGTAACAGGACGTATAAGCTGCGTATATAACTGAATACACAATGCTCACCAGACTGGTCATCGCAGCATGCACCGCACGTACAACTCGTAGCATGAGGAGTCAGTATACCCTCATCAATCAACGCTTGAATACTCCTACCACCAAATCTTATAGACCTTTTCCAGTCCTTACTTGAGGCTCTTCCGCAGATAGCTTCGAATTCACTTGGAGTGTACCAGTTTATACCATACTTTATGCACCTGCCTCTACCACCAGAACCGAACTTTTGTTTATGCAACTCTGCTGAAGTGTTCTTACAGCGGACGGGCAGGATTGGCATGCTGGCTGTCTCGGCCCATGATCGCGCAGTGGCTACGCGCGCTGGTGTTGCCGACGATGCACTATCGTCGTGACCTGTGGAGCCAGGCGACGGAGACGGATTCTGGATCACTATGTGCGTCGCCTTCAAATCATCCTCCGTCACCGGGCCACCCGAAATAAAACCATTGTCCACACACAGCATAGGCTTGAAGTGCGGCAGCTGATCAGATGTTATCACGTTGAACGTGGTCCCGGTAAGCAGCGTACCAACAGGGAGAGAAACAGGCACTGTGACGACACCATTGGAATCGCTCGAGAGGCGCGTTGTTTTGATACCGCTGGCCAAAACGGTGCCGCCATCAGATCGCTCGGCATCGTGCTCGGCCGCCACCGCCGCCGAAAGTGGATCGGGTTTGGTTACTTCGGTAATGTCCGGCATAACGACGTTGTCCGAACTCCTGTTATCAGCCATAGCTTTCTTCCGCCCACCCCGAATAGCCCCACTGCGGTGCGACCGTATTTTGAATAATTACATGAACGTATAAATACTTAAAAATGATCACACGTAAAAAATATGAACTTCGTTCCGTCGCCGTCGGCCATGATTAAATCGAAATGTGAATGAAAGAAAACATAGGACGTCGCGTTGTTATGGCGCTAAATTTGAATTTTGTTTGTGGTAAGTGGGTGGTCTATTTTTGACTGTCAGCTTGGAAGTATTGTAATAGTACCAATAATACTTACGAGTTACAATACTTACTAACTTTTTTTTTGTAGCAAATAGTTACCGGTCAGACAGAGAAATGCTAAGTAATGCCTTTTTGTACTTTATGGTAATCGCCAACGATAGCGGAAAAAATATGTCATGAGTCATGACCTAGGAATATATGATAAACGTTGGCGAATTTTAACTCGCGTATTTTGGTAACTCGAAAAATCGCTACCTAAAATTGATCAAACTGGTATCAATATGTTCTATAACACGAGTGGCACGACTGACATACAATACAGTTTTTACAATCGTTATTGCCATGCCATATATTTAATGCCAGCCTAGTTAATCGCATACCTAACACATGCCACATATGAAACAATAGACTTAATTTAAATTTGTACAAACTTTCTTATTATTTATTATATAGATTAGATGCGAATGTGAACGATGTTTTATTTTTTGAGTACATTTATTTTATTGTGGATTGATTATCGAAGAACGAAGACTAATCTAGCCAAGGTCAAAAACAACAATTACTAAAATATACCATATTACAACACGTAAAGACTTAATTTACCCAAGCAAATATGTGCTAACCTGCTAAGAGAGATAGATAAAATGCCGTTTGTCCCTTACTAGCAATTTCCATGCTGATAAAATAGCTGTAGACATAGTTGTGGACTGCATTTATATCTTAAATTTCAAGAGAATTAGTTACTACTGATTGAAAATGGTTGATAGAATTAAAAGTAGCACGATACGAGAAATTTGTTCAAAAATTGAAAAGGGTATGCTGAGATGGTTTGGTCATTTAGAAAGAATTAATGACAAAAGAGTTACAAAATAAGTGTATCAAGCAAGAGTGAATGGTGATCTCGGGAGGGGCCGCCCTAGACGCATACATATGGATCAAATTAGTGATGTGTTGAAGAGCCAAATCAAAAGTACCCTAAACCGAAGTGCATGCTTGAAGAGGTTGATGAGTATGGAAGAAGCGAGAGGGGTATGTTTGGATCGGTGCACCTGGCATTCTATAGTCTCTGCCTACCCCAATGGGAGACAAGAGTGACGATATGTATGTATGTAGTTACTAATTACTACTGTTACTTAAGTTACTTACTGTTAGTATTTTTGAGACTGAATTTCCATTTTTTCAAGGTTTGCCCTAAGTTCTGAATTTTCTATGAAAGATTACTTCTAGTAGTGTTTATTTGAGAATTTTGGCATTCAGCTATTTTATTGCAGAGCTGCGTTAGCCAGCGAAGCTATACATATAACCGAGAAAATTGTCTTTTTTGCAGTTTTGCTATTTTCGACTGTTACATGTAGTACTCAGTTTTGAAGCTAGAGAGCTGGTTGTTCGACGTGAATGTACCTTAAGTATTATAGTAATTGTAGATTCCCCTAAAATATATTAAATTTCGATTAGCTCAATAAAGGATATCGATAAGTGATGTTATCGCCCCAAAAACCGTTCCAATACAAAGTCAATTGGAGCGCGTATGGCGAGTACTGAAAAACAACAACACGATCACTATCGCCGTCTACAACAAAGCGGGTGTTGTGGCTTAGGGTTAGGGTTAACAGCTCCGCTTACGCAGCTTGCTGTTATTTACTTATTGTGCAAAATCAGCTCTGCCAATGTGCCGCAGGCCCAGCTCCCCTAGTTAATGAGTTCTGTCATGCATGTCTTGTTTTATACTCGATGTCATTTCCTTGACATTATTAGTGATTAACTCATCAGACCACTTCCTCTTAGCCGTGACGTGATATTGTATTGTGGGATCGACGATCCCAGTGCAGACACATCTGGTACGGAGTTTGATTTCTCAGGTGTACGCATCATACTATAGCGGGATAATGTGTTAGGTGTAACAGCGCGTTCCGTTCCGTAGACAAGGATATTCGTGATAAAGTAAAGTGTGTGTTTGTCACCTACCTCAGTACACATAATTTCTCCTACGTAGTTGCGTAGCGTTGTATATGGTCACATTGGTCACGTGCCGTAAATTATTATAAGTAGAAGAGTGCTGAGGGAGAGTTCACGAGTGCGAGAGACATTATACATGACCCATTGTGAACATTGTTTGCTGACCATAGTAAATAAAATGACATAATACAAATATTGCTGTGTTATCTATATATTCACGCTAACACCTTTGCGGGGTATGCAGAGTTGTCTCAGTGGTCAAGACATTTTTTATACTGCACTTTTGTTTTGAGTATTTAAACATCAAGTCTCACGTTCAGGCTTGTTTAAAGTAAATTTACTGAATAAAACTAGTCCCTGTCAAGTATCATAACGAGTATGCAAAATCAAATGTAGTTATTTTAAGTTTTAAAGGCGAGCGGGATAAGTTATTCGGTACATAATTATGTTTGCCCATATTATTTTTTAAAACAAAGTTAAAACAAGGCAATTGACTCTCCGTCTATTCCACCAGATAAATTTGATAATTTTAAATCAATTAATTTAAAATCGGCATTGTTAATATACGCTGTAGCTCTTTGCTATTGCCTATATAAAAGCCAGGGATTTAAATCTATTATAACAGACAAAGTTTCTATTTCCATTGTGAAGAACTATTCATGATTTTTATTTAAATATGTTATAATAAAGGCCATTACAACTTCTATGCCATCCTGCTCTGAGCAAGTTGCAACATGGGGCAACTTTCTTTTAGCAGTTCTTCTTCGACAATGGTCATTTTCGAAATGCTGTTAGTTTAAAAAAGAGAGATTAAAACTAAAAAAAACTATGGAAAATTACTAAGTGTATCTTAATATTAATACGAGTATGATCAATTGAATAATTTTACCGAAATTTGAATTAGAAATGATGAGAATGTAAGATGTGTTTAAGTGCCCGTAAGGGCCTAATGGTAAATAAATGCTTTTTATCTTAATCTTTTTATATTTTTTATTGAAGTACCTAACTTACGCCACAAATACTGTATGTGAAACAAGTACCAAGAAAACATGTAACATTTTCACGTGTTAAGATAGTAGAAGGATAGTTCATTCAATATTGCGATTATTTCAGAAAGATCAACTCTAAGACCTTCCGTCATCTAGATAACCCATATATTTTAATTCCTTGCGACAGTGACTACTTTTAAAGTTATACTTCTTTTAGCGTGTTAGGGAGAAATGATAAGAGTAAATTTTTAGGACACGAATATATAAAATCGACACCGCAACGTTGGTTGGTCAATGTCTCTCAAGTTTTGTACCTATTTGTACTGACTCTATTCAAAGATATTTCAATTCAAATGATCATTTATAAATCTTAGATTTTTTTTTTTTTTTTTACCTGGCTATGTAGTTGGCCCGTGTGGGCTGTTACTACGTCATCGGAAGGGCATTTATAAATCTTTCTACAACACGTGTTTTATGTAGTAGAGATAAAATATATTTGTATATAAATATATATATGTGTGTTTCCCTTTTAGCCGCGCCCAACACAATTGTGACGGTAACATACAATAAAATTTTGGCGGTATTTCAAAAACGTAAGTGAACAGCCCTACGGCCACACGATTGTGATGGACATGCTCTATCTATTAGTGTGAGTGAGACAGGTAGCAAGCGTCGCGAAGTTCAAATTCAAACTCGTTGATTTCACTGTTGACGTTCGCTGGGATCACGCTGCGCGCGAATAATTCAAATTTCGGTAAAATTATTCAATTGTTATGTTATTATTATGAATTAATGTTAATTATATACTTATTTACGGAACGGTGAATAATTTAGTTTATATTTTTAGGTAATACTCAAGAAAACGTATCACTGAAATATAACGTCACAATTGTACCACTTCAGACCCAACTACATAATAAACAGCAATGGTGTGATCATTATTTAGCGTTGATGAAGACGCAATTAGGGAGTTACTGGAACTGTCTGACTTGGAAGATGTTGATCAAGAGGACGATGAGGTATATGCGTAATATGAAAAAGATACTGACTCCTCGGAAGATGATGCTCCACTTTCATCTTTGAGGTCGTCCCTCTATCAAAGTGACGGTAAATGGACAAAAAAAAAAGATTTCGAGGGAAGACTACTAGACAAGCTCAAGAAAGTTCAAGTAATAAACCACCCAAATCACCTGCGGAGTACTTCGAAAATTATTTTGCCCAATACTGCCCAATACTACAACCAAAATAATAATGTTTCTTTTTAATTCTGTATTAAATTTGGTTTTAAGTTGAAACAAGAGTGACCAATTAATAATTAATAATGAAACAAACACTTTTCACATTATTTTATTGATAATCACAATAACATAAGATAATTATTTGGAAAAATGCAATAACATAAAATAATTACAATTATTAGTCACAAGTAATATGGCCCACATCGACACAATTGTGACTGTCACAATTATGACGTTCTGTATATTTTTATTTTTTTAAATCATGAACGATCCGCCTCAGCTTATTAGTTTGAAATTTACATATAAAAAAAATAAGAACTGTGAAAGTTTTAATTTATGTTTATTTTACAACATGTCCTTATCTTCAATGGTTTAATCTATCCGTTGTCTGTCAGGCAGTTAATTCGTCAAGAAGGACCTTTAGCAAAACTTTCCTCGAAATTGAATTTCTTCTATTTCAATCCTCCATCAAAGATATGATCACTTTTATAACACACTGAAATACCGCCTTCAATAACCACATTTATTTTTCGTTATTATCACAATAAATCGTTATATCCGTAGATATACGCGCGGCCCCTTCAGAAGCGCTCAATATTTTTATGCTGCCGGGGCGAAGCGGCGAGCAGCGCTACCTGCCATCGATTTTGAACATTTTGACATTTGAACTGTAACCCTGCCAACCGCTGTTCTTAAAAATGAAAGGTCCTGCCGTAGACGGAGAAAAGAATGTTTACTTTTTGTACAGATCTGTTGTTTGTACGAATAAAAACATAACAAACTGCTCAGAGGAAGTATATACCTAGAGTTGACAAACGCGTACACCCGTAAGGGACGGCAACAAAAGTACATTCAATAACAAGGTTACCAGACTGTGGAAAATTTACCCCACTACATAATGCGTTTCGGCAATTTGAAATTTACAATGTACCCAGATAACCGTTTACCTTGCATTTTGCATTTTTAATTTAAAAATAAATAAATACATTTTGACGAAAAATTATAAACAAAGAAGTATACAAAATGTAAGAAGTTAAAAAAAAAGTGTCTGTACCCATATAATTTACCCATAATTTCGGGGTGTTGTCCCATACTACTTACTGGTAACCCTAAAACGCTCATTATACCGACAAATTGAAAATACAACAGAAAATGGCTGACGTATTACCCACAGACAACCTTCAAGATTTAGGCGGTTTTTACTAGAAATACTTTTTGTAAATTAAACCGATATTTTCATTGTTTTTACGTTATTATACAAATTATTTAAATTTTTTACGTTACGTTTACGTTATTATTTAATTTATTTAAAAATTACATGTGTATCTAATTTTCGCAAGATATTTGATAACAACAATGAAAGGTTATGTTTTCGTATTTTTGCTAACTGAGGCGTTTGCAGCCTTTTACATAGCAACATACCATTGTTAAAGTAAAAAGACAATCCCAAACAAGCAAAAGAACACAAATATGCACTAATATTTCGCTAATAATATATTTAGTAGTTTATGCAAACAATTTGTTGTACTACAAGGAACGAAATGATTGTTTGCCACGAATTTGTTTTTGTGGCAAACACAAAATAGTGAAACTATGACAGGGAAAAATATTTTATCTGTCTCTTTCCTTCTAATGAGGAAGTGTATACATCTATCACGTTCTATCTTGGTATTATTATTTACTTGTCACCTCTAGGTATCCTTCCTCTGAGACAAACTGTTATTTTTCTTTTCTGTTTCTCTTGGCTACAAATAGCTCTTGATTTTTATTACGTTCTACCGTCTGTTATGTTCATTCTTTACATGTAAAAAATATACGAAATGCTTTTTTCTTGTTATTTTTTCTTACTGATTCTTTTTCTCCTATCGGTTACAAAACCGACAACGCCGCTCTACGCAATGGCGTCACCGGAAAGTTTTAATTTATTTTTAAATTCCGAATGAGTATTTGAATGACTATGGTTGGACTACAATATTGCCAACTGCAAATGAGACGCAAGTAAAGTAAATGTAAGTAGGATATAACCATTAATTAGAGAGAAATACAAGATTACACAACGAAGTTGGTCTATGGGGCTTATTGATACTATTGCCACTACTCAACGGAAATAAAATCATTGGACACTTCGATAACATTGCTGTTAATGCAAATTAGAGAGCGTCGTGCCATTTGACGTTATTTTTTTAACATCTATTGACGCGCCTTGGCAGTAAAATCGAACCGTATGCCCTTACAGCAAATGGCACCACGCTCTCTCATGCCCCCTTTACGCCACCACTCCCGACTCCTTTGCACGTGTGCGTGCGCATACTAGACACTCCGTTGCTTCTTTGAGCTGTTTAATGTATCTATCCGATGGTTTTTGATTTTTATTTATTACAAATTTGAATATTGACTAAGGCGTTTCACATCTGTTGGGCGTCCTGTGACGGCCACCTTTTTGCGAAGCGGTTTATCCTCCCATAAGAAATTATCACTAATTTCTTATGGGAGGATAAACCGCTTCGTTACGTAACGCGTTACGGCGCCAGTCTGTCTGGCTTCCCTTTATCTCACGCATATGGCAGCGGATTAGTTTGTTATTTTTTGCGGAGACATTTTTTGTTGTGAAATTGAATTTATGTGTCAACATGACAATCTGCCGGTATCGATTTCAATGAAATTATGTTGTTATTATAATAATATTGTATGCTCTTATATTTTCCTTTTTTTGATTCAAGTAAATAAACTTAACAAGTTTAGAATGCTTTGTTAAATTTTTTGTTACTTGAACGCCTCTTTGTGCGGCAGTGTATTGATTTTCCAAGGAATACGTTACGCAATATTATACGGATAAATTTAGAAGTGCTGTGTTCATATTTAACTGTACGCAACAAACTTACCACGTTTATTTATTAACATTAACCATTTGACGCTTTCTCGTTGTTCCGGTGCGGTGCGCGGCGGCATTTGATTTCCATATTCAAATGAAGTAACTGCAAAGTAAAATATAATTGACGCCATAAAATGGAAAAGTCGCTTCTTCCAATAGTTAATTTATATGATAGGTTTGAGTGAAAATCCAAAAATAAATACTATTTAAAATGTAACGTTTTCATTTATATTTTTTATTCAAGTCTTTCCCGCAACATAGTATTTTTGTTTTTGAAATGGAAGAATTGAGATCGAAGCACAAGACCATACAGAGTGCGGCACATCACATCGCATTGGATTGCATACATCCTCAGGTAAGTTATTATTAGATTAAATCTGTAATATCGAGTTGCGCGCTTGAGCGGCTCACTTTTTCGCCGTACCAGTTGCCTGCTCTACTGCGTTTAATTTTTCTTACTTGAACTGCTAAATTCACCAAGACATAGCTCTAACTCTACAGATAGAGATCTATCCCTTCACACAAACTTCCTTGCGACGTAGGCTGAAGATATACTTAACCCTTCCATATGGTAATCAAGAATCTAAGTTACCTTTAGTTCCAGTACCAAAAACTGTTTATTGGTTAGAAGATTGTAGTGAGCTCGGTACCTACTCCCCTCGACGAGGCATACTTTATTGTACTGTAGATTTTCAGAGACTACCTTCCGGCACCGCCTTTGATCTGCTCAATAATGCCATACTCTACTCTGTTTATGCCATATTTAAAGGATACTTCTTAATACTGTACTGTACCTAGGAAAATCGTAATGAAGACCTATGTTAGATAAGAACTCTCTGCGCACACTACCCATTTACATTGTTGCAATCCTTTGTTGAAATCAACAGCGATAGCCCAGTGGATAATGAACAGTGGACAAAAACATGTTGCATTACCTAAGAAAGTTCTGGTATTCTCTACAGGTTGAGGTAGTCTGATGGCAATCGCTCCTTGTAAAAATCAGTATGTTTGCCAAATCTTTAGGCTTAGGCAACAGACCCAGCTGCAGACCAAATGGATTAGGAAACAAGTGAGCGCTAAGAAGAATCGTAGTGTATAAAGCGTAGTCTAATAATCAACTGATCCCTGTATTTTTGTGTGGGCATGTACCTACATATACATAATGGTTTTAGATATATATGCATAAGTACTCAGTGACACGCTGAATATGGGTTCTGTGGAATTTCGAATTAAATCAAATAATTGATTTAGATACTATCGACAAAGTTCACAGTTTACCCTTTTCGTGACTGTTTTCGTGACTAGTCTATCCCTTTGATGAGCCAAGTTCTTATTTTCTGTTAGGAGAAATGGACTTGGTAGATTGTGCTTACTGGTTTATAATGCAATAAATTATATTGAAATAGAATAAGTGACGACCTCCGAAACAGCTCAACTGATTTTTAGGAAATTTTCGTTGTATATTTGGAGAAAAGATCAAAAATGCAAATATCATTAAAAAAAAATGAGTATGAAATAATTTATATGGCAGAACAACAATTGCCAGGTCAGCCACTATATCATAAAATTATTGTAGGTACATAATAATTTTATTATATACTGGCTGACGTCAACTGCATGTTTACACCTGTAACTTGAGTCATGCAGGGATAGTGCAGTGCCAATACGTGTATTCTATTAAAGTTTCCTGCACTGCAACTACGCTGGAACTGTGTGTATCCTGCACTGCAACTACACTGCAACTGTGCATATTCTGCAAATGAACTAATTAACTCCAGTAATGTTACCATATTTCAAAATAATAAATTGGATTTTTACTTAATATTGACTCCTATATTTTCACACCCGATTGCTCTTCATTGCCGGCTTGGAGGTATTTCTAACTGAAAAGAAGCTTTACTTAATCATATATTCCTACAAACATTTCCCACAATTAAACAAATATTTTGTAATACGAGGGTCATTTGAAAAGTTCTTAGCCTAACATGGTTAAAGTCATTGGTTTTTTTTATAACTACCCTCATTTTGTAGTTACATTATTTAGCAACAAGTAAGCACAGTTTAGTTTATTCACAGTAACTCCTTGTTCTTTTACACGTGATACCGTACCGTAAGTCAAGTCAGAGCTATTTTTGAAAATGGATAAAATTGAACATCGTGCAGTGATAAAATACCTGAATTTGAAAGGTTTAACTCCAAAAGCTATACATGAAGATATGTCTGCTACTTTGGGTGAGTCCGCTCCTTCGTATGCGACTGTTAAAAACTGGGTGGCAGAGTTTAAACGTGGTCGTGAGACCATTCAAGATGAGCCCCGTAGTGGCCGGCCTTCGACTGCTTCCACTGATCAAAACAAAGAAAAAATCTGTGATTTAATTTTATCTGATCGAAGGTTGCCTGTCGAGGAGATAGCTAAGACTGTAGGCATCTCATCTGAGCGAACACATTATATAATTACTACTGAACTTGGATTCTCTAAGGTGTCTGCGCGGTGGGTACCGCGACTCCTTTCAGTGGAACAAAAACGCAACCGACTCACAACTTCTCGCGACTGTTTAGAGTTATATGAAGCTGACCCAATAGAATTTGTTGAAAGATTTATAACCATGGATGAAACCTGGATTCACCACAATACACCCGAGACAAAAGAAGTCGAAACAATGGAAAAGAGCAGGATCGCCCACCCCAAAGAAGGCAAATGTGGCTTTATCGGCGGGCAAAGTCATGGCGTCCGTTTTTTGGGATGCAAAGGGAAATATTTCTCGTGGATTATTTAAAAAAGGGTGAAACAATAAACTCCGATTACTATTGCAACCTGTTGCGTCGTTTGAGAGCAGAAATCAAAGAAAAACGTCCAGGTTTATTGAGAAGAAAAATCTTGTTTCATCAGGACAATGCGCGCGTTCACACCTCTGTGCAATCTATGGCAGAAATCCATCAATGTGGCTTCGAATTGTTACCTCATCCCCCATATTCACTGGATTTAGCACCGTCCGACTTGTTCTGTATTGTATCTGTTCCAAAAGCTGAAAAAACACAAACTCCTTCAAAACTTCTGTCACAAATACACATGTCAAAACAATTTAACAGAATACGATTATAATGCAGGAAACGTGTAGGTGCAGTGCAGGTTTATTAACGGAATAGAGTCATTTACTGCAGCGTTTCTGCAACGTCGCTGCTGTCAGATCGCTTAACAGAATACCGAAACGTCAAAATGTGCACATTTTGATGCACACCGCGCTGCAGTGCAGTTGCAGTTTTTAGTAAAATCGGCCTACCGGCAATAGTTCATTACATCATTTTATTTTTATACAACGTTGGGAGGCATGCAAGCATTCGGCCCACCTAATATAAAGCGGTTACTGTAGCCTATGAACACTTTCAATACATTGAGTATCAACCGCGCGATGCCATCTCTGCTGCTAATACTGCAACTTCGTAGCTTATTGGTGACCATATTCACTCCCAGAAACACAACAACCTTCTACAGAGTTGTGATTTGGCTGTGGTTTTCTGTGAGGTGGTACCTCCACTGTAGGGGGCGATAAAATATCTCCTGTGGGTAGCCTCTTGCTACCAGTGCTTTCCTTATTTAGTCGTCGCCTAGCCTTATCATCCTTCATTCCAACATGTTAAGTGCGGCTTTTATGCTGTGAAAGTTTGTCTTCTCGAAGGCTCTCTCTATGTCAATAAGGGTACCCAGAAAAACTTGTTTGTTTTAAAATGCGTGTCCAAGTATGCTTACTATTGCGTTTAGCGCCTACTCCGTGAATTTACCTGAGTAGTAAGCATATTGGGGGTCATGTGCCAGAAGCGTGCTCGTTCGCGACCCCTGCCAATCAATCGATTGCACCAACAGCGCACCGACGTGCGGATTATGGCGTCCCCCAGAGGCGACGCGCATCGATTAGCCCCCGTCGGTGTGAATATAGCTGCATGCGGCGGTGGGAGCCGCCACTCACCACGCAACGCTAATTCCGGCGGGACGAGCGGAGCTGAGTGCCGCATAGGCACGTGGAATGTGAGAAGTGGATTGAATGATAAGATGAACGAGCTGATAGACGTAATGAATGATAGACATTTGGATGCTTTGTGAGTGACAGAGACTAAGCGCAAGAGGAGGCACACCGATGATCTGCCCGGTGGGATGAGGGCTCTATGGTCTGGGGTAGACCGGGACGATCATGCCAGTGCTGGTGTAGGTGTCGTACTCTCCTCTCGATTTTAGATTTTGGGCTTAGACTTCTCTGGGTTCGTATTAAACTGGGCATCACGCGAGTATTTCTGGTTGCAGCATACGCTCCCGTAAGCTCAGCGTGTGCTCAAGAACTAGAGAAGTTTTGGGAGTCTGTGAGGGATGTTCTGGACTTAGCTGAAGGGAATGAAAGAGTGATTATGTGTGGAGATTTGAATGAATGGGTTGGGACCAAGCGATACAGCTATGAAGCTGTTCTTGGTCCGTATGGAGATAAGAGAGTGAACGAAGCAGGTAAGTCAATACTAGATTTATATATGGAACGAAACCTCCTCGTGTAGAATATTTTGTTTCACCATAAGGATATTCACACGTATACATGGAGAAGGAATGACCAAAAAAGTGTGATTGATTTCATTTTAATTGATAGACGTCTCCGAAATGTTATAATGGACACAAGAGCCTTAAGAGGTCCCACTCTTGAGACGGACCACTACCTGGTGGTAAGCCGGTTTGTGGGCCTTACTGGAGGCACTGGCGAGTGCGTATCCCTTGCGGAGATCATGAAAGGATAACGAGCGAAAAATTGCAAGATGAAAGTGTAAGGAGAACATATCTGCATCTGGTAAATGAAAGACTTGCAAATGCAAGCCTCTCCGACTCAGATGTGGATGATTGTTGGATAGTTTTGAAAGAAAGTATGGTAGATAGTGCAAAAGAAGCATGTGGATGCGCAAAGAGACGTAAAACAGCGAAAGGAGATGCCTGGTGGGATGCGCAGGTTGAATCCTCCGTAGCAAGAAAGTGGAAAGCGTGGCCGGATTACATATCATCTTTGCCCTTAAATGAAAATATGAGAGAAAAGAAGAAAGAAAGTACCGTTTATGCAAGAATGAAACCAAGGCTTTAGTGAAAGAAAAGCGTGAAAGATAAATTATGAATGAGGAAGAGAGGCTGACGAAAAACTTCGAGGCAAATACCAAACTCTTTTGGAGAGAGGTAAAGAAGTCTCGGAGTGGTTCGTCGGCATCCAGAATGGATAAGATAAAGTCTAAAGCTGGTGTCATTCTTGCGAACACTCAGCAAGTGTTAGAACGGTGGAGTGAATATTTTGAGGAAATGTATGAGTATGCCTCGGACGCTGCATACCTATGGATGAGATCGAATGGTCGATACGAAGCTTGAATAAAAAATCGGCCAAGTGCGAGTCGGACTCGCGCACGAAGGGATCCGTACCATTATCTATAAAAACAGTAAAAAAATCACGTTTGTTGTATGGGAGCCCCCCTTAAATATTTGTTTTATTTTAATTAATTAATTTATTCTTAAAGTGAATATATAACTAAATATTCTGTGAATATTTCAAGCGTCTACATGTTGCTGAGCAAAAAATTCACGTTTGTTGTATGGGAGTCCCCTTAAATATTTATTTTATTCTATTTTTTAGTATTTGTTGTTATAGCGGCAACAGAAATACACCATCTGTGAAAATTTCAACTGTCTAACTATCACGGTTCAAGAGATACAGCCTGGTGACAGACGGATGGACGGACGAACGGACAGTGGAGCCTCAGTAATAGGGTTCCGTTTGGTACGGAACCCTAAAAATGGAAAATCAGCGGGAATTGATTTGATCACAGCTGAGATGATCAAACTAGGTGTCACTTATGTCCGGGACGCCTTCTGGTACTTAAGCAATCTGTGCTGGAGAATTGGAAGGGTCCCAGTGGACTGGAGACGCGCAGTCATCGTGCCCTTGTATAAAGGCAAGCGGTCACGCATGGACTGCGCTAGCTATAGGGCCATCAGTTTGATCAGCTTAGCAGTAAAAGTATATGGAAAGGTATTGAAAGGAGAATGAGGGTGAAATCCGATGAAATGCTGTGGGACGCACAAGGAGGATTCCGAAATGTCCGCTTCGCAATATCATGGAGAAGCATCTGGCCATAGACCAGAAGGTTTTTTGTGGGTTTGTGGATCTTGAGAAAGCATTTGATAGGGTTGTGCGAAAGGAACTGTGGGACATATTGCCGAGACATGGGATTGACGGTTCACTGTTTCGTGCTGTGCAGTCCAAAGATTGCTCAGCATGTGTGCAGATAGATGGTGGCATGTCACCCTGGTTTGATGTCAAAATTGGTGTCAAACAGAATTGCATGTTATCTGCTAGGCTGTTTATCCTGTATCTCGATAGATGTCTGCAGATAATAAGGTCAACGAATGTGGGATTGCGTATGGGTGACCTAGCGGTGAACTGTCTGCTGTATGCAGACGATGCCGTGCTATTAGCAGACACACCATCTGAACTGCAAACACTGGTTACAACGATGAAAGACGAATGTATGTAGAAAGGCTTACTACTGAATGCGAAGAAAACAAAGATAATGGTATTTGAAAGAGAATAATCCGGGACTAATGTAAGGATTACGGTTGATGATGAAGTGTTGGAACAAGTGGATGAGATTGTATATCTTGGACGCGCTTTCAGCAGGAATGGAAGGTACACCGCAGATGTGGAAAGACGAGTGAGTGCTGGGAATAGTGTGAATGGAGCGTTAGGAAAACTTCTTGGCAGTAAAAACCTGAGCCAGAAAGCACAACTCGCTACACACAATGCAGGGCTGATCCCAACGCTAACTTATGTAAGCGAGAGCTGGATATGGCAGAAAGAGCATGAAAGTAGAATAAGTGTGAATGGAGCATTAGGAAAACTTCTTGGCAGTAAAAACCTGAGCCAGAAAGCACAACTCGCTACACACAATGCAGGGCTGATCCCAACGCTAACTTATGTAAGCGAGAGCGGGGTATGGCAGAAAGAGCATGAAAGTAGAATAAACGCGGTCGAAATGAGAGCGCTGCGCAAAATTTGTGGCGTAACGCTTGTAGACCGTATTCACAATGACGAGGTTAGAAGCAGAGTTGGTCAAAGCAATGAAAGAGAGCGTCGGTGTTAAATTAGAATAGGCATGCTCCGTTGGTTCGGTCATGTAAAAAGAATGCAGGATGAATGAATGGCAGATATACAATGCAAAAGTGGAAGGATGTAGGAGCCGAGGAAAGCCAAGACTTACCTACCATGACCAAATTGGTCGTGTTCTGTCAGAAGGTGATGTCAGGAGCTCTAGAAACCGGCGAGCGTGCATGAGAAGAGCCACGAATGTTAAAGAAGCGAGTGAGATCGAGTCACGTAGCGCTCGGTTCTCTCTGCCTACCCCGCAAGGGTTTTGGCGTGAAGTTATAGATAGTAAGCATATTGATCATTATGTAAAGGGACGTCTGTCAGCGCCCTGTCTCTGAGCTCCCTATCATAGCGTTTCCAACGTCTTCACAAGGAAAGTTAGAGTGATAAGTCTGTAGACTTGGTGTCTGTGTAGTTGCTTTTACCTGGTTTCGGGATGAATCCATCCTTAGCTTTCTCCAAAGTTACAGGACAAAGCGATGGATTAGACAGGCCCGTAGTAAGCATTACCACTTCTCTCTCCAATCCAGCCCCCCCCTATTCTGAAATAGGGCCTAAGAATCCATATATTCCGACCGTCTTGAAGAGTTTAAAGCTATTAATAGCCCAGGAGATATTCTCATCTAGCTACCTAACGCTAAGAATTTGGTTTCACCAATACATATTTTTACTGGAACGACTGTCGGCAGATCTCCACAATCGAGGGGAAAATCAAACGTTTTTACATTAGGTCATGTGTCTTTTGAAATATAATTTCTTGGCGTGTGAGCCCTTACGATATTTTTCTTCGCCGAGTGTATATGCAAGTAAACCCGAAAACACGAATTCCGACCAGGGACCAGTTGGTTAATAGGAAGGTTCTTTATCCATTAGGCTATCACTGCACTAGGTCGTCGTATCTCTACGTGGACTGATAAATGCAAATTACCACCCGGAAAAAACTAAGTAAACTTCTAGGCAGCCGAAATCTAAGCCAGTGGGCACAGCTCGCTGTACACAACGCGGTGCTAATTCCAACGCTAACTTATGGAAGTGAGAGCTGGGTATGGCAGAGAGAGCATGAAAGTAGAATAAATGCGGTCGAGATGCGAGCATTGCGCAAAATTTGTGGCATAACGCTTGCTGACCGCGTTCGTAATGAAGACGTGAGAGAAAGAGTTGGTCTAAAAGAGAGTGTCGGTGTTAAGATAAGAAAGGGCATGCTCCGTTGGTTCGGACATGTAGAAAGAATGCGGGACGAAAGAATGACGAAACAGATATACAATGCAAAAGTGGAAGGATGTAGGAGCCGAGGAAGGCCGAGACTAACCTACCATGACCAAATTGGTCGTGTTTTATCAGAAGGTGATGTCAGAAGCCCCAGGAACCGGCGAGCGTGCATGAAAAGAGCTATGAATGTCACAGAAGCGAGTGAAGTATGCAAGGACCGCGTCTTATGGCGCTCGGTTCTCTCTGCCTACCCCGCAAGGGACTTGGCGTGAAGATATACGTACATACATACATACCACCCGGAGGTGGCTGGATATGGAAAGTAGAGAATCATATACATATACTAAGGGCATACCGCCTACGGCATCTAATATTTTTGATGCCTGTAATCGAGGTATTGGTTTTGATTCATAGCGGTCATTTTCAGCTAAGGCGACAGAGATCCTGGAGCTCTACCTATTGAACTGGATGATCATCACTTATTTAAATCGAAGTGCTATATTTTGAACCATATTGACCCGTAGGCGTATTAACATTGCCTCGAAACGCCATATTCGAATTGGAGTCGTAAAGTTTTCATTCAAAATGTACGGAATTTGAGCGAAATCTTTTCGAATATGGTGTAACGAGGCAAAGTGAATATGCCTACTGAATCGTCTTCACCTTAAACCCTCTAGAAAACTTTACAATGGCCTATATACAGCAGTGGGTGATAACATGGCATCTAAGTATGGCCTGACAAGATTAACTGGTTATTTGCACATATACAGTATTTTTTTTTTAATATAAGGACAAAGCTGAAGATTGTTTGGCAACTGTATATTGCCTTATAAATGTAGGCATGAAAAATATTTGGATACATTTAGTTACGAGAATTACAACAATGTCTGCTAATACAGTTATTCATAAATATCAACATACATTTTAATATTGTAACAAGCAACTGCTTTATTTATCGATGTATAATCCATTTGTTTAATGATAAACATTATTTGTCTATTATATTTTATTGTGAAACTATTTAATTTATATTTCAATTTCAGTAGCCACGAAGAATTGTTTGAATTGGAGCGGGAACGAAGTTTTTCAGATGGACTACAAAGTACAGTTGCTCTATTGATTTTCGTGTGTTTATTGTATATAGACTGATATATATTGACGCTGATATATACAGGTTGAAGCTTTTGTGTATTAATTACCCCACTGTTGCTTTTTCAAGGGTTGTGTTCGCGAGTACAATATGTAAATGTTTGAGATATTGAACGGCGCCGATTAAGACTAACCCAATGAGCACTTGATAGGACAACGAAGCGGTGGTCGTTCTCAATTGAGTCCCCGGACCCTCCTCCTCCTATGGGCTGATGACAGTGTCCAGATGTAACATAGTGGCAATGTCTCGTCAATCACTGTACTACACCGAACATTTCGAGATACTTTCAACTCTAAAGCTATTAGACCAACATACGTACTTGCAATTTTGTCTATCGATCTATAATTTCAAGTCCCTTGTGGGATAGGCAGAGGAAACCGGGCGCCATATGATTCGTTTCTTACTCACCTCACATGTTTCTTCAACATTCATGCACGCTTGCCGGTTCTTATTATACCTGCTTTGTGTGAAGCAGGTTAGATCAAATAAATTGTTAAACCCAGATTGGCATCGGCGCCGTACACTTAATACCCGGTCGATTAATCAATGGCTTACAAATTGACAAACTTCCTAGGTGTGTTGGAGTGAGTCCCTAGATGGTTCAGATTGAACCCGGTAGGTGGCGCTTGGCGCTGCAATCGGATACGAGGATTTTTTTTAATTCACCAACGACGGGCAGGGCAACGTCTGTCTTTTTTAATATAACGTCGGCAGTCATACAAGCATACGGCTCACCTGATGTAAAGCGGTTACCGTAGCCTATGAACGCTTGCAATACATAAAATATCACTTGCGCGATGCCACCTCTTCTGCTTACACGGCAGTTCCTTAGGAGTTTACTGGTGAACTCACTCATCGAGTGACACCGAAAACCTTCTAGGAAATTGCTATTTGTCTGCGGTGTCTGTGTGGGAATCGAACCCACGGGCTTCGGTGTCAAAGTAACGTAACAGAGCATTTCACCACTGCGCAACCGGCGTCCTCAAAAACGATGTAGCGTTGTCCTGCCGACAAAATTAAAAAAGTTCTTTAAATATCTTGTTTCAAATACATGCGTGGTGTACTATCACCGCCAGTTCAGCGGTAATCTCTCTCATTCATCCCCACCCCACGCGGGTTCCTATAAATTATAACAGTTGCGAAAGATAACATTTGATATAATTTTCAATACAGTTGACAATGTATATGTTAATAGTAATAATAGTTTTGTATGTATGTATATCTGCACGCCAGGTTCCTTGCGGTGTAGGCAGAGAGAACCGAGCGCTATAAGACGCGATCCTTACACAATTCCCTCGCTTCTCTAACATTCATCATGCTCTTTTATGCACGCTCGGTTCCTGGGGCTCCTGACATCACCTTCTGATAAAACACGACCAATTTGGTCATGGTAGGTTAGTCTTGGTCTTAATCGGCTCGTACATCCATCCACTTTTGCATTGTATATCTGTTTCGTCATTCTTTCGTCCCGCATTCTTTCTACATGTCCGAACCAACGGAGCATGCCCTTTCTTATCTTAACACCGACACTCTCTTTTAGACCAACTCTTTCTCTCACGTCTTCATTACGAACGCGGTCAGCAAGCGTAATGCCACAAATTTTGCGCAATGCTCGCATCTCGACCGCATTTATTCCACCACTTTCGCATTGTATATTTGTTCTGTCATTATACTGCAATAAATAAGAGCGTTTACTAAGTAAACCCGTGTACACAAAAGCTTTAATCGTTCCACACGTGTGAAGCACCAGCACAATTGTTCACAGTACCGTTTGTCCACCCATGTCTGTACCGTTTGGACACGCAGTCGGCTCACGGCTCCCCGTACCACGTCCACCCGTACCCTTCTCCCGTCCGTCTCCAGCATGCGTTCCAGAGCCAGAACAGCCCGAAGATGTTCCACCCGAAGGGGCTTAAGCCGCACTTTGTGAGTATTCCGCTTTTGTTGTTTAATACAAGCTTTATTTTATGACATCTTTGTCTGTGCTCTTGGGAATTCCCGAGTTCGACCAGGGATTCCCGATATTGGGACAGCCTGTACAAAGTGTAGACAACACACTATATCTCAAGACATGTGCTCAAAAATTCAATCTCATAGCTGTATACTGTGAGAAAGATTCGTTTTCTTACACTACAGCCTTACAGCGTGTGTTAGTGTTCCGGAATCTGTTTTTGTATTCAAGCCACATTTTCCAGATCAAAAATTTAAATGTATAATACTACAGAGGATATATTTTTGACGAGCTTGGTGGCGCAGTGGAGAACGCACTGTTACATTACTCTAACACCAAAGCTCGTGGGTTCGATCCCCACACAGTACGAACATTTGTGTGCATGAACATGGCTGTTTGTCTTAGTCTGGGTATTTTTGAGAGAGGTAGGGCACATCAAAGCAGCCCGTCTGGGGAAGTACCTTTACCTTATAGAAAACCGCAGCCTTTGGAGGGTTGTGTTCCTGCGTTTGAGTGAGGTCGCCAGTAAGCTCCTAAGGAATTGCTGTGTTAGCAGCAGAGGTGGCATCGCGTGAATGATACTTAATGTGTTGCAAGTGTTCATAGGCTACGGTAACCGCTTTACATCATGTGGGTCGTATGCTTGTATGCCTTCCGACGTACTGTAAACAAAAAAAAAGGAGGTACCCAATGTTTATTTGTTTTATTTTTTATTATTAAATATAAAGATAATGTGAATTGATGTTCAATGAGAAATGTGAGGGTGCATAGCTGAATATAGGCGATAAAAATCGACAGCAATCATTGATAAGGCTGCTCTCACCCCTTTGTCGTTCCCACTTAGCTCTCACCTATATATAGAGGTATCTTAATCACATGCTGACGACATGCACTTTTATCGAGCCATACCAACTAATGACATGGTATTCGTGTGCCGTGGCACATACTTTGTGGCACAAAGCATTAGTAGCAAATAGTTGGCACGGTTACAGTATACTTACTACTAACGCTCGTGTTAGAGCAGAGTGACGACCGTTAGGGTTGTCACTCAGCAAGACTGTAAACGATGAGCGCTCCGCTGCACAGAACTTAAAGCGTGACTTTCGCTTAGAAGCCTTAAAATCGTGTGACGGCGCGCAACTGTGTCAGTGATTTGGAGTATATCATTGAAATTAGTCCACTGTTTATATCTCTATAATGTCTATACAGTGTTTTTACTTTACACTAGCTGTGCCCGCGACTTCGTCCGCGCGGAATAGTTTTTTTTTTATTATTTATTTATATTAATAAAAATAAATAAAATTTCTAAAATAAAGGTAGCCTAAGTTACTTCTTATTACATCAGCTCTGCCAGTGAAAGTCCCGTCAAAATCGATTAGCCGGAACAAACAGACAGACGGACAGACAGACAGACAAAAATTGTAAAAATATTCATTTTGGTATATGTACCGTGTATATATCCATATGCATTTAGTAAAAAGCGGTTATTTTAATATTACAAACAGACACTCCAATTTTATTTATCTGTATAGATAGATGTATAGAAGATTATTATTATATTATTACATATTATGTTATTATATATATATAAAAAATGCGTAGTTATTTTATGTCACAAAAATACGTATTCTGTGAAAATATAATAAAAATAAAAGTCCCCCGAAGGGAAGATATTTCCCCCTAATTTTAACAGTTTTTCATATTTTACGCAGGAACCCTAAATATTTACGGGATAAAAACTACCCTATATTGTGCTCTGAACAGTCGTCTACCTACCAGTGAAAGTCCCGTCAAAATCGGTCCAGCCATTTCAGAGATTAGCCGGAACAAACAGACAGACAGACAAACAAAAATAGTAAAAATATTCATTTTGGTATATGTACCGTGTATATATCCATATGCATTTAGTAAAAAGCGGTTATTTTAATATTACAAACAGACACTCCAATTTTATTTATCTGTATAGATAATCACATAAACAAACGCTTTTGTGCATCTAAAGATAGTTATTATCCCTAAGTTTTGAGTTACTGAATTATTACTTACTATATTTATTTTAAATCATTTATATTCATATGCATATAGGCCTCATTAAAAAGTTTTGCACTTCTGGCTGCCCTTTTAATTATTATTTTTTTATTAAAACTGAGTACGTTTCTTTTTAAAACTGGATCGTCCGATAAAAATGTTTAGAATGTTCGCTGACGTTCGCACATGGTATTTATGACTATAAGTTACGCAAAACTTTCTGTGCCATTTACGCGTATACACTATATATGGTTCTTTTTCGACAGTAACTTATTACATTTCGTACACTTAACCATATTTGTCTGTGCTTACGTGACCGCAGTAATGTCAAAAGTTAATAAATCATACGCGCGTCAAACCTGTTTAGCATCGAGCCGGCGAATCGAATTAAAAAAAAAAATCAAAGAGCTGAAATAAGAAGTTTCTATGAAACAGTATTTATGGCGACTAGTTAGTAGAAAGTATTAAGATACCAGGATATGTCATGTTAGTCCCCTATAATTACTAAACGCTTTTATCGATTCAGGTATTATTAGAATCCCATATTCAGAATATCACAGTATTTGAGGCGGGTTATGTTCCTAGTCAATATTGTGCTGACTTAAGAAAAAATCTTCCAAAGTGATGTGTTTGAAGCTGCTTTTTGAATAACGAAATATTATATAATATCCTCACATTATTTAGTGCTAACGCTTACTGTATCTATCTTAACAGTGAAGAACACTTGCCTACCATTGATGTATTCGACGCGAGTGAACAAAATTCTTTAAAATAAAGAAAACTCTGAAGTTGAAATATAAGTGATGTATACAGTATATCTGTAGGTATTATACACGCGCCAGTGGAGCAACAAAAAGGCCTCGGGTTCAGCTACGTGGGGAGACTACGGGGCAATGTTTGTCTTTATTTCTGAAGTTCTATGTTTATTATAAAAGTTGTGGGATATAACTCAAATAAATAAACATAAAACAATACTAACCAAATCATTTTTGTATTCTTTATTGTTTATATACACACCGTGACCGCATAGTCTAGTATATGCCATGTCTTCTTTATATTTTTAAGATTTATCGATAGTTGAAAATCAGATATAATAAACAATACATATTAATTTTATATAGCCCGAGACAGTTACGATAATTGTCTACGGAGAAAAAACACTAAATCCAAACAATATGTTTTTTGTTTTCTAGGTAGGGTAACTAGTTAGTAATAGTATGCGTTAATAATCCACGTGTATTAAAGGCCGGAATAATAAAGAAAAACATATAAAATACCCATTTAAATCCGGTGTAGAAACGACAAAAATGCTGTATACATTTAGTATTTCACATTTATTAAGTTTCGTTTTTCCTTTTTATGTGTAAAATATATAAAAATATATAAATAGTATAAAATAAGTCATAGCATATTTGTTTGTTTAGCATTCCGCACTTATTTTGTGTACATTTTCTACATGATATTTAGGTGAATTCAAAAATATAGTATTTCAAAGATTTCCATAAAGAAGCATGTTAAAACACTCCTGTAATCGAATATTTACCAAAAATAAAAAAAATGAAATAAAATTTGGGTTTCGTTTTCGGTTTAATAACTTTATTTATATTTTTCTATCTCTTATAATTAGCCATTATTATAATTTTTTTAAATTACTATCGTGAATACAAGCTGCAAATATACCTTAGTACAAAATAATTACGGAACGATGCGATTTAAAAGTTTATTATGTGCCCTTTCAAACAGGTTGCAATAAAAAGTTTGAAGCTTTATTTATTGTTAGAAAATATAATAATTATTTATATAAAAAAAATGTGTGTATGTACTATACTATATGTGTGTACTTACACAACAATTTATACTTTTTTGGCGTTTATAAAACAAAACGACAACCAACTTCGTGGTGTTGATTTTAGATGTCGGTGTACGCGCGCGCATCGTCAAAATTCACTCGCATCATTTTTCCCTAACGCGCTAAAAGAAATATTACTTCAAAAATGTATTATAAGTTAGGTAAGACATGTTAGTACAATGGTTTTTAGAAATTGACTTACAGGATTGCGTGGTCTGGTTACAAATTGTTATGTTAAACAAAAGCGTATTACAACTACAAATTTTTAGCATGATACTAATTCTTTATAGTGGCTGATCCAATAGGGCGATATTTTATTATTGTATAATTTAGTGCGATATCTATAGCTTTAAGGTTAAAGTATTTCAAAGTACGCAGTCCAAACTTTGAAATTGCCACCGACAGAAATACAATAAATGATTTAAGCTTAAACCTTATAATTAAACTTTTCAAATGTTATCTCCAGGATATGAAATATTGGGGATGTACGACGTCTCTTAAAATCAAGGATATGAAAAATTGGGGGTGTACCTACGAATAATATTTATTCGTAGGGATGTACGACGTCTCTTAAAAATAAGTTCACCTCACCCCTGAAATAGATTTTAAGGAAATGATTGTAATTAAAACCAGTTGAGAATGCGCAAGCTTGCATTGCCAGAGGAACACCTGGTTCGTTAATTATATAACAATTCAAATTTCTTTTTTAATTTGTCGGCCATGTTGACCATGTTCCTCCAAGAGATAGGAACGGTGTTCCTGAACATTCCTATTCTACTTTTTTTTGCTGAATCCGAATCTGAAGTCGAAATTCGAAAATTCGAAAAAAAACGACAGACAAACGCACAGACAAACATATAGAATTCATATAGGAACGGTGTTTCTGCAACTATGTAATTTATTTGGACATTTTAAACGACAGGAAGAAGGTTAGAAACTTCATATGTTGTTATTGATTTTTTCGAATCTGTAATCAAGTTATCTCGGTATTTACTTCTCTAAAGTTTAATTTAAAATACAGGATGCCAGGGGCACGCCAAACGAGAGCCCCATCCTGGGCAGGGCTTTGTGTCTCACGCCTCGGGGGAGCCCAGTGCCTGGCCGCGTGTCCCACCTCAACGAGAAATTCCAAGACTCACTCACGCTTACTTCCGACACCGACGCCCTCGTTGCCAAAATTAGTGCCATGTTTCCTACCGTTAGTGAAACGCATATCAAGATATTATTAAAGAAGTAAGTATCTATCAAACTATATTTATATAGTTGACATTAGAAAATAGCATTTATTTCCCTTTGTTGTGGTATGATCCCTTATTTAGACTTTACTAGTAATCCCTTTTTGTGAGGTCACAAGAAAGCGCCTAATCAGTTATTGTGTTAGCAGCAGAGGTAGCGCGATACATAATGTATTGCAAGCCTTAATAAGCTACGGTAATCGCTTAATATTAGGTGAAACGTATGTTTATGCCACCCGGCGTAGTATTAAATAAATGATCGCCTAATGCTCCTGAGTTCACCTTCTGATAATATCTAAGGAGTTGCTGTGTTAACAGCGCTTGGTGGCGAGGTGGCATCGCGCGAGTGATACTTAATGTATTACAAGCATTCATAGGCTACGGTAACCGCATTACAGGTGAGCCGTATGCTTCTATGCCTCCCGATATTGTATAAATAAAACCCGCCCAATTTGGTCATGGTAGTTGCGTCTACGAAAATGTATAATACATAATATGGTATATCATTTAGGTACTACAACCGTGAAGCCGTAGTTATAAGCGCGCTGCAAGTGGAGAAGCATCCAATCACAACGCCGGGCCCGCTGACCATGTCACCGTCGGCTGCTAGGCTGCAGAAGAGCGCCGTTGGGGTATACTCCGCATTGCAGCTCGCTAAAGGTGTGACCGGCTCCTTGCAAGGATCAAGTCATTTCACGCCGCTAAGTGGAACGCCGCATGGCAAGTATTCACCTATTCCTATTTGCACCGCTTAAAGCAGTACTTGACAATGAAGTTGGCACGCACGGCTCCATCTCCTTTTATGGCCATAACACAAATGAATATAGCACTGTTTCTCCAATATGCTTACCTCGCGTGATATTCACGATAGGTCTTTAAAAGTACAATAGCTACCTCCACCTCACAGACCGCAACCAAGCGATAGACACTTCACTACATATTATAAAAAATCCCACGCCGCGTCTGTCTGTTCGCGATAAACTCAAAAACTACTCAACAGATTTTCATACGGTTCTCACCAATAGACGGGTATTCTTGAGGGAAAATCAAGCGGCCTGGGAGTTTTCATCGGATATTATACGGATATACAGTATTAATCCTTATCAACTTAAATACGTTAGTAGGAATAATATGCTCTACTACCCAGTGCGAAGCCGGGACGCACCGTTAGTATCGTAATAAAAAAACGTGTGCCTCTCGGGACGACGACAGAAGTGATAATTTAAACTAATCTATATATAATTAAAGCTGCCGTATGCGTGAGAGAAAGGGAAGCCAGACAGACTGGCGCCGTATCGCGTTACGTAACGAAGCGTTTTACACTCCCATAAGAAGTTATCACTTCAAAAAGATTTACTAAATATATGGAGTGAGCCAGAAAGAAAACAACGTGCCAAAACGTATTGATATTATTGCAAGAACAACTTTTATTGTATCTATCTATAACTTCACGCCAAATCCCTTGCGGGGTAGGCAGAGAGAACAGAGCGCCATGTGACTCGATCCTTACAAACCTCACTCGCTTCTGTAGCATTCATTGCTCTTCTTATGTACGCTAGCCGCTTTGTAAGGCATCCTGACATCACATTCTGATAAAACACGATCAGTTTGGTCATGATAGGTAAGTCTTGGCCTTCCTCGGCTTCTACATCCTTCTACTTTCGCGTTGAATATCTGTTTCGTAATTCTTTCTGCCTGCATTCTATACATGTCCGAACCAACGGAGCATGCCTCTTCTTATTTTAACAACAAATTTTTATACATTATTTCTTGGATCGCATAAATAACTTTATTTGCGTAGGTTTTCATTTTGTTTTTAAACATCGTAAAATTACTTTGTACATATCGTTTGGTAAAAAATAAATAATTGGAATTAGTGGTTAGTTAAAATCATTAGAGAATATTAGTAGTATTTCAAATGTTTTAGTAAAATATTTGAAATAATTACAGTTTATGATATTTTTTTTATATCACGTCGGGAGGCATAGAAGCATACGGCCCACCTGATGTAAAGCGGTTAGCGTAGCCTATGAACGCTTGCAATATTTAAGTATCACTCGTGTGATGGCCACCTCTGCTGCTGCCACAGCAACTCCTTGGGAGCTTACTGGTTACCTCAACCAATACTACTAGTATTCGTTCTACTAGGTGTTCGTTGATTCTTTTCGCTATTAATATTTTTAGTGCCAATTTCATTGTCAGTAAACACCAACCAACAATATGATAATATTAATAAATGTTTATAAAAAATCGGCCAAGTGCGAGTCGGACTCGCGCACGAAGGGTTCCGTACCATTATCTATAAAAACGGCAAAAAAAAAATCACGTTTGTTGTATGGGAGCCCCCTTAAATATTTGTTTTATTTTGATTTAATTATTTATTCTTAAAGTGAATATATAACTAAATATTCTTTGAATATTTCAAGCGTCTACCTGTTGCTGTTATCAATATCGAGCAAAAATGAGCAAAAAATCACGTTTGTTGTATGGGAGCCCCCTTAAATATTTATTTTATTCTATTTTTTAATATTTGTTGTTATAGCGGCAACAAAAATACATCATCTGTGAAAATTTCAACTGTCTAACTATCACCGTTCATGAGATACCTACAGCCTGGTGACAGACGGACGGACGGACGGACAGCGGAGCCTCAGTAATAGGGTTCCGTTTTACCCTTTGGGTACGGAACCCTAAAAACAAACAAACATCAAAATATACGATTAAAATGTGAAAAATAACCTTAACTGCACAGTACTTTGTAAAAAGACAAGCTTTTATTAACCGTTTACTTACCTATCTCCTCTACCAACACAAGTGTATATATTTTTTATACATCGTCAGAAGGCATTCGGCCCAGCGTAGGAACTACTACTATTACTTCATGCCAAATCCCTTACGGGGTAGGCAGAGAGAACCGAGCGCCACGCGACTCGATCCTTACATACCTCACTCGCTTCCTTAACATTCATTGCTCTTTTCATGCACGCTCGCCGGTTTCTAGGGCTCCTGACATCACCTTCTGATAGAACACGACCAATTTGATCATGGTAGGTAAGTCTTGGCCTTCCTCGGCTCCTACATCCTTCCACTTTTGCATCTGCTTCGTCATTCTTTCATCCTGCATTCTTTCTACATGTCCGAACCAACGGAGCTTGCCTCTTCTTATTTTAACACCGACGCTCTCTTTCAGACCAACTCTGCTTCTAACCTCATCATTGCGAATACGGTCTACAAGCGTTACTCCACAAATTTTGCGCAACGCTCGCATTTCAACCGCGTTTATCCTACTTTCATGCTCTCTCTGCCATACCCAGCTCTCGCTTCCATAAGTAAGCGTTGGGACTAGCACAGCATTGATATATATCGATAATGGCGTAGGAACGCTAGAAATAAATTATTACTCGCGCGATGCCACCCCCTGCTGGCTGACACAGGAACTCATTAGGATTCCGATAACTCACGCACACAGGAACACAACAATCCTCCATAGACTTGTTTTTAACTGAGGTTTTCTGTGAGGTGGAGGTACTTCCCCAGACGGGCGGCTATGATGCACCCTACTTCTCTTAAAAAACACCCAGACCAAGATAAACGGGCATGTTCATACACAAATTGTTGTCCGGCATTGGGAATCGAACCGAGCGTTGGCGTCAAAGGGCCTGACAGCAGTCGCTTTTCGCTCGTCGGGTGTTACAAAGGCGAAACTGAACAGTCTACGATTTTTATACTACGTAGGGAGGTATACAAGCATACGGCCCACCTGATGTAAAGCGGGTACCGTAGCCTATTAATGCTTATAATATATTAAGGATCACTCTCGCGATGCCTACTCTGCTGCTTACACAGCAACTGCTTGGGAGCTTACTGGTTACCTCAACCAATACTACTAGTATTCGTTCTACTAGGTGTTCGTTGATTCTTTTCGCTATTAATATTTTTAGTGCCAATTTCATTGTCAGTAAACACCAACCAACAATATGATAATATTAATAAATGTTTATAAAAAATCGGCCAAGTGCGAGTCGGACTCGCGCACGAAGGGTTCCGTACCATTATCTATAAAAACGGCAAAAAAAAAATCACGTTTGTTGTATGGGAGCCCCCTTAAATATTTGTTTTATTTTGATTTAATTATTTATTCTTAAAGTGAATATATAACTAAATATTCTTTGAATATTTCAAGCGTCTACCTGTTGCTGTTATCAATATCGAGCAAAAATGAGCAAAAAATCACGTTTGTTGTATGGGAGCCCCCTTAAATATTTATTTTATTCTATTTTTTAATATTTGTTGTTATAGCGGCAACAAAAATACATCATCTGTGAAAATTTCAACTGTCTAACTATCACCGTTCATGAGATACCTACAGCCTGGTGACAGACGGACGGACGGACGGACAGCGGAGCCTCAGTAATAGGGTTCCGTTTTACCCTTTGGGTACGGAACCCTAAAAACAAACAAACATCAAAATATACGATTAAAATGTGAAAAATAACCTTAACTGCACAGTACTTTGTAAAAAGACAAGCTTTTATTAACCGTTTACTTACCTATCTCCTCTACCAACACAAGTGTATATATTTTTTATACATCGTCAGAAGGCATTCGGCCCAGCGTAGGAACTACTACTATTACTTCATGCCAAATCCCTTACGGGGTAGGCAGAGAGAACCGAGCGCCACGCGACTCGATCCTTACATACCTCACTCGCTTCCTTAACATTCATTGCTCTTTTCATGCACGCTCGCCGGTTTCTAGGGCTCCTGACATCACCTTCTGATAGAACACGACCAATTTGATCATGGTAGGTAAGTCTTGGCCTTCCTCGGCTCCTACATCCTTCCACTTTTGCATCTGCTTCGTCATTCTTTCATCCTGCATTCTTTCTACATGTCCGAACCAACGGAGCTTGCCTCTTCTTATTTTAACACCGACGCTCTCTTTCAGACCAACTCTGCTTCTAACCTCATCATTGCGAATACGGTCTACAAGCGTTACTCCACAAATTTTGCGCAACGCTCGCATTTCAACCGCGTTTATCCTACTTTCATGCTCTCTCTGCCATACCCAGCTCTCGCTTCCATAAGTAAGCGTTGGGACTAGCACAGCATTGATATATATCGATAATGGCGTAGGAACGCTAGAAATAAATTATTACTCGCGCGATGCCACCCCCTGCTGGCTGACACAGGAACTCATTAGGATTCCGATAACTCACGCACACAGGAACACAACAATCCTCCATAGACTTGTTTTTAACTGAGGTTTTCTGTGAGGTGGAGGTACTTCCCCAGACGGGCGGCTATGATGCACCCTACTTCTCTTAAAAAACACCCAGACCAAGATAAACGGGCATGTTCATACACAAATTGTTGTCCGGCATTGGGAATCGAACCGAGCGTTGGCGTCAAAGGGCCTGACAGCAGTCGCTTTTCGCTCGTCGGGTGTTACAAAGGCGAAACTGAACAGTCTACGATTTTTATACTACGTAGGGAGGTATACAAGCATACGGCCCACCTGATGTAAAGCGGGTACCGTAGCCTATTAATGCTTATAATATATTAAGGATCACTCTCGCGATGCCTACTCTGCTGCTTACACAGCAACTGCTTGGGAGCTTACTGGTGACTTCACTCACGCAGGAACACAACAACCCTCAAGGGAGTTGTTATTTGGCTGCGGTTTTCTGTGAGGTGGAGGTACTTCCCCAGACGGACTGCTTTGATGCGCCCTACCTCTCTTGAAACACCCAGACCATGACAAACAGACATGTTCAGGCAAACAAATGTTTGCCTTGTGTGGGAATCGAACCCACGAGCGACGGTGTCAAAGTCGCGTCATTCACGACTGAGGTTTATATGTTAGTAATATCTATTGTAATGATGCTACCTAAAATTGTTTTGTTACTGTCTGTTTCTCCTAACGTTAACCACGTTTCCGGTTAAATTGGCGTATTTATCGATATATATATATTCGTCGTTGTAACTCCAAATGAGCGCTATGTAAAAATCATCATTCTGAAAAGCAAAATGAAAAAGAGTTTGAACAAACTTTAGCAGCAACTGTTGAGGAAGTATTATGCTGGTTGGGTAATAATAAGTTACGCGCCAATCTTTCGAAAACAAAGTACTTAAATTTCTGTAATTATAGTGCACATAATATAAGGAAATATAATTTGACATGCCGAGGTAATAAAATTGAACAAGTAAACGACATAATTTTTTTAGGTTTAATAATTGACGAACATTGAACTGGAAATCACACATTGACTACATATGTAATAAATTAAACAAATACGTATATGCAGTCAAAAGTCTAAGACGAATATCGACTCAAAAAATAGCACTTTTTGCGTATCATGGATATGCCCTATCTGTCCTTAGGTATGGTCTTTTATTGTGGGGAAATTCCACAGACATTAATAGAGCTTTCATTGCCCAAAAGAAAGGACGGCGTCGGTCCCTTGGTGTCTTGTAGACCATTATTTAAGAAATTTAATTTGTTGACGTTAACCAGTATATATATTTTTCAAATCTTTTTGTAAAGCAATATCCTGGTTTATACAATAGTTACAATGATATGGAAAAATCGAAAGTTAAGAATAGGGATCCATCTAGACTGATATTACCAGCTTGCAGTAGTAGATTATATAAAAAAAAAGTTTTCTAATGACTATAAAAATATTTAACAAAATCCCTAAAGATATATGAATATTGCCAATATTGATAGTGAATCAATGTTTTTATAATATTCAAGAATTCATGACAAATAAATATTAAAAATGACTTGATAGTAATAATATATAATAAGTAAAATAATATGTACATCGCAGTGAACATTATGTAGTATTAAAATTAACAATGGACCTTTTTAATTAATTCGGTATTTTATATGTAACATAACTTGGATTTCACAGTAATGTAATTATTGAATCTAATTTATAATTATATTTTGAATGTATATTTGCACGTCATAATACTGTGCCAAAATATGCGGACTAATATTATCTAACAAGTTCTAAATGTAACCATATTTTATGCAAATAAATGATTATTATTATTATTCAGTATCTTCATCAAATCCTTAAGCTTAGGTAGCCGACCTCGCCAACCCTAAGGAATTAGGAAATGAGATAATGCTAGGAAAAATATGCCTTCTCTAGAACTTGCTTTGTGTCTAGTTTCTGTTCCACTCCAAAACCAGGTACAAATTTTATAGGCAGAAATAGTTTTGGGTAATACGTAAGGTGATAAACCCACGCAACGCCAGGGTTACTACGCATTGCCACCTTGCACCCATCTAGCGTTGCCAACCCTTTAAAAAATCTTCACATCTTTTTCAACTCCTTGCTGTAGCGTCTTAGAAAAACCCTGGCAAGTAGTTAAGAAGTACGCAGTAGCAACTACTTGGTTAGGTTGTATTCAATTGTATTTCCCTGCCGATAGGCAGCGGTACAATTGTAGAACCAGACTTGTGGTTGGGTGATTATCAATGGCCACTTTACACTTCCTTACTTAACACCAAGGCTCGTGGGTTTCTTTCTCACACAAGACGAATATTTGAGTACATGAACATGTCTGTATTGTCGCCATTTTTTTTATGCGTCCTACCTTCACGTCATAAATACGCAGCCAAATAACAACTCTCCGGAGTAGATATTACTGTTTTCCTGCGAATTAGTGAGGTTGACAGTAAATTTCTAAGGACTATCACTAGCGAAACACGCGAGTGATACTTCCTGGACTGCATACATTCATAGGCTAAGGTAATTTAAAACTTTACACCAGGTGGGTCATCGTATGCTTGTATGCCTCTAGACATTTTATAGAGAAAAATTCTTAAACACAATCCGTAGGCCAGTCTGTAGAATTACATGAAGTGAACAAAAGATATCTCTTACTCCTAGACTCAACAGCTCCTAATCCTTTAGGATAGTCGGGATCCGCTACCTAAGCCTATTTATTTGACTAAGATACTGATTTTAGGGTTCCGTACCCAAAGGGTAAAACGGAACCCTATTACTGAGACTTCGCTGTCCGTCCGTCCGTCCGTCTGTCACCAGGCTGTATCTCATGAACCGTGATAGTTAGACACTTGAAATTTTCACAGATGATGTATTTCTGTAGCCGCTATAACAACAAATACTAAAAAATAGAATAACATAAATATTGAAGAGGGTTCCCATACAACAAACGTGATTTTTAGGGTTCCGTACCCAAAGGGTAAAACGGAACCCTATTACTGAGGCTCCGCTGTCCGTCCGTCCGTCCGTCCGTCCGTCCGTCCGTCCGTCCGTCCGTCCGTCCGTCTGTCTGTCACCAGGCTGTATCTCATAAACCGTGATAGTTAGAGAGTTGAAATTTTCACAGATGATGTATTTCTGTTGCCGCTATAACAACAAATACTAAAAAATAGAATAAATTAAATATTTAAGGGGGCTCCCATACAACAAACGTGATTTTTTTGACGTTTTTATAGATAATGGTACGGAACCCTTCGTGTGCGAGTCCGACTCGCACTTGGCCGATTTTTTTTGCTAATTTTTGCTCGATATTGATAACGGCAACAGGTAGACGCTTGAAATATTCACAGAATATTTAGTTATATATTAACTTTAAAAATAAATAATTAAATTAAAATAAAACAAATATTTAAGGGTGGCTTCCATACAACAAACGTGTTTTTTTTTTTGCCGTTTTTATAGATAATGGTACGGAACCCTTCATGCGCGAGTCCGACTCGCACTTGGCCGATTTTTACATAACGCGACTGTTATCAGCCTCAATCAGGGAAAATTAGACATTTCTCAGGTTAGGTCACACGTCTTTCGAAATATAAATTCTTGGACATGAGGGTTTCCTCAAATATGTACATAAGACAAAAAAAAACGCAACTTTAGTTGTACATGCCCACACCAGGTTTCGAACTCGCTCATTTGAGTCGAATCGCGGGAGATGCGCACGGCACATGGCGACACGGCTGCTCTAAGGATCTGTTCGTACCGTGGGCAATTCTTCGCTCCCTACAAATTATTTACTTCCTGTCCTTGTTTCTATATTTTGCTTTTCGAACCCAGGACTGTCGGATTCAGGCTGCAGTTCCTAATCCACTCAGCTATCGCTACACATCCTAGACCCAATAGCTATATAGCTTAATCAATCCACAATGCCCAATTTTGTATCAGAGTTTTATAAGTCTTTGCATCGACTGCTTCGCTCTGTCGAACAGGACAGCTTTCTTTGACCAGAAGGATACCTTATTTCAGAACAAGCCAGCTTACTTTCTTCTCTAGGTGGACTGACTTCGAATCCTATACAGAACAAACATTTGTGTGCCTGAAAATGTTTAGTTTTATCCATTTGGTCCAGGTTTATACTGGCCTTGTAGATTTTTTTAGCGGTGAACACAGATTCTTGTGTCTTGAGGGTTGAATTGGGCCAAGTTTAATCGCCTCCAATCGAATATTCTAGTCAGAGTGTCACATTTTAATGCACAAGTAGACCGCGTCTTTCCGTCACTTAGGAACTATGGATGGCGTGTTTAATAAGTGAAACTGAGCTGTAACAATCAATTTGATATACATTCTGTGTACTAAGTATCGGGAATTTGTCAATAAAACAAAAAATACAAATTATTCATCTAAATTTATTTTATCGCCTTCAAAGTAGGCCCCATCGCTTGCAATACAACATCTCTACCGCTTCACCCAGTCTTCCATACATTTTTCATAGGCTATTTGCGGTATGGCCTTTAGCTCATTCAGCGAATTTTCTTTTATGGCTTCTATCGACTCAAAACGTTTTCCTCGAAGTGGTAATTTTAACTTGGGAAATAAAAAAAAGTCAGACGGAGCCATATCAGGTGAATACGGTGCTTGGTCGAGAACTTTTGTTGAATTTTTCGCTAAAAACTCTTTCACTATAATGGCTGTGTGTGATGGTGCATTATCATGGTGCAGCATCCATGAGTTGTGTTGCCACAAATCTGGACGTTTTCGGCGGATACTCTCACGCAAACGCTTCATGACGCCTAAATAATATTCTTTATTCACTGTTTCTCCCTCTGGAAGGAATTCGGAGTGAACCACACCACGGTAGTCAAAAAAAACTGTCAGCATCACCTTGATTTTGGAGCGACTTTGCCGCGGTTTTTTGGGTTTCGGCTCGTTTTCGAGACGCCATTCTGAAGACTGTTGGCTTGTTTGCATGTCGTACTCATAAACCCATGTCTCGTCGCCAGTTATTATACGTTTCATAAAGGTCGGATCCGTAGAAGCTCGGGAAACCATGTCTTCAGCGACATGCTTTCGCTGCGCTTTTTGAACAAAATTGAGCTCTTTTGGAACTAGTCGAGCGGCGACGCGTTTCATGCCTAAAATGTCAATGAGAATGTTGTGGACGGACTTAAAAGATATGTTCACCTCACTAGCCAACTCTCTCAGACTCATACGTCGATTTTCGAGCACTAGCTTCTTGATTCTGTCGATGTTTTCTCTGGTCGTAGCGGTTGAAGGTCTACCAGAACGAGGCAAGTCTACTACTACTTCTCGGCCTTCTTTAAAAGCCTTATACCATTCATAAGCCCTTGTTTTCGATATACACGATTCGCCGTAGGTATTTCGCAACATTTTTAGTGATTCACCACATGAAATATCATTTGAAACACAAAATTTAAGGCACACTCTTTGTTCAACAATATTTTCCATTGTAAAAATCGCCGAGGACTCAAAACTATGACCAACAAAAAGTGTAGTTTAAAACAAATTAAATGACAGATCCCGCTCAAATTTTGCGCGCTAAATCAGTACAGTGCTACCAACATGCAGTAAAAAAATTAGAACGACCTCTTTTACGCGGGTCTTTTTATTGACATATTCCCGATACTTTTTACACAGAGTAGTATATTGATATACAGTAGAAACAGCATCTTGGCAAAAACATAACTCGGCACAACGCGGACATTGATCTCCATATAATCATAGCATCTGCCGTCGACATATTTTTAGGTAGATGGACAAAAAGTTAACAACTAGTTCATGCATAAACCCTTGGAGTATCTATCTATAACTTCCCACTAAATTCCTTACGGGGTAGGTAGAGAGAATCGGGCGATGCATGATTCGGTCCTTACACAGCTCACTCGCTTTTTTAACATTAAAATCTCTGCTCATGCACGCGCGCTGCTTTCTAGGGCTCCTGACATCACCTTCTGACTTCAACACGATCAATTTGGTCATGGTAGGTAAGTCCTTCCTCGGCTCCCACATCCTTCTACTTATGTACATCATGGTGTACATCTGTTTCGTGATTCTTTCTACATGTCCGAACCAACGGAGCATGCCTCTTATTTTTACACCGACACTCTCTTGTAGACCAACAATGTTTCTAT
Source organism: Pyralis farinalis (assembly GCA_947507595.1). Classification (NCBI taxonomy): domain Eukaryota; kingdom Metazoa; phylum Arthropoda; class Insecta; order Lepidoptera; family Pyralidae; genus Pyralis; species Pyralis farinalis. Next base: position 5,638,040 of record OX382265.1, on the reverse strand, counting down.
CGTCGTTTACAAACGTTACGTCTCATATTATGCACAACGCTCGCATTTCGACTGCGTTAATCCT